>JAPDEU010000033.1:0-172593 GCA_027569275.1 Emericellopsis terricola
GAGGAAGAGGCTGCTGAGGAAGAGGCTGCTGAGGAAGAGGCTGCTGAGGAAGAGGCTGCTGAGGAAGAGGCTGCTGAGGAAGAGGCTGCTGAGGAAGAGGCTGCTGAGGAAGAGGCTGCTGAGGAAGAGGCTGCTGAGGAAGTTGCTGCGGCGAGTGGGTCATCAGAGGCCGATCCAGCGGGAGCCTCCAGCGCCTCCGTAGATAGCCACTCTGCCGAGCAAGATCCGCACGAGGTGCCATCGCGATTCGATCCATACGAAGTACCCTCCGACCCAGACGATAACGAGTACTTTGTCTTCACTCGCATAAGTGACCATCGGTGGAGGGGCAACGCAGTCGAGCTGCGCGTGGAATGGCATGGCTCTCCGCCTACGTGGGAGCCCGAGGCAAACCTGCACCGCGACGCGCTCGACGCCCTCCTCAAGTACTGGAATGATCAGGGTGGGCACCCGGAGAATCCCAGGGAAGAGGGGCTCTACGACATCTACGGCATCCGTGACCACAAGGGCCAGAAGCTCCTTGTCGAGTGGACCGGCTACCCACCTTCTGAAGCTACGTGGGAGCCCAGGAAGAAGATCCAGGAGGTCGCGCCGGAAATCGTCAAAGACTACTTTGACAAGCTAAAACCGGAGGCGCCCAAGCGGAGAGGTCGAAAGCGACGGTCCGAAGCGTAGTGGGTCTGTTACCCAGTCCGAGGAGGCATCTACAGTTGTTGCATTGTGAGCGAGGCGTTTTTATGGAACCATGTCATGCGCGATGAGGAAATGTGTGATTCATAATGCGTTGGCAGGGAGAACTGCTCTCTGCAGTGGTTCACAGGATCGCGTCAGGCACGCTAGGTACGTCTTTGCTTCGTCGAGCCGTTTTTACAGAGTGTGTATCTGGTCTTTGGCATTGTCTCGAGTCAAGCTCTGGTACATTTGATAAGGGGATGTTGCTGGGCTATGTTTGGCTTGGTTCCTAAGATCAATTTCTCGTACTCAATTGTCCGTCGTGCGGAGAGTCTGATTCACATTCTGTAGGTCTGCGCCTGCGCTAGATTCATCGAGTGCGGTCAGACGAGATACCTCGGGGAGATTCTTCAATGCCTACGTGGCCCATTCAATCCAGTCTTGCGCTGATATCCTCAGGCATCATCACCATTTTCATGTACCTTCCGCGCTTTACTCAGACTGGCATGGCCCTGTTTCGGAGCGTGCCAGATGAATTCTCCAAGGACGATTGAAATGCTCGAACGGCAGAGGACATCGTCGGCCTATTGTCCTGACGCGCGCTGAAAGACCCCTTCATGTCGTTCTCCTCAGGCGAGCTGGTGGCTCGTAGACGCCAATGCCCAAGAAGACACGAACAGCCGGCGCTACTCTCCAGCCAGGATTATTGTGTGCGGCGAGTATTCATTATTCAACGGGATTGTTTCTCCATTGTAGACAGTCGCTTTGGAAGTATCATCCCGATTCGATCTAAACGAAAATACACACAGGCAGTGTTGACGTTCTTTCGCGTGAGAATTGGTGGTTCAGCAGATTCAGTTCGGATAAAAAAAATATGCACGATCTTCTAGAAAAAGCTACGTCAATATTCAGATCACATGGGCCTCGCTGACAGCGTGCATGCCCTGGCAGGATCGCCATCTTGCACTTGAAACACATGCTGCCCAGGCCATAGTCGCATTATGTCTGTGTGCGTCAAGTAGGTAATTTCTAAAGAAGAAACGAGGGCAGAAGTTTCAGGCCGTTGAGTTCTCGCATGCGACAAGTTGTGGCTGTTGCGCCGTTCGCGGTTCCTGCCAAACACTGCCGCAATCGGACTAGCGGCACGCCAAGCGATGATCAACATGACCCACTCATATGGCCAAGCGGCAGGAGTGACCAGGGTCCAGGGGAGCTCCGAACGAAAAGCGTAAACGCAAACGACACACCTCTTCGTCGTTTGCGGATGGGCCCTCCCTCTCGGAGGGCTGCAAGAATCAGAGGCGACGACTGTTGGAATGGGGCCTGCATTGAAGATGTAGCCTCATGAGCAGCTCGGCACTCTCTAGCCTCCTAGGGAAAGATTTGCTCCCGCGCCATCCCTTGCAACCTTGCCGGCCCAAATCTTATCAATCTCAGGTCTCGTGGGCAAACTCTCCTTCTCCTGGCGCACTCTTTGCGGCCCGTCTCCAAAATTCTTCGCAGTTTCACCGACGCTCCATGCCGCGTGTCCCATCGGCGAGCAGAATCACCCTTGCTCTGTTCAGCGAACAAGCCCTCCCCGGCTATCGTGACCATGGCCGCCCAACTGACAACCAGATCGTCTTTGGAACAAGATGAGCGGCTCAACAATGAGCAAACGAACAAAGAGGCCCCTGGAATCGACAAAACGCGCGCAATGGACGACATTGAGTCGTCTTCCTCATCACTGCAGGACGGAGTTCAGGGAATCGAAGCCATCTCGCAAACTTGGACCAAGACAGGACTGGCAGTGGCCTACCTAGGCATTCTCCTCATGGCCTTCGTCACTTCCCTCGAAGGGCAAGTGACGGGCTCAGTCACCATCTTTGTCACCAGTTCCTTTTCGCAGCACTCACTGGTGTCTACCATTAATGTAGTCCAGAGCGTAATCCTCGGTATGCTATTTTATCTTTCGCCCCCAGCCACAATCTGAGCTAACAGAGGCACATTGAAGCCATCGTGAAGCCTCCAATGGCCAAGATTGCCGACGTATTTGGCCGCACAGAAGCGTTTTGCCTATCCGTATCGCTGTTCGTGCTGGGGTATATCGTCATGGCCAGCTCCAACAACGTCCAGACGTTTGCGGCCGCGCAAATATTCTACTCGTCAGGCAGCACCGGGCTCCAGATCCTCCAGCAAGTCTTTGTTGCCGACACCACCGATCTAAGCTGGCGAGCCATCATGTCGACGTTGCCCGACCTCCCATTTCTCATCACAACCTGGGTCGGCGTCTCTATCAGCGATCGGATCCGGGAGGACACAGGCAGTTGGCGCTGGTGCTACGGCATATTTGCCATCCTGCTGCCCGCCGCATTCTTCCCATTGCTGACATCTTTGGTCACGAACGGCCTCAAGGCTAAGCGATTGGGCTTTTTACCCCCGAAACGCAAGACACTGTCGGGGGCTCCTCTCACCGTCCTGGGCAACCTGTGGAGGGACCTCGACATTGGCGGCATCGTGCTGCTGGGAGCTGGGTTTGCCCTGATTTTGGTTCCGTGCACAATCGCTGCCAACGTGTCGGGCGGGTGGGCTAACCGCAACATCATCGCCATGGTCGCAGTCGGGGCGCTTCTTGTGGTCATTTACCCTTTCTGGGAAGCAAGCTCGCGATTTGCAAAGAAACACGGAATACAGGGGCTGCTGGGGAAGATCATGGCCAACATGGCACCGTATCCGCTGACGCCCCTGTATCTGCTCAAGTCGAGGACATTCAGCGCCGGATGTGTCCTCATCTTCTTTTATTTCATGGCCTTCTACCTATCCGTATACCCGTACTTCCAGTCGTACCTGCTGGTCGTTCGTGGTCTCGAGAACCAGACGGCGGTATACATTACGCAAACTTTTACCTTCTCATCAACCGTCTCGTCCATCATTGTATCCTTGCTCATCAAGATGACAAATCGATACAAGTGGTTCGTCGTCGCTGGTTCCGCTTTATACCTCCTGGGTATGGGCCTCATGATGCATTACCGCACCGAATCAACCCCACTGCCAGCTATTATAGGAAGCCAGGTTCTTCTCGGGTTTGGAGGTGGCATGCTCAATGTCCCAGCGCAGATTGGTGTCCAAGCTAGCGCCAGTCACCAGGATCTGGGCTCTGCAACGGCCATATTTCTCACCATTGTGAGCATCGGTAGTGCCGTTGGCTCCGCCATCAGTGGCGCCGTCTGGGGTCAGAATATTCGTCCCAAGCTTATGGAATATCTGCCCGAAGCGGCCAAGGCGAACGCAGACCTCATCTACTCCAACATCAACAACGCTCTCGAGTATCCAGCAGGGAGCCCGGAGCGCATCGCCATCAGCCGCGCGTATCAGGAAACCATGACCATTTTATTGACGATTGCTGTCTGCGTCTGCGCCCCGATCTTCCTAAGCAGCCTGTTGATGAGCGACTACCACCTCGACGAGATACAGCAGGGCGTCAGAGGACTTGTGGTTGGAGGCGAGGTGGGCAAGGATGCGAAGAAGGTCGAGAGCAGGAAAGTTGGCAACCCTTACCGCCCGAAAAATTGGTTCAGAGGCTGGACTGCCTTCCGGGGCGGAGAGTAGACATAAGGCCACGTCGGTTCATGCCATTCTAGCGGAATACAATATTTCAAACTTCAGCAACGTTCACTGGGCTCAATCATTGTCACAGTTATGTGCCTAGTTCTTTGGTGATTGTGCGGTGTCTCATGTGACCGACAAGAAGCGCACAAGTTTTGTCGTAAAAAAGGCGCAAAGATCACAAATATGCTCGTTCGGATGGCGTTCGCATCAAATTATCACGATTTGAAAGACGTGATGGAGACCGGGAGGTAGCAAGGAACAGGACGGAGGCATAGCCGGCTATAGCTATAGGGTAGGCGTTCGATCGCATTAGCGACGTATTCCAGTGCCGGTCCGGTCTGTCTGGTCGCCCCCGCCAACCAAACATCCCCCGCAAAGTAAACAAAGCCAATTCTCGCCAACTTGTCACGCAGTCGCCAGCGGCCGTAGCAGAGAAAAAATGTCCTCGAAACCGTCGTCAAAGTCCTCCAAGGACCCGAAAGATAAGGAGAAGGCGAAGACGCACAAGCTTGCCCTCAAGGGATCAGCCAGACTCGTCGCTGAATTCGTTCGTCGAGGCCCCCCCCTCCCCGAGCTTTCGAGCTGGAAGCTGACCAGCGTATGACAGTTCCAATACTCGATACACACCATCCTGTACGAACATTGACCTCCATCAGACCATCTTCAGACAAAATGCGACGAACACGACTGACGATAGGGCAGTTTCCAGCGCGGCGTCTACCCAGCCGAAGATTTCTCGGCCGTCAAGAAATATGGCCTCAACATGCTCGTCTCGTCCGACGACCAGGTCAAAGCGTACATTCGCAAGATCATGTCCCAATTAGATAAGTGGATGGTGGGCGGCAAAATCTCAAAGCTCGTGATTGTCATTACGGACAAGGACACGGGGGAACACGTCGAGCGATGGCAATTCGATGTGCGCAACCCGGGAACCCCTGACTCTACACGAGGAGCCCGATTCGCTGACTACCAACCAAAAAGGTGCAAATCTTTCAACCGACACGGTCAAAGTCAAAACCGACGGACGAGAACGCGTCCTCCACAGCCGCCGCAACGGCCACGGGCGCGGCCCAGCCGGAAAAGACCGAGCAGGAGATCCAGGCGGAAATCGCGGCCATCTTTCGCCAGATCACCGCTTCCGTCACGTTCCTCCCACAGCTCTCCGGCGACTGCACTTTCAATGTGCTCGTGTACGCCGACGCGGACTCGGACGTGCCCGTGGAATGGGGTGACTCTGATGCTAAGGAGATCGAGAATGGAGAACGGGTCCAATTGCGAGGATTCAGCACGGCCAACCACAGGGTCGACACGCTGGTCAGCTATCGCCTAGGCGACTGACAGGCTGGACAACAGGGGAAGCACCCCGTGTGAGCATGCATGGCGTTGGGAATGAATTACATGTACAAAGTTATGTATCAACGGCTGTGAAGCCTGGGCTGTATTTGAGAGTCTGGTCTATGCGGTACAGACCCAGTTCTACCTGATGCACCCCTCATCATGCAATGCCGTCCTCAGACCCGCTTGAAAAAGTACACGTAGGCGAACTTGCGCATCTCCTCTGCGTCATGGGCTTCAACGACCTTTTCATCGTTGAAGAGGACCCAGCGCGAGCTTGTTGTGCCGTCGGTCTCAAGCGCCTTGCGGATAAAGGCAACGTAATGGCTATGTATGTCAGCAATGCGAAGCACGATGCCATGTGTGTCACTCACCCTGCATGGATGCTTGTGCCCTTGTGGCACACGATGGACTGCAATTGAAAGTTCGCAGGCAAGTCCGCACGTCCGGCTGGCTCTTTGGCCGCCTTGGGGGCCTCGTCTTCGTCCATCATGCCTTGGTCGTCGGGGTGGCTGAACAACCAGTCCACTGCGCGCTCCATATCGCCTCCTGTTTCTTTGAGAGCCTTTTTCGCCACTGGTGGTGCGAACCCCATGGCACCTAGCGATTCAATCTTCTCAGGGTCGGCCTCGGTATTGTCCGAAGCGCCACCTCCGACGACGAGTGGCTCATCAATGTCGGGGTCGTCCATGTGCGAAAACAGCCACTCGGCGGCAATGTTAGCATCAGAATTACCCGTTGCGTGCAGTGCCCTCGCACATCGGTTGTAAGGGAAGCCCATGGCCTCAAGCGTCGAAAGAGCTGTTGGTTCGGGCACAAACGCCGGTGTCTCGGCCTGCGCTTCCTCTGGTAATAGCTCCTCTGTCGCCTGCAGTCCTTGAGACAAGTACTTATCCATCGAAATGGGCTCGTCGGGAACAAGGACGGGAACGTCAACCTTGATGGGCACCCAGTTCACAACCGTCATTTTGCGTGCGTTGACTGCCAGTACCTCAGGGAAGGACTTGAAGAGGGACCTCTTGCTAAATCCATCTTTGCTACCACATGATGAGCATGTGAGCTCGACGCTCTCATCGGCAGTGAATAGATCTAAGCACTCCTCCAGCGTGATGGATTCGTACTTGTCCGGACCCTCCGCGCCGTCTTCAGCGGGTAGTTTGCGTAGCGGAACGTTGAGGAATATGCTGTCTTGCACATGTGAGCTGTAGCGGACTTTCTTGCACCCCAGACACTGCAGCCTCTGCTCCAGCTCGAACTGAAACGGGCGAGTGGGGTCCTGTTTATCTCCAGTGTGCTCTGATCGTGACACGAGCTTGAAAACGTGCTGCAGAAACTCAAGCGCGTCTTGTTGACGCATTGTCGAGAATTCCTCATGGCCCCGGCCTATGAGATGCTTCAGCATCGCAGGGGCAAGACCTCGCTGGTACGTCACGCTTGATTCTGCGCGAAGTAAGGGGTCCGGCTTCGCGTAGCGACCGGACAACAACCCATCCGCCATCTTCCTGAGCTGTGTCTCGAGATCTGTTGCAGGGTCTTGAACCATGGGTAGGTCGTCACTCGGCCGGTAGTAACGCTGCTGGAAGGATGGAAGATCGAAAAGGCACTGCATGATGCTGGCCAGATAGCAACTGTTGCCAAGGTTCTTCAGTCCGGTCAAACCAGGGCCATAGAGCGGCCTCAGCTCTTTACCATCTTCCGTCGTCATACTAAAGTCCCATTTCAGATTCTGCTCGATATTCATCTCTGTCAGACTCTGCTCCGTCTTCTGGCGCTCCGCCAGCACGATGCCCCAATGTGCGAGATGCTCCCCGAGCTTGTCATCGATTCGCTCTTCATCGCACTTGTAGCAGTAGATGTCGGCAGTGCCTTCGGGTGTGATCGATCCAAGCTTGACCGCTACACCGTGTCCCGACTCGTCACTGTGCCGCAGAGCGTGCGAGTTGCCGTCCAAACCGCCCATCTGCTTGCGGCCGCAGCCCAAGTTGCCGCAGTCCAAGCACAACCACAAGTTCTCTTTGAGATCACAAGCATAGCAGTGGCTCAGATCGCTCTGTTCAATCTTGCGCGACTCGGATTGTTGCATGAGGAGGATATGCTCACATGTTGTCAACTCCTGTTCCCATGCTTTGACCTCCTCTTTGCGGGCGAATGTGTTTGCCTTCATAACCTTGTCCAGGACACCTGCCAACCGGGAGTCCTGTGGATCGAGGTCTGTGTTGCATTCCAGGCACCGCGGCGTCAATACCGTGTCGTACTTGTCTTCCTCGTTTTCGGCCGCAATGGCAAGTTTGGACATTTTTGCTGGGGGCTCATCGCGCTCCAAGACCTTGGGCGTCCTCCTGATGTTCAAGGCGAGAGGGTGTGTGTGCTGTACATTGTGAAGTTTGTTGTGGAGGCGATCACCAGCGCAGCCACCGTTGAAGCACTGCAGGCACACATCGAGACCTGCGGCGTCGTCCTGAGTCGGTCAGCGAGCTGAATCGACTCTCCACTGAGGTGTCTTACAATCGAGTCGAAGCACTGCGTGCAGTCTTCGCGGTAGACAGACTGAGTTGGCGCCGGAGCACGGAGTTCTGCAAGCGTTAAGCGAGCTGGGGGAAGATAACGGTGGCTGGGGTCGACAAACCGATGGACTCAAGGTGAGCGCAAGCCATGCTGAAACTTTGTTTGATGTGCTTAATCTGATGCAGCAGCTCTCAAAGCCCGGGAAGGCTGTGGCATATGGGGACGACAAAAAGCAGAGATGTGAACCTTCGACGCGCTACGCTGGAAGCTACAATCAGGTACTGCTGGTGCTACGTAAGGCGGGGGCGGGGTGTGGCTTGAGCCCGTGGCTCGCCATTCATGGCGTCAGCGAGTTTGCTGGAGGCCCGGTCATATGGAAGAGAAGACGTTTTGTGACGATACGAAACGTCATTCACAGTGTGATGAATGAATAACTCCATTGTTGTGGCGATAGACAATAGTCAGGATGTTGCAAGTATCTGAATTGAGTTCCCAACTACGTACGTCGAGACTCCTACTAAGAGTGATTTTGCCGACTCCTTCAGTCTGCAAGTTCCAAAGCTAAGGCATGGCTTACATGTGCAGCTGACATGGCAGGTGCAGGTCACAGCGATAAGCCCTATCGCTGGCCATGGATGTTTGCGTCTCCGGGCTGCTGTAGGCATTCGAATACACGTGAACTCCATGACAAGCACTTCTGGGAGCGTGTAGATCTCAATGATGAATGAGCGAGGTGGATGCCATTGTTCCTGCCTTTTAACCTTTAGAAAATGATATCACAATCACTGCCACCTTTTTTTGATCTTGTGGGACAGTTTGCGCTTGAATCAACGGTGCTGATAGGTACTGAATTGAGCCATTATTGACGCGGCTGTGCATGGATAATGCTTCCAATCCCAGGGTCCTTCTCCGGCCTCGGCTTTCACCTGGCTCCGACTTGATTTCTCATCTAATCAGATCTTGATGTGATTGGTGCACAGCTGCTTACTCATTAGCATCCTCGATAAGCCGAGCCGTCGTCAACGTAATGACCGGGGCATCGTGATCATCTGATTGGCTGCAGCAGGGGGAGAAACTGGAGCTCCTCTTTTGGAGGCTCGCCTCCCGCGCAGCATCATCTCCACGATCCAGATATTCCTCGGACGTGTTTCTGCCGCCCTCCTTCACACTCTTCCAGCCATTACTCTCACAACCATCAGAAATCTCACACTTGCCATCGCACTGCACCTCTACACGCCAGACCTGAACAGCCGCTCGCCGTATCAATCGACGAAACTCAACGCGAGACATCTGCACGACGACGCCGACTGAAAAAAATAGTCTGCAAATCCGTCACAAACCGATTACAATCTTCACAATGTTGTCCCGTGGACTCCGCGTCGCCTCGACAAGGGCTCTCCCTTCGATCGCCCGTCAGACTGCCGTCTCCGCCGCCAGGCCATCCATCACAGCACCCCTCGCTGTGCCCTCTGCCCGTCGCGGGTACCACGAGAAGGTGCTCGACCACTACTCGCGCCCGCGCAATGTCGGCTCCATGGACAAGAAGGACATGGACGTTGGCACTGGACTTGTTGGCGCGCCAGCCTGCGGCGATGTCATGAAGCTGCAGATCCGCGTCGACCCCAAGACCAACAAGATCAGCGACGTCAAGTTCAAGACCTTTGGGTGTGGCAGCGCGATTGCCAGCAGCAGTTACCTGACCGAGCTCGTGAGGGGCATGAGCCTCGACGACGCCGGCAAGGTCAAGAACACGGAGATTGCCAAGGAGCTCTGCCTGCCTCCTGTGAAGCGTACGTGTCCAGCCCTCAAGACTGCCAAAGCAAGACGACTAACTCTTGTTTTTAGTGCATTGCTCCATGTTGGCAGAGGACGCCATCAAGTCTGCCATTTCGGACTACTACACCAAGAACCCCAAGGTCAAGCCCACAGACCTCGCTGGCACCGCTGCCAAGATGCCTTCCGGCACACCCGAGGCCGCCGCGGCTTAAGAGAATGAATGAGAGAGTCGTGAATCCTTTCTAAGTTGACGGACAAATCATGGTATATAAGCTCGCATACTTTTTGCATCGGTGATATCCGGGGACTGTTTGCTCCCCTTTGGGTCTTTTTTTCCCTTTCTTGTACGTGGCGCTGAGGGTCTGTTTCGTAGTGCAAGGTAGGGGCACTGTGGGAGAGGATCACAGTATGTACTCTATAGGTTTTGAATTGACGACCTCACAATGCAATCTCGCGACTTGACCTTTGTGTGTTCTAGCAAGACGGTCCACGTTACCCATGTGTGGGCAGCGAAAGCTCCCGACCCCTGCGTCATTGTTGCTGCTGATCAGCGCAGAGTCTGTGCGTCAAACGCCACCCTCAGTTTTCCACATGCAGATCTTTTCGCGCGTACACGAAATCAGTTAGTCTACGTGCCTGTATTGGAATGCGGCTACGCTGCGGGTGCGTGTATCCCGTGGAACCCAACGCCCACAGGAAAGTCGCACTCTGCCCGACCAACCTCCTGCATCGTCTTGGCATCTAGAACCAGAAGATAACTTCGTCTGCCCTGTCCATCCAGCACAATACTCATCAAGACGCCATCATCTTCATCTCCATCGCCGTCTTCATCTTGGACATTCTGGCCCTTCAGATTCTCGCCCTTTGGACGAGGCACAAAGATTGCCTCTCCAGGCGTGTGTGTTTGTGGCCCGGCCCAATATGTCACCTCCCTGGTCACCAAGTCCGTCTTGGCGATACAATCCATAAAGGAGCTCAGCCCTCTGGTAGCATTGGTATACACATAGCGATGCTTCTTTGTGCTCCTGAGCATGTTGATTGTAGGGAGTTCGCCAACGTGCGGTCCGGGAATATCAAACACCAGCTCTCCCTCTCCAATAACATCCTTTCCTTCTGGAAGAGTGTATGAATACCTCCGTAGATACGGGTGGCACGACTTGTACGATTCTTGTGCGATCCAGTGCTTTTCTGTAGCGTCGTGGCGATCCATAATGACATCGTAGTAGAACGCCGAGATGATGTCGTGGTTGGCGTACCACACTGCGTCAAAGTACAGCGTCCGCTTTCCTTCCACTTCCTCCTCGAACGCGTTGATCGAGTGGAAAAAGAAACCGGCGGGCGTGGTGAACCTCGCGACCAGCCCCTTGCCGCATCGTCGGTCGACCACGAGCCACTGGGACTTCCGGCTCTCGGAAAAGGGCTCGATTGCATCTGCCACGTTCCGCTCCCATGGTATTTTGATTCCATTCCAGCCCAGATGGGTGCATGGTATACACAGAACCACAAAGTTCTTTGTGAGGAAAATACTGTGGATGTATGCCGGCTTGACGTCTGGCATCGACACAGGACATGTAGCTAGGATGTCCGTCCTGCCTGTCTGCGCAGAGGTGCGGAAAATACGATACGCAGGTCTCGGGCTCAGTAGAAGATTGTAGTTGAACAGGTCGCCGTTCTCGGGATCACGCTGTGAATGGGCGCACCCAAGCTGGCCGTTCAAGCCTGGATTCAAGTCGGCATGGGTCCGCAGCTCCAGCGGTTCGAGTGTGACGGGGTCGATTTCACGCATGCTTGCCTGGTCCGTGAACACATACAGATTCTCCGTCTTGGTCACGGGGTCGGTGCGCGCAGTAGATGCAGATAAGCCGGGCAGGTTGCGCTCGACAACGACGTTGTGGTCACTTCCCATCGGGCGATACACAGCCTGCATCTTGGCATAGATGCCGATGCATGGGTCGGCCTTTTGCGCAAACGTGCTACAAGCACGCCATCCGCGACGCTTAATGTCTTCGATGAGCTTCTTGCCCTGAAGGCAGCTCGAGTAGTCGACGCTCACGTCGCCAGTGGGGGACGCCGTGATGCTGAACCTGTGCGTTTGGGCAATCCCATCGAACCAATGCGACACGTAGTGCGTGCCGCGAGTCGTGTTCTCAATCTGAGATTCACCAGGGCCAGTGCGGTACAGTGTTCCGGCCGTCCATGGAGGGATTGTGCCCGTGACCTTCAAAGGGACAGGACCATGTACTTCATTCAAGCCCACAAACTATCATGGTTGGTTAGCACATGGAGGCCTCGCTATGATCGAGGGCGGCGCTCCTACCCCGGCTTCGTTGGGCCAAGATTTCCATACTCGCGACTTGATGTTGGCGATGCGCTGCTGACTGTCCTCGAGCTCGTGGGCCGCGGTTCGTGTGTACGTGCCACTCGAATTGAGTGGTCTCACATCTGTCGTTGTAGCCATGGCATCAGAGAGCTTGATTGGGACTGATTGTAAGTGGTTGCAGGGGTCAAGTCGTTTGATCTGCTTAGGTTTGGTGAGAACCGCGTTGGCGTGGCCCGTATCGAGGTGAAGATGTTGGGTATTAGGAGGTGACAGCGCCTAGATGCGGGCCGCAATCACTTAAGACGAGATCTTTTGAATTCGCTTATGCTGTGAAGCCTGTCGCTTAGTTTGTGCCAGCACCTTGTCGTCCCCGTGAGACGAGCTTCCCGTTTGATGGACGGGACTGTGCATGTGAAGTCATGTCGTCACCCAAATAAAATGCTCGGACGTGGACAATTGAGCGAGTGCGAAGTCCGCTTTCGCTTAGCAGCGTGTGCGGTGATTGAACAGGCGCCTGCAACGTTGACCACATCTTTCTTCCGTTTCTCATCTGACCTCGCTTCGAAAGCAAATCATCGATTGATGGTGTTTAACGGTATGTGCTGTGCTGCACAGTGCTGAGGCCCTGGCGCTGGGAATTGTGTCGATCATCGTCTCGGATTTGAGCGACCCTGCCCGGCTTCAACGCCGACTGCAAACGCCCCTGGAGCAAACATCCCAATCTCATCATCGCGAGCATCGCACTCGCTTATTTGTTCCAAGGCCTTAAGGTGGAATATCTGTTCTTGTGCGTCACGTCAAGCGGCAGGGCCTCGCTTTGTGGATCCCACCTCCATGCTCAAAGCTCAGCAAGATTCAGAAGCCTTGAAAGGTACACGTACACTGCTGGTGAACCCAAGGAGATGATGCTCCCAACTGTCATGAGTATCGGCCTACAACCAAAGCACAGCTGCACTAAATCCTTCCTGACTCATTCAGCTCCCTGTCTGTCGCAAGTGACGACTCAGATCAATGTCCTATCCTACAACCCCAATATCCTACCTACCCCTCGTGCCCCCGCGGAAACGCATACCCGCCAGCCTCATCCGTTTCGCCCGGGAATGACCATAGGCAGAGTGTGCTACGCATATTGCGGGGTTGCGTGCGGAATTTCTCCCCTTCGTCCAGATTTCCAACTGTGGGATCGGCGAGAAATGATATCCAAGGCCGGGGCGAGGGCTGAGCCGCCTGGTCAGCACACCTGGCTCTGGTCTATATAGGCGTGCGCGGAGGGAAAGGAGACACTTTCCCAACGTGAACCTCAATAAATCTGTAAACACTTCTGGACACTAGAAAGCGAGCCACTTGTCTCCTTGGACGTGAATCAAAATGGGTGTTGTCGAGCTCATCCTATCAAATGCAGGGCACCTTGTGCTGCTGGTATCTGCCGTGGTACGTCTCAACATTCTCGTGTACCAGACCTGTGCTAACATGAGCCAGGGGCTTGTTTATTTCATCGGCACAGCAATATACAATGTCTACTTCCACCCGCTGGCCAAGTATCCCGGGCCGCTGATGGCCAAGATCTCTCCTGTACGTCGGTCGACGCTGGATCCGGTCCATCGCTGATCAGCCCCAGATCTACAGCATATGGGGTCTCTTCCGGGGTCGCTGGCCCTTTGACGTCCACGAGCTGCACCTGCAGTACGGACCAATCCTGCGCACCATGCCCAATGAGTTGACGTTCACCGACCCCCAAGCATGGAAGGACATTTACGGGCACAGGCAAGGCCATCCACAATTCCACAAAGATCGTACGTAGCGTTTCCATGTCCCCCTGGCCTGAGGCATGCTGACCTGGCACAGCGATCCAGTGAGTCGATGAGAGAGAGGCACGATGCGAGAAACGTGGGCTCACCAAGTAGTGTCGGTTCCGTGCAGGACATTCCTGGCTCCACCACCCTCACCATGGCAGACGACGAAAACCACTCCCGACAACGGCGGACACTGTCGCATGCCTTCTCGCAAAAGGCGCTCCTGGAGCAGGAGTCGATCATTCGGGGCTATGTCGACTTGTTCGTCACCAAGCTCAAGCCGTTTGCGCAGACGGGAAAGCCGGCCAACATGTGTGACTGGTTCAGTACGTATCGGACCATGGTGCTCACAAGCGGCGGCGCAGGGGTTAACATGACTACGCAGACTTTACTACCTTTGACATTATTGGCGACATGTCCTTTGGGGAGCCCTTTGGCTGCCTGAGAGACGGGGTCTGGCACGATTGGGTCTCGCTCATCACGCAAACCATCAAGGCGGGCGCGTACGAGCAGGCCACGCGGCGCATGTTCACCACGGGATCCTTCATGCAACGATTCCTGTGCAAGTTCATCCCCTCGGACCTCAAGAGGAAGCGCTTCCAGCATCTGGAGCTCAGCCGGGAGAAGTGTCTCAAGCGCATCGACGAGGGCTTACGACGAGAGCACAATGACTTTTTGTATTACATTCTGCGCCAGAACGAAAAGGGCGGCGTCTCGCAGGACGAGATCATCCTCAACTCGGCGCTCTTCATCGTCGCTGGTTCCGAGACCACGGCATCACTCCTTTCCGGTCTTCTCATGTGGCTCATGCGCACGCCCCACGCGTACAAGAAGCTCACGGACGAGATCCGCACCAGCTTTCCCACAGCCGCAGACATGGAATTCGTCAAGCTCCAGGAGCTGCCGTACATGAACGCCTGCATCGACGAGGGGCTGCGGATATTCCCTCCGCTGCCCACAGGTCTGACGCGCACAGTGCCCAAGGAAGGCGACACCGTCGCGGGAGAGTGGCTCCCCGGTGGTGTCACTGTGTCCTGCCACGGGTGGTCGACGGCGCACTCGCCACGCAACTTTCATCAGCCGGATGATTTCATCCCGGAGCGGTGGCTGGACACGTCGGGCGTGTATGCGGACGAGAAAAAGGACGCCAGCCAGCCCTTTAGCCTCGGTCCGCGCGGATGCATTGGGAAGCATCTGAGCTATCTCGAGCTTCGGCTGATCCTGGCCAACCTGCTGTGGCACTACGACGTCGAGAGGGCGGACTTGGATGGGCCCGATGCCTTCGACGTCTGGGACCCGGCGGGCCACCTGCAGCACATCAAGGCCTTCAACACGTGGAACAAGCCGGCCCTCATGTGTCGCTTGAGGGAAGTGAAGCGTTAGAGTAGATGCACTGGTCGTGTGCGTACTAGATAGCCCCTCAGCGAGGGAAAGCAGTCCCGCCGCTTAAGAAATTGTCAAGGTCTCGTGCCCGTGTCTCTGCGAGCGGCTTGATGTCTGGCTGGGCTTGACCGTCGGGGAGTCTCCCCAGGCGCCCGGACACACGCACCAGAAGTATGCGCATCTTCTCCAACTCCTTTTCAACCTGGCCATTGCGTGTGACGAGATTCTCTTGGATGCCCTTGCCACCCTCTGTCGTTTGGAGGGGTTCGACTGTCGACAGCAGCCTGCGAAGCCGCTCGACGCGCTGCCGCAGTGCGCTACGCTGGTCGTTCAGTTCCTGGAGCATTATGACACTGTCTGCATAGCTTGTTGCTTCCTCGGGGTGGTCTGTCGCGTTCTTGTCTGAAGGCCATGCTTTTGGCAGGCCCCTGATGGCTTTGTCGTCCACTGCGCAGATAATGTTAGCCTGGAGAGTCTGCAGGAGAAAAGAACCAGACAGCCGTACCTAGATTAATCTCCCTCCCGATGCCCTCTTCTTCATCGTCTTGCTCGCCCCTGATCTTTCGATCCGCCTCGGAAGAGTAGCTCTGCGCAATTTGCTCTGCCAAGGCTCGATTGGCTTGAGGAGCGTAGACACGTTTGCCATGCTCCTGGATCGCAGCGTTGACTGCCTCTGCGGCCGCAGCTACTAGACGCGGGTCGAGGGCGTCGTCAGACTGCTCCTCGTTCTGCGTGGTCCATTTCGTCGAGGGGGCGATGGATGCGGCGAGAAGTCGCGATTGCGTGTTGATAAAGTCCTCTTTATGTTGCGTGACTGTGGGCGGGGCTACCATGCTTGTAAAATGTCAATCGAAGCGATACTTTGCTGAAGCGCGTACGGAGGACTGATGCTGTATGGGATAATGACTTGATGGTGGTGTGGCGCGAGGCGGTGCGTCCAGTCGCGTCGTGGCGGGGCCCTCGTTCCAGTGCAGTGCTGTCCTGAATCTCGCGGGAGCTCAACACAGCTGTCGCAAGCAAGAAGCCCTGAAGGCCCGCATCTGACGCGGCCACGCCGAGATTCATCCTCCATTGTCAGCTTGTGCCGCCAGGCTAGGGAAGCTGGACGCAGGATAGGGAGCTTCGATGGTGCTCGACATGCAGGCGAAGGGCATGGTTCCATTGGATCCAGAGTCCAGACAAGTCACTACACAGCCGACAGCGCATGGTCCTTTTTCATTGATTTATCGCGGTGCCCAAGGCTCGACGGTGTCTAAAGCTTGATTGTGTGGAGCAAATAAATGCTCATTCATGTAAGGAACTTATTCGGTTACGCAGCAGCAAGTGCAGCCTGCAAGACAGTTGGTCGCAACCTACCAAGGTACCTATCTATACCTTAACGTGAGTAGGAGCGCCTGCCTGGAGTTTAATAGCTGATCTTGGTGACAATGGGTGGCAACGCCGCGTTCCGTGCTCACAACCTTATCCAACCATCCCAAAAACGAGGCCCATCAGACATAGGACGCTCTATTTGCTTATTCCCAATTCTCTGGCTCGAGCGCCCCAGGACGAACCCGCGTGAGGCGCGGGAATGTCGCCAAATCCAGCGGTGAGGAACTCTACGAGGCGTCCGCCCGCATAATTTACTGCGTCGCTCCACGTTGCCACCGCACGCCCTGGCAGCCTCCTGATCGCGCCGCGTCGGCTTTGTCGCACGACAGATCACGCCGTGCCTGTTGCCGCACCGGGAGCGGTCTTTGCCCTGGCTAAATCGGTCGGAGCCGTCGCTGTCGTGGTGTCGCGCGCCGTCGGCCCCCTCCTCCACCCGCCCCGTGAGACGCGTTAACGATACGGTAGCCATGTCCGACAACTTGCATATCAGCAAGCAGCAGGGGTCTCGGCCACCGTCAAAAGCCCGGGCAGCCGATCGTCAGTCTCTATCGTGCACGGAATGTCGGAGGAGGAAACAAAAGGTACGTTTCATCGCGGCATGTTGCTGCTTGGTAGTTGCAGCAGCAGCAGCAGCAGCCTGGGGCCACAAGGGTCGGAGCCATGCACTCCCAATCTATGACATGAAGCCCTGTGGCTGGGCTGCTCCAAGTACGTGCCTGTATCGACAGGTTAAGAGAGAGCTGGAAAACTCCACCAAAAGCGTCTCATGTACTTGTCTCCACCATCCCATCCCACCAGTCGCTGCGTCCTTGGAAGCAAGTGTCATGTCGTCTAACCAAAGGATAGTGCTCCCAGGGACAACCATGCACCAACTGCGCTAGGCGGTTTCCACAGCCTATATGTGACTACGCCGTCGCCTCAAGAGGGTACGTCTGCTTCCCACGCATTTCGGAGCATCAACGTTGACGACGTAGGAAGCGGAAAAGCAGCGCCAGCGATGTTGCTTCGCAAGCCGTGTCACGGCAGAGCCCCTATGCTCACCTTGCGCTGGCCGGGGTTCAAGAAGCCGTCCTCCAACTGGAGATGACGCCAGGCGGCAACCCACAGACTGTCATCAAGGAGCTCGAGGCGCCCTTGCCACCCCATCGATCCGTGGCCACGGGGTATGTCACTCCTCCGGAAACCTTGCGATTGCACTACGGCAACTGGCTGCCCTTCAAGATGGCCTCGTATCCGCGTCAGACCAACGGGCGAACCCCAGACGTAGCCCTGCGAGAGATCCTCGACAAATACTCTAGCGATGATGGGGCGCCGCCGGCCGCGGACGACTGGTTGTTCGACGCCGCGCGATTAATCTGGGAGGCCGAGGGCGTGAGTCAACCGCAGCGCAGCTTGCAGAATTTCGATGCAGAGACGAGGCAGCTCCCCATGGCCCCTACGAGGTTGAACAAGGAGCTTTTGCGGACACGTGAGTCGGCCTGTGCGCGCACTGAGCATGTAGACTTGAAGACTGACGGGTATGGCAGACTTGCGGCTGTTGTCGCGCTTCAAAGCCTGCATCAGCGGGTCACCTGATCCTGAACATCCGTTCATGAAGCACTGGGTGCCATCCATGATCCAGGACCCGCTCCTGATCAAGATCATCCTGTTCACATCCGCCTGCTTCTTGAATGAGATCCGCCACGTACCCAAAACAGTTGTGGTAGCGCTGCGAGGCAAGGTCTTCCAAGCCCTCAACGAGTATCTGCGGTCGCCTCAGTCGCAGACGACCGATGTGTCCATTTTGGCCGTCACCGAAATGGTGCTTGACGAGTGGTACTGGGGTGGCACACACGCTCTGCACGCGCACATGAAAGGGCTGAGGACAATGGTCGCGATGCGTGGTGGGTTGCAGGACCTGGGCATGCATGGCTACATTGCAAAAGCAATCTTGATGTGAGCGTCTCTCTGTCTTTTTACCTCTGGTGATCGGATCGCTGATAGGACGCAATCAGCAACGACGCGTGCATGGCCTTGGCCCACGAGACGCAACCCGAAATCTACGGCCGCCCCGGCTTCTCCTTTACGGACGGCATCATGATTCCGTACCAGTCCTCACTCAATACACCCTTCTTGACCGGCTGGCCAACCTTTACGGCCATGGCCAGCTCTCTCCAACTACACGAGCACACCGCGCAGATTCTGGACGATATGCGCGCAGCATTCGAAGCTGTGCTTTCGTTACCCGACGATGCGACACCAGAAAGGGTGCGAGACGCCACGGGCGTGGCATCGTGGGCCCATGGCCGCATAAGCGAGTTGCCGGAGGACGTGCCCCTCTCTGTGCGTGTTGTTTCCATCCACGGCTCCGACAAGGGGTCGCCCAACGAGTCAAGTGACGGTAGCCCGCCTGCGCACGCCTTGGATCCCGTCTACAAAATGGTGCGCATAGCGGGCATGGTGTACTGCCGCGCGATCCTCGACCGCGTGCCCCTGAGCGTGGCCTGTAGCGAGAGCGAGATGGACCAGGTCTGGACCCTGACGTGGAAGATGCCGGTGGCTTCCCGAACCACGATCCTGGGGATCTACATGTGGGCCTTGCTCGCGGTGGCGCCGTCATGCCACGCGGCTGCCCCTGCGCGATTCATCAAGACGACCATTGTCAACGGGATGATGACGGCCGCCGTCGAGAATTGGCACGTCGCCGCCGACGCCGCCGCTGCGGCACTCAAGCTGCAGCGTTGGCTCCGGCGTGGCTCGTCTCTCAGTCTCGTCACGGGGGGCGAGGCCGTGGTCGAGAAGCATGGCTTCGCAGTCGAGCATGTGCTGCACGACCTCACGGCTGGCATTGCGTCCATGCAGACAGGCTCCGAGGATGAGGAGGCGAGCGCTCTGGCAGTCTGACGACGCGCCCATCCCCTGGAAACGCAGGAAATCACGCAAATGCACACGGCGGTGCACCGAGCTGCGTCAAGACCTGGATGAAGCTTGCATGACGACCGTGGGGGTTGGGTTCGGATGCCCATCTGCACTGAGGGATTTGCGGGGTTCCTCCTCACAGCTATCGTGTTGCTGGCAACTTGCTGCGTAATGGCCACGCAAACGCCTACGCAACACAGCACGTAGGACACGGCCTGGAACAGCACCGCAGTCCACCATCCACTGCTACCTACTACTGAAGTCGCCGCCAAATGTATCCTCAGGTCTGGTCTCAGCCGTTTCAGGTTGGACAGTAGCTCGCCCAGAACAAGGGTTCCCGAATTTCCTGTTGGCCAGGCGCCTGCCCGCAGAGCGCGCCGTATCGCAGAACGATGCCGGTCAAGGGACCAGGTTCCCCTCCTACTGATGGTTCCGCATCCATTCCGCGGGGTCCGCATGTGGTGTCACTCTGCTCTAATAACACATAAATCCTCCAGCAACCCAGCGAGTAGCTGATCTCCCCATGCGCAAGTCATCTCCACCGTCTACGCAATCGTGACGGGCAGCAATTATGGCCGACTTTCAGAAGCTACGCGACGCAATCCCCACTGGTCAGGTGTTGGTGCCAGGAGATGACGGGTATGAAGACAGTCTCAAGCGGTGGAGCAAGACTGCGGAGAAGCGAGCGGTAAGTTGGTGGGGGTTGGCCCGAAGCGAGTTCCGCCCGCGATGGTGCTAAAAGTCCACCAGCAAGTAGTCGTCAAAGCGGGCAACGCGAGCGAGGTATCGACAGCCATCAAATTCGCTGTCGAGAACGGCATCCCGCTGACAGCGGCTGGCGGAGGCCATGCGACCAGCGGCACGTCCTCGAGCGAGGGCATGGTCATTGATCTATCCAAGATTCGCAATGTTCAGATCGACAAGGAGAACCAGACGGTCACCTTTGGCGGTGGCTGTCTGTGGAAGGATCTGGACTACGCGCTCGACCCTCTGGATCTGGCCATGGTGGGCGGCACTGTGAACCACACGGGCGTTGGTGGGCTGATCCTCGGCGGCGGCCATGGATACCTGAGTGCCAAGCACGGTCTGACGATCGACGACCTGCTCTCCGTGGAAATCGTCACTGCCGACGGCACCATCCATGAAGCCTCTGTGGACAAGAACCAGGATCTGTTCTGGGCTGTCCGAGGCGCCGGTGCGCAGTTTGGCATTGTCACCCAGTTCACCTCCAGAGTCCATCCCCAGGGCCCTGTCTACAGCGGCGCCATGATCTTCATGGCGGACAAGCTGCCCCAGCTCGTGGACGCCATCAACAAGTTCCACGACAAGGACAACCGCCAAGGCCACTGCGTGGTGCTTGCCGTGGGCTACGGGCCGAACGGTCAAAGCCACGTGCTCATCGTCTCGCCCTTCTTCCACGGCTCCGAGGAGGATGGCCGAGAGTTCTTCAAGGACTTTTTCGCCGTCGGCCCCATTATGGACACGACGCAGGTCATGCGCGTGTGCAAGGTCAACGAGATGCTCAACCCCATCGCCGGCCATGGCATCCGGCGCCTCATGGGCTCCAGCAACGTGGTCATGCCCATGAAGGCAGAGGATGTCCAGAAGACGGCCGATACATTCTGGAACTTTTGCGACGCCACGCCAGGCGCTGCCCCCCAGAGTGCCATTGCCCTCGAGTTCTTCCCTATGCACAAGGTCCGTGAGGTTGGTCTGCAGGACACGGCCTACACCAACCGCGGCGACTACTACGATGTCGTGACCATGTTTGGCTGGACGGACCCCGAGCAGGACGGCGCGTTCCGCCAGTTCAATAGGGAGATTGTCAAGCAGATCCGCGAGACGCTGGGATACCGCTACGACCCCGACAAGGACGATCACCAGGACGCGCCGGTCGGACGGTACATCAACATGGAGTCGGACGCACTGCGGCCGGAGGATGCATACGGTTTGAATCTCCAGAGGCTGAAGGAGATCAAGGCAAAGTATGATCCCACAAACGTCTTCCACAAGTGGCACGGACTCGACATTAGAGCGGCAGGGACGGATAATCTCTAGATGCGTGCGGAGAGGAGTGAAGCTGCCATATTCATCCTTCCAGCTCCATAGTACTGTCTGGAAATGAATCATGTGGGATACAGCGTATGCGGACGATAAGAAGAGCGTGATGATGGCTGAGTGGCGCCCAGTTCTCCACGTCGTGTCGTGCGCCTTGCTCCATGCGGTCGAGTCGATCAACGGCCGGGCCCATCAGAAGAGAAATCCAGAATAGTACCCTTGTACAACCCGGGACGACAATTGGCTCGCGCTCCCATTCATCACTCTCCTACAGGCTTCAGTTGGCTGAGGGTGGTGACATGCAGTGCCACGTTGCCGACTACGTCCCGCGTCCAATGGAAGGCGGTGCATGGAACGCATGTGCAAAGGTGCGGTGCAGTACGCACATGTCTGAGATGCAAGACATAAACTAGGGTTTGAAGACCGAAATACTTTCCGGCCAGCATTCTTCAAAGTCTCTATAGTTTACGAATGGCGCCTTGCCTTGAGCAGACCGCGAAACCAGCCACTCCGAGACGTGACTGAAGTTCTAGTAAGCAATTCAAGTGCTGCCAGCCACAAGTCCCCTGACAGTAGATGAGATCTGCGTCTACGGCCGTACACATTCAAGCTCAGCGGCTATGGACAGGGTCACTATGAAGAGCGCGTTGCCATTGGCACCCAGCAACAGGCAGGACATGCCTCAAAGTTCCAGGTTCATCAAAGCACGCCCGTCTCTGGGCGTTCCAGACTCGAGGGGGCGCACCGGGAAAGACTGGAAGCGTGGGAAAGCACCGAGTATACTATGGCACCAGCGGCGGAGGACGCTTCTCGCCAAGTACTGTGTTGAACAACTCTATCGATATGAAGAGGTCTAAGAACCTTATTGTTAGGTCTACTATGATGACACCGCCGTCTGGCGTTGATCAGGCTGGGTCCAATGTCTTCGAGCCTTCCAGCGTTGTATTCATGTTACAAAGGTAGTAATGGCATGCAGAGGAACAGAGAAAAGGGCGCCATTTCATGACCAACGATAAGTAGGACTGCCTCGTCAAAACAGATTTGAAACATGGACCAAAGTGGCAGTCATGGCATCAACGCCCACGCCAGAATGACTACGTTGAAACATTCTGGTATGATCGTCGACCGCCCAGCCTACACCCTGGGATCTTCACAAGCTGAATAGTCTGTCCATCGTTTGGTTCATATATAGTCAATGGCTCGCCTAACGCTGATACTGGCACACTCATAGACAAGGAGCTGCCAGTGTCTGGATGCCCCAGCGCCGTCTTCTCGACGCATTGCCACGAATATGCTCTGCTACATTGGATACCTTACTTCTTGGCCTAGAAAGTTCGAATCAGAAAACCTCTTTCGTCAGGGATACGTAACGAAGTCAATGCGTTCCTGCTGGCTGGTGATCAAGGCGGGGCTGTAGCACTTTCACATTTTGCCCACCACCCCGCATCGCGTCCACCACCGCTGCCCTCAACCTTTGGTGACTCGACAGTGAGCTGGTCAAGTACTCTTTTGAAACATTTCACCATGGCACCCATTGGCATCGCCATTGTTGGCAGTGGCATCTTTGTCAAGGAGCAGCATCTCGTATGAGCCTGAACCCCTCCCCCCAGCTGCCTCGAAAGCTGCATGAGCTGTGGTATGACCCCTTTGCTAACCGTGCAAAGCCAGCCGTCGTCAACGCGTCCGACTTGCTCACCCTTAGGGCCATCTACTCTCGCTCACTCAAGTCTGCCCAGGAGACAGCTGCGCTCGCGCCCAGTGGCGGCTCCTCTCTTGAGCTCTACTCGGACGACGCCGGCGTAGGCAAGACATACCATGATCTGCTCCTGCGTGAGGACATTGAAGCCGTCATCATCGCCTTGCCCATCCCCAACCAGCCCGAGCACATTGAGGCCGCCCTGAAAGCCGGCAAGCATGTCCTCGCCGAGAAGCCCATCGCGGCCGACCTCGCCGGCGGCAAGAAGCTGATTGACTACTACAAGAGTCTCCCGGGCCCGGCCACCCTGTCCATTGCCGAGAACCACCGCTTTCTGCCCAGCTTCGCGTATGCTGCCGAACAGGCGGCGGGCCTGGGCAAGGTGACCCATTTCGACATCAAGAGCTTCGGTCTCATGCGCTCCGACAACAAGTACTTCCACACGGCCTGGCGCAAGATACCCGCGTACCAGGGCGGCTTTCTCCTGGATGGCGGCGTGCACCACGCTGCCACCGCGCGTCTGTTCTTGCGCGGCAGCGACTCTGCGGCCGCGCAGGTGGCCGCCTTTTCGCAGCAGGCGCAGGAGCATCTCCCACCGATCGACTCGCTGAGCGCCATCGTCAAGACCCGGTCCGGTGCGAGCGGGGCCTTTCAGATCTCGTCCGGCACACGTCTGAGCGCCTATGAGTGGCAGATTGGGTTCGAGAAGGGCACGGTCAAGGTGGCGGGCGACACGGTCACAGTCACGGCGGAGAATGGGGACCAGACCGTCAAGGAGTTTGAGAGGACGAGTGGTGTCAAGGAGGAGGTCGTTGCCTGGGCGCAGGGCATGGCCAGCGGCCAACAGAACCCTCTGCAGACGCCCGAGGAGGCGCTGGCGGACCTCGAGTTCTTGGAGAAGATGTTCCGCAGCGGGGAGCAAGGCGGCGCGGTGCAAACGTACGAGCTGCAGTAAAAGGTGCGCGGAATGTAAAAAAAAGGTCTCGGAAAGAAAAATCACAACTTGCTACCTGTGGGCGACGACCCTGGTCCCTTGTAGATCTTCTCCAAGCCCCTCCGCAGTCCGTCGCTCATGCCCGTGGGCGCTGGCTTCTTTGTGGCGCGCTGCACCCAGACGTGCACAAACTCGCCCACCGCCTTGATCTCTGGGGATCCCTGCTCGAACAGACCAATCTCGTACGTGACGCTCGACTTGCCCAGCTTGTTGACGCGCAGGCCGAGTTCGGCCACGGCCGGGTAGGCGATGGAGGAGAAGAAGTCTGTGTGCAGGTGCGCCGCGAGGGGGTGCTCCTCTGACGTGGGCGGGTGCAAGTTGCAGTGCTTCATCAGGTAGTCATTGACCACCGAGTCGAACCTGGCCGTGCCTGTTAGCAAGGCTCACGGGTCTTGGGGAAGTTGCTTCTTACAAGAAATTGTAGACCGCGTTGTTCATGTGGTCGTACATGTCATTGTCGTTCCTGTGTGGATGATCAGTCAGAAAGACGTCTTGGATCAAGAGAAGTCGAGAGGCTGCGCGTGATTCTCTGGGAGGTCAGAGACTCGATTTGCACACATCTCGGACTGGCACTCTCCGGGTCTGTCTTCAAAGTGCTGTCGTGGATTTGCATCGTTAAGCTTACCATCGCGTCCTGTAGTCCAGGATGTAGGGATAGTCCTCGCGCCGACGTGCCTTCAGCTCTTGGAGGGGTGCCATGTTTGAGACTTGGTGAGGATCGATTTTCAAAAGAAAGCTTTCTAATCATCAGGCAGAAGACAATGTACATTCAACAAAGTAAACCCCGTCACATCTTGAAGACGGCGTCTGTGAGTTCTAGGTGCGGGTGTCTGGGGTAAGGCCGAACCGAGGCAGAGCGAGGAGCGTCTCAGCCACACCATGATAGCTTACGCCACAATATGACCCACCTTACGTAAGGCTTCCAGGAGGTTGCTCGTTGGTCCCTGTGGCTTGTACGGCTTTGCCTGCTGGAAGATGGAATTTGCTCCCACGAGCCCCACTCGAGCGACAGTCGGATCTCAAAGCTCGACTTTTCAAACGCCCCTTCAGTCCCCAGGGTCAGCGCTCGCCAACGGCCGGGCACGGAAGAACAATATCTTTGAAATACGGGCTCTACGTTTCCGCAACTGACTCCTAGCGCCACGTGTCTCGAGCAGACACCGCTGGTTGCCAAGTGAGGGGCCACAGGAGTGTCATTGAGGGCGAGTGAGTCGCTTGGAGGCTTGCTGGCTGGCGGCCTGTCGATGCGCCCGTACCGAGTCCTCCGCACCGTCGTCCGGGATTTCAAATCGAGTCCCAAGGCCATGAGCTCCGACCTGGAGGGTCTCCCGTTTGGGGACCTGGCGGATGATCTCCCCCAGATTGGCCCCGACGCTATAGCGCAGGGGAAGCGCGTCAAGATGCACCGTAGGCACCCGGCCCTGCCGCGGGTTCCTCCCAAGCCCAGGCCGAATGAGGCTCTCGTCACGCCGTCGACGGGGCCCTGGCCCCGGCCGTACGTCATTGACGGTGACCTGCGACGCGTGACGCCCTACTTCTGGACATACAACACGTGGTGCAAGGAGCGATGGCGAGGGCGGACCCTCATCAACATCTTTGAGTCTGAGTTCCGTGACCGCCCGGCCGAGTACTATCGGGACGCGATGGAAAAGGGCCTGATCGCCGTCAACGGACAGCACGTCGGCCCCGATCATGTCCTGCAGAACGGGGAAATGATCTCGCACACGATGCATCGCCACGAGCCGCCCGTGACGTCCGACCCCGTGGGTATCATTCACGAGGACGACGACATGATTGTCATCAACAAGCCAGCCGGCATCCCCGTGCACCCGGCGGGCCGCTACAACTTCAACTCCATCGTCGAGCTCCTCATCGCGGAGAGAGGCCTCGGTTTCGTTCCGCACCCGTGCAACCGTCTCGACAGACTGACGAGCGGCATCATGTTCATCGGAAAGAACGTCAAAGCCGCCGAGCACCTCGGCATCCAGATCAAGGACCGCGCCGTGCGCAAGGAGTACCTGGCCCGCGTCACGGGCGAGTTCCCCGACGGCGATGTCATCTGCGACGAGCCCATTCTGTCCATCTCGCCCAAGTTGGGGCTGAACCGTGTGCGTGCGAATGGAAAGACGGCTCGGACCGTCTTCAAGAAACTGGCGTACTATCCGCCTAGGGATGCGACCTCGGCACCAGAGACAGGAGAAGAGACGACGCCACAGGAGGGAGAGTGGGAGGAAGGCGGCCAGCCGAGGCTCGAGAAGAAAGGCCATTCGATTGTGAGATGCCTCCCCGTGACGGGTCGCACGCACCAGATCCGCGTGCACCTCCAGCACCTGGGACACCCCATCGAGAACGATCCCATCTACGCGAACCGGCGCGTCTGGGGCATGAAGCTCGGCCAGGGGGACGCGGACGGCACGGAGACGACGGACGACACGGTCATCAGCCGCCTGTCGCGCATGGGCAAGCAGGAGGTGGCCGAGGCGGTGGCGTACTACGACGAGATGGTGGACGACTACGAGAAGAAGCGGGCCGAGAAGATGACGGGGGAGCTGTGCAAGGACTGCAACACGCCCCTCTACTCGGACCCGGGGCCGCACGAGCTGGAGATTTGGCTGCACAGTCTCCGGTACGAGCACGCAAAGGGGACGTGGTCGTACACGAGCCCGCTGCCCAAGTGGGCGCTGCCGCCAGAGGGCATGCAGGGGCCGACGGTGGTGGGTGGCATGGAGGAGCTCGTCGAGGCCGTCAAGACGGAGAACCCAGAACTCGTGGACGGGTCGGAGCAGCCGCCGCCGCCGCAGGACGAGTCCAGGCAGACATGATTGCACTTGGGATCGTCGGGGGCAGGCACACCGGTTCTGAGATGTTTCTAAGCTAATTAGTCGGCCCGGAACGAAGCTGGTACACGCAGCGTAGTGAGCGCGTCAACGCAGATGGGGTCCTCCAGGTCCTCTCCTCCCCCCCTTTGCCCCTGATTCCGTGCCCTGCGCACGGTCATCCTCCCCCCTTTTGCCCCCCTGATTCCGTGACCTCCGCACGACACATGTCATGTACGCAGCTGTGACGACGACGAGATGGGGCCTAGTAGGCTGCCAGGGCTGCCGTCACGTATGGGATGCGACGGCCCAGCCAGCTGCACATGGCGTGGCCCGTCGCGCATGGCAATGTCTCGGCCAAGTCTCCCAGTGCGGCAACGGCGAAGCCCGCCATGCACCACGCTGGCCCCTTGGTATGGGACGCACGCACGAGGCAGCCTCATTTGTAATTACGCCCTGTTTTCCCCGACGACACGTGGAACGTGCACCGGCATGAGGCGCCGCACTAAGCACGTACTGGGCCCTGCATCTTTGGCTCCGATCGCTCGTTGCAGGTTGGGTCCCATCCTTGTTTGGAGTCTGTGGAACCTATCCTATCATCATGATTGCTGCACATAGTCCGGAAAAAGAAACCTTGTCCGTGGCGCATGCCAAGGCAGTCCAGATTTGCTTGGTAACGCCTGGCTGTAGCCATGCATCGTCCAGTGGGAGGGAGCGAAACCTGATGAATGGTGGTCTCGTTCCTTATCAGGCAGCGCTTGGCCCAGCCACGACCGGCCAGCTGGGTTGGGTGGCAAGGCACGGAGGAGCATCGACAAGCAGCCAGGTGCACTCCAAAAAGCCCCCCTTGATGCCTCGTGTTCGCCGACTGCATAGCTGGATCATTACCCCCTTGGGAAGTTCGTCTCGACGGATGAGTTACCCGTCGGATGCGGCTGGTGCCGTCAGGCAGGCAGCACTTTTTTTTTTTTATTTGCCCGTCTTCGGATTTCACGGGAGACTCGGATTTGCCCGTGTGCATGTCCCGTGAGCACCCGACAACATGCCCAAACGGACGGTCGCCGCAGCTGAGGTCGATCAACGTTACATTGCCCTGCAGAAATGATAGGCAGTCATGAATAATTACCGCAGTGGCATTTTTTCAAGAACATAATTAGGGGCCCCAACACGGACCCAGGGATCTGGTTGCTGCAGCGCCAAGATCTCCACGTCCAACATACAGCATGCATGTGTATAGTCGTATATACGCTGTTGCGTATTCATCACCGCCCATGTATCGACTAATCGGTCTGTGGGAGAATGTCAAAGAGAGCAGGTCTCAGCGACGACATGCTGTCCCCAGGGTCTGTCGCCGGACTTTCCCACTACTTGACAGGTGGAGAGACAGCCATGCAAGCGTTGATGTGATGGTGTGCCACGGCACGCCGCCGTTCACCCCTGAACCATCCATTCCATAGTCATTAGCTGGTCTCGCGACGACGTTTTCAGGGCGGAGCCAGAGCAACCCTGCAGCCACCAAAAAGTGAAGTGGTGCGCGAACAAGAAGGACAAGATAATTAATAATGATGGCTCGTGCATGATCGGCGCTCCACGGGTCAGCCCCAGAGACATTCTCCTGGGCTTCTAGAAGGAAGTGGGTTCCCAGTTCCCACCCACATCGACGCCGCTCGGGCATGGACCGACGCGCACCAGGAAGTCAGCAGTCATGAAACAGACTTGTCGGTGAAGACGGTGGCTGCCCAACCGCCAAGGAATGCAACACCGTAATGCCGCCGGTCTGCACTGCGCAGATCCAGCGTTTCCCAATGAGGGCGATGAGATGGCATGTCTTGCAGGCTCTTCTGTCCGTGCACCATCTGCTGAGAGATCTCCCGCCGCAGCCGGGCGTACAGGCAGGGATGTGCGTGTCGCTCTATCAGAGAGGGTTGGCGTTGAAAATGTCTGCACGGTGATGAAGTTGTTGCAGCACGTCCTCGTGGTCATTGGCTGGTGAGGCGAAGACGCGACGCCGGGTGCCGGCCGGCAGCTGCGCTTCGACTCCAAGGTGCTTTAGGTGGCTAAGGTACTGAAGGATCATCCATCGACATGATGGCTGGCGGGGAGAGCGATGGGGGCCCTTTGGCGCGGGGTGCTCTGCATATGTCTCTGGTCGTATCAGACCAGCAGGCAGCGGTGGAAGGATTGGGTTGGCGCGACGAGGAACTCGCTTCACGTCATGTGTGGCTTCGTGCCTTACCCGGCGCCATTGCATAGACGAACCGCAGGCCACATGGCAGCTGTCAGGGGGGGAACAGAGGTGGCCGACTGCACCGGGGATCATGACGATGATTGATGAAAGGTGGACGGGGCTGCCGTGTGACAACAACGACCTACCTGTGATCAGCGGCCGCCCATGTGTCGATCGCTGTGACGAGATTCGACGCGGCACCGCGCGAGAGCCGAGCCACATGCTCGAGTGTGTGTGTTGGTAGTGGTGGTGCCAGATCGGACTGATGGCCGACACGCGTTGGAGACAACCATCACCAACCGTCCCTCCCCGTCATATACGAACGCACGCACGCACGCACAGAAACGCCAGGGAGGGATCGCATCCCAGTGCAGTTGCAATGCATGCTGCACGCGGAATCCAGCTGCGCAAGGCGCCAGGCGCCTCATGCAGCCAGTGCGCACATGCATGGTACAGTACAGTAGGTGATTACGTGAGTGACGATGGGAATGCCGCAGGAGGTCGGCAGCGGAGCGCTTGGTTGATCTTTCACGTCACATGGGCGGCTCCGACCCCCTAGCCTAAGGTACAGTAGACCTGCCATCAGGCTGTCATGGACGTGCCGGCCGGCCAGCAACCGAAGCGCCCACAGGCGCAGGCGCAAACTCTAATTTGTCCACCGTGCTCTGAGCAGGCTGGTCGCTGCTTGCGAGGTCGTAGTGATCAATACTTTGACAGCTCGCGACGAGACCTGTAACCATGCCTCCTCCCCGCGGCACCTTTCCAAGGGCGAGTGGCTTCTGCATTAGACTTTCACGCTCCATGTTTATCCCTCTGTGCACCCTCGTCTACTTGAGACTGTGTCGACACAGGCGCATGTTGAGCGCCAGACAGTGTGAGAAGCTCTATATGCACAGTAGCTTTCAATCAATGCACGCATGCTTCATGCCAAGTCTTGGCTGGGATTCCGCCCATCGCAGCGATCCTTTCCGCTGCGGACGGAGGAGAAAGTACCGCTCAACTATTGTTTTGAATTTTTTCAAACGGGACAACATGCATGTGCGTGCGGTGAGTGAGTGCGTCCAACGGCCCAAGTCGTGGGTGGGATTGGACAAATGCGACTGGTTAGCGGTGTGTGCGCGCCGTGACGACACCATTCCCGCTGGGGTCCCTCCCCGCTCCCCCCCCCCTGTCCTGTCAACCACGTTCTCGGTGCGAGCAAGCCCCCTGTCAGCTTCCCCAGTCCCGTGGATCAAGCAGCACCTCAATCACATTATCAGCACCACATGCTTTCTGACTGATAATGAGCGCGTCCTCCCAACACGTGCACTGTACGTAGTATTGCAGCCCACGAAAGCACGAAAAGGCGGGGTGAGCAGTGCGCCTCCTGATCCGGCGATCGCGAGCACCGGGGACAATCGAGGGACGACCTCACCAGGCGAAGCGAAACGAACGCATCTACCGATGCAGTGCCCCCAGGGCTGCCGCTGCTTCATCCTGCGTCCCTTTCACACCGTAGTCTGTGCATAAATGCAGGAGAGAGATCATTGTGGCTCAGGAGGAGGGGTTAAATGGTATTGTAACGTGGCTGAAGCTTTGTTGATTAACCTTTTGTGGCGCCCTGTTCTGTCTGTAGAAGATTGAATTCTCGATCAGGCACCAGAGTCAAGATCTCAGCCATCCCTTTCATGGACTCGCGATCGGGAGTACCCTTTGGGAAACCTAATCGACAGACTGGCTCACCAAAGGCAGAGCACCAAACCGACAACTTGGTAAGCCATGGACGGTGGCTTCGGCCGCTATCAAGGACTGGATAAGCCACTTGCCTAAAGTATGGCATGTGTGTAGCGCAAACTCTGGGCCATGACGCTGTGAAGGGGGGTGCCTTGGCTTACTACCTTGATGTATGCATGACGAGAGGACTCGAGTATCTTCTCGAGAAAAAAAAAAAGAGCCACCAGAGCCGCAGCGTAAAGGAGACGCTGTCGTGTTGCTCTCGCAGCCGCAAGACGACTGACCGCTCCAGCGTGCGATTTGGTCGACGCTGGCTGAAATGGCCGTGTCACCGCCGAGCTGGTGATCGGCGAGGCAGAGCTTAGCTCTTTCGCGAGTCCACCGCCCGACTGCAAAGAGCTAGCCTCGGCCTTGTCTCCAAAGGGGTGCGTTGAATCCTGCTCAGCCTCACCTGGACGCACACACCGTTCCTCGGAAACCCCCCCCCCCCCCCCCCCCCCCCCCCCTTCCCACTTCAACCAGGACAGTGGGACGGCGCTACCGCTAGCACCGAGTACCTTCCCAAGCCTCCCAAGCCTCCCAAGCCTCCAACCTGCACCCCTCAGCTTCACTTCACGTCTTCTTCATGCCACGGGAGACGAGCAGCGAATCCACACCACCTACCCGTACTAATTAATGTACGTACCTGTGCTGGCGGCTGATGGAGACCTACCCTTGGTTTAGACTTCGAGATCCATGCGACGTCTGGCTGGCAGCATGCAGGCACACAAGGCCTTGTTGGAGGTTGGAGCTAGGCCCCCTGGTATATAACATCTACATCCCCAAGACCCAGCAACCTCAAGGCGATCCCCCCTGCCCCTTACAACAAGCATCACCATCGCCCAACGGCCCGACAACATCTTGGCTTCTCTCAACTGTGCCTACCCAGCGCAATCACAGCTACAACAAATAGCCCAGGCCTGGCTGTCCGCAGCCCCAAACGTCTTGCCGAGCCCCCGCGATCGGGACCACGCAGTCGACACGGAGATTCCTCCCTCTGTGCATAGCGGCACGACTTCTCATACAACCCGGGGCCATCACACATACATACCACAAAGCACATGCACAGACCAGCCAGCATCATGTCTGCGTCCCCGTCAAATCGTCTCATCGCGCGACCAACCTCGGCACCATCTGTGGACGACAGCACCGACTCTCCCGCAAGCATGCAGCGATCCACCTCGGCCGACCACAACAAAGTGTCCAAGCGCAAAGGTCAGCCGTCCCATCCTCGCGCCTCCCCTACAATCACTGACGTGACTCCCGCAGGCACTCGCTCCGTGTCCACACTCACACCTGCCCAGCTCGCGCGCAAGCGTGCCAACGACAGGGAAGCGCAGCGCGCCATCCGCGCCCGCACAAAGGAGCATATTGAGCGTCTCGAGGCCGAGCTCGAGGAGCTCCGAAACGTGCACTCGCGCGACCAGGCCGTCAAGGAGCTCCTTCGCCGGAACCGCATGCTCGAGGACGAACTGCGCGCCCTCCGCGAATCCGTCGGCCTCGCCGGCTCGCACCACTCCAGCACCTATCAACCTGCCGCCCCCTACGCCATGAACGGCTCCCTCGCCAGCCCCAGGACATCGCCGTACCCCTCCAGCGACTTCAGCGCGCCGCCGCCGCCCGCCCCCCAGGCCCACGGCAGCCTGCCTGACTACACCTCGGCCGGCTACGGACCCTTTGCAGGCAATGGCCCCTCGTCCGTCGCCTCGGGGAGCACCAGTTGCGACACCTGGGCAGCCCCCGGGTCCACCACCTCCGTGCCCTCCAACGTCTCCAGTCCGTGCTCCACCAACGATGAGTACGGTACCGGTCCGGCTTACCTTCCTACCAGCGCCCCGAACCCCATGGTCCCATCATCAGCCGGCCTGAGGCACCTCGGTGTCAAGATGGAGTATGAAGACGGAAATGGTAGGTGTCCCGCGTCTCCTCTGTGGTGGTCTCAGGACATTGTGGAGCTAAGTCGCTGATGAGTATCCAGACCATGGATTCCCTCTTGAGCAGAGCCGCGCCGACAACTCGCCGCCCATGGCCCTCGCCTCGAACGGCTTCATGCCGCCCCAGCAGCAGCAAGCGCCCGCGTGGTCGCACTCGTCCAACATGTACTACACGGCCATGCCCAACCCCGTCTACTGAGCGCCCCTCCTCGCTCCGGCTTCCTCTTCTGCACCGCTGCACACGGCACTTGGCTGCCCTGGCGTTCGTTTCGCTATCGATATACCCTTTTCCACTCTTACACTCTTTGACCATAATCAGAAGAGGAGGCTCGCCGCCACCTTGGGCACATGGCAATCATGGGCAACGAATTTCACGCACGCGACACTGTAACATTGTATATAAACTGATGGGAGTTTCGTTTCGCTCCCCGGCTGCAGGCAGTATCTGCAGGCCGAACCTTTTTGTTTTTTTTTCCTTCTCTCCATCTATCAGTTCTGGGAATTTGAATGAGCATTGGGGTCGGATCTTGTCTTTTTCACGGCGGGTTGGGTTGGTTTGATTTGGGTTGGTTTGGCGTGGGAAAGCATGTTGAATATCTGGAACGTATTCAGCCGTTTTGTTTTTTTTACTTCTTCTTTGGGAATGATGATCAGCAAGAGCGTGGATACATGACGTTGCATCGGCTCGTTCGCATACACATTGTGTTTACTGTGCTGGGCATAGACAAAATGGAATCACCCGACATGGAACCACAGTACCATTACTACAGTATCATTATCGACCACTCCGTGACTCCGTGAAGATGCATCCGCCATCATGAACCCGCGCGTAGTCCTGGCCGTGTCCGAGTCGTTACCGACAGACAGGTGCGGCCCAGTGCGACACTCCTCCAAGCCGTGTGTGAGTAATTGTGTGCACACTGAGGGGAGTCGCCGAAAGAGGAGCCAAAATCCGACACGCTATATTTCATGTGTTGGTGCTTCTTCTCCAATTGACTACCTTAGCGCTACGCTTGACATGTTGGTGGTGGTGGCCGCGCACGTTGCTTTTAGCGGGTCCCGGTGCACACACGCAACATGCGTTGCTTACTTGCCTACTGTACTTTACGCCAACCGGTGGAGGCGCGCCATCCAGGAAACGGGCTGGCGGCGCTTCATTTCGGCCATGGCAGCCCCAGAGCTCCTCCTTCATCACGTTATCGTACGACCATGCTGGGGACGGGGGCGGGCAGATGAGGCCAGCGAGGCCGTGTCGAGGGTGGGACCTGGTTCCGGGAACGGGAACTGGGCGTCCTTTCGTGGTGACAGGACCCGCCAAACCAATCTCTTGCATGGCGGTGACGGCTGGGCTGGGAAATTTGTTCGATGAGCCAGCCGGGCCAAGCGTGGCCATCCATGGGCCCAGCAGGATTCATCGAGCCAAGGAGCGAGCGAGCAGACAGCAAGTGAGCCACACCGCGTGGCCGATAGACGACCAACGCGCCGTCTTGCCGGGCGATACTTGTGGTGTCATATGCATGGCGTCTCTCCCAGGCTGCACATACGGGAGCACCACCGAGGAAGCGCCTGGCGACGCCGTCGCCATATCTCCGAAGGGCCGAAATTGTACAGATACGCAATGCTGCGCGACAACTGTTCTCTCGTCAGTTCGGAGTTCGGGCGAGAGTGCCCGCAGATCCACTGACTTTTCGGGGTGTTTCTGGTGCCAGGCCTCACTCATGGACCGCCCCTTGGCTTTGACAAATCAAGGACTAGGCGGGCAGACATCACGCCCGCAATGATCGACGCACATGGATTCATCTCGCTCGTGGCCGGCTCCTGCGGTACGGAGCACACAGCAAAGTGCAGCGCGCTGGCGGTCATGCCGAAGCCCGTGTGGGTTCGTTTTTTGCTGGGGCTGGCATCGGGAGCAGACACGGTTTGTGGACCACGGCGGTTTTGACAGCATGACGGCTGACAGGCGCGACTGGTCATGTGAGCTGTCCTACTGTACTGAGTTAGGCGGCGTCTTGGCGCGCGTGGCACAACAATGGTGGGCTCGACAGGTCGCTCGCACACAGGATCGCCATTGGGTGGTGGTGGGTGCCCGTGAGCAGTGGCAGCTGCTGCACCACTGACACACAACGTCGTCGAGGTCGACTCTACACCGTGCTGCCAAGCCATCTCGCCGTGCACTAGTAAATGACCAGTCAGGCACGGACAGTCTTTACGTACTGGCGCGCCGGCACGGGGTCCGCTGGGCGGCACCGTGATGATTGCTGTCTCCTGGACGAGGGGACAAAAAGTGAGGACCGCATGCGAGGCCGATCCTCGTGAGTGTGTCTTGGTGACATTTTCCTCATGAAGTGCATTCCCAAGACGCAATAGTGACTGATGATCACTCCATGCACCGGCTGCGCTGGAGACTAAACTAGTCTCCCCTGCCAAGCAGACGGGCAGTCGGCAATGCACTTCAATCAAGATTCACTGACCATGGTTGGTCTGGGACTCTGGGGTGAGGGGACGCGTCTACGGACCGTGATCGACGGTTTGTGGCTGAGAGTGGACTAACTGGGGTGCGGGCATTCCAGTGCGCGACGTCCCGTCGTTGATGGTGATCAGCGCTCCTGTCCTGTCCACCTGCATCAGTGTGGACACGCGGTATACTCACTGCATTTTCTGTACATAGTCCTATGTGAGCGCCCTGCCCGCCTGCTTGCTGGCGTCGAGGCAGCATCGCGGCGTGCAATGCACTAGGCACCAAGTCCTATGGCAGGGCGCACTGCGTTCCCTCATGCCACGTTCCCACAGGGACAACTACAAGGGCAGCGTGGGCTGGGGTGGCTCGCGGCGAATTCTCCGGCCTGCAGCGCGACTCGTTTACCCCAGATATGTAATTACGTGCAAGTGTTATCCCCTGGACAACGGAGGTGGGTCGGGTCAACTCCGGGACTCGGACGCTGAGTTGTGGACAAGGTTGGCGCGCCCGTTCGGATCGTGGGTTGGCCGTCGTCAATTCACCCCTGCCTCACGCCTGTTTCGGAGTGTGCGCACTAAGTGTTCAGCTACTACGCCATGGACCATGATGCATCACAAGCCTTCACTCGGGTTGCGGAGAGACGCGTCCTCCCATCCAGCAGCCACCAGCCACCAGCCAGAAGCCACCAGCCTATGAACAACATCCGTGCCTCGGCCAACCGCTGTGCATTGGACGGGCGACTGAAAACGGGCGGCCTTGAACACAATGCAGATATCCATCCACCTGTCTCACATTCCCCAGCACCTGGCGATGATACCGCACCTCCTCACAATGTGCTTTGTTGTTACCCAGCTTGCGATGTGGTGGATCCCCTCCACGTCCCGCCTCTCACTTCCTTGACCAAGGACTGATCTGTATCTTGGGTCAGCCGCAAGAACACCGCATCCCGCTCCGCCCAGCAAAGTTCCCGACCTTGGACTGCTGGCCGCTGGTTGGGCGCGGGGCGGACTGTGCCCGCCCGTCGCGCGCTCGCCGCCCGCCCCCGGCAGCGGTCGAAACATCCCTCGCTCACAGCAACCTGTCAAACCGCACGACGCTAGAAGGGCGCCAGAAGGGCACCAGAAGGAAGCCTGCCGTCCACAGGCATGGTGGCATGTGCCTCCATGACGTTGACGGCGGATGCTTCAGATTTTCCGTCACAGCGAAAAAGCCACACGCAACCCGGCCGGCAGAATCAAGCGACAAGGTTCAGCGCTACCAGACATACTCTCAAGCCTTCCGGGACTCTGCGCTGCTGACATGGCGTTAGCTGCCGTCGCCGACCTGGCCGAACGGCGACCGGGTCAAGACAGACATCCTCCTCCTCCTCCTCTTTCCACTGGCTCCCTCTCCTCGCGCAATGACGAAATGCCGCTGAGGGGTATTGTGCCAGCAACCAAAGGCGGGATGGGGAGGGAATTCGGGGAGGCGCCCGCCCAGAGACATGCACAAGCGGCACATCCCAGAGCAGCAAGAAGTGTCGGACACCTGTTCCATGTGCCTCTCATCAATCTGCCCTCCAAGTGGTATCGCGGCGCCACTGGCCACGGCTGCTGCACCTGCGCACGCATTATCGAATGGAGTAGCTCTGGACAAGACGGTCGCCTTGCTGCATGATGCATTCTGTGACGCCGTTTCAGCTGAGCCTATTCTCGGTCAGGGAGTACGTCCTTGGCCGCTGGGCCAGCGATGCGTGTCGAACAGTATGTACGGACAACCGAACATTCCAGCGACTGGCCATGCCAGCCTTGCTTCAGCTAGTGGCAATCCAGCCGTCCGCCCCCTCTACTTGTTGGCGCCACTTCGCACGCTGCATGGAGACGACAGCCACGCGCGGCCAGAGTGTGTTGCCCGAACGTCCAAAAGCCAACAAACCTCGCATTGAAGCCCCGTCTTCCAAAGCGCTTCTCCTGCATACGCTAGTACTGAGACCATGAAACGGCTTTTGGTGTGAGTGCCAGCGCGCACACGGCAGCGACGAGGCTGCCACACCGCTCAGAAAAAGCAACGCATGGCGTCGCCGCTGACGATTCAATGCTTCTCGTGCGATTGGTGTGCGTCTCCTTCAGATGCAGCCGTACGTACTGTACTGTATGTATGTACGTGGAGCTTTTGTCAGGCGGTAGCCGAGCCGAGTGCTTTGCATATCCGTGATCAGCGGAATACCCGACAATGCGAGCACCAGGCGGAAAGCTCGATCCGACAAGAATGCTGACATGTCACCTGCGCCATGATTGAATTGCAGTGCTGGACCACGCTCGAACAGCATTCCCAGCAATGCGTCTGTGGCCAAGCATCCTTGCCGCGTCCACGGCTTATCTGGTGGTGCGTACGTATCTTGGTGCGGCCCATTTGCTGCCCCGGCACTTCGACCTGTGAAACGGATTCATGTGGCGGTCCCAGCGACCAACTGCCAGCTGCCAAGGGTTTCGAAAGGGTAGGGGGAAAATCTCGCACGTGGCTACCCAGCCGGTGGATGGATCCATGTGCGGGCGCTGCGCTTCGAGATGCACCAAAAGACCCGCACCACACCATCATCCATCCATCCATCCACACGCAGAGCCAGTGGCCGCCCCCCCCCCCAAATCGTCAACCGTTTCTGGCGACGTGCAGCTCACCAGGTTAGGCGCAGGCTGAACCGCACGCCGTGACGCCCTGGGGTTCGAATTACACCGGGGGGCCTGATTAGCCGAGGAAAAGCCTGCTGGGGCACAGCCGGCAGGGGGGGCCGGCCACCAAGTCACCAGCCACAGGACAGGGGGTGTGCCCATCCGTTTCGACCTCGGTCTGCCAGGAAACATCATCGGCCGGTGTTGTGGCCGTACGTTTGTGGTAAGGGCTGTCAAAGGCGAAATGGCGTTGGCTTGGCGTCTGCTGTGCGAGATGCGTCCTCCCTCCTCCCCCGGATGCATTGCGGTATTACTTCGCCGGCCTGAGTCGACGGCTGCCTTTGCCGACTGTCCCCCAACGTTGAAGGGGGAGACGAAGCGAGGGCGACGTGTGAGGCTCAGCCGCGGTTGTACGTACTGCAAGCTCGCCCTCGTATCGTGGAACTTGCGGAGCTGTGTGTGAGCCCACGGCCCCGCCTGGGCTCGTGCTAGGAAGCAGTACCTTCCGATGCGCCCAGGCCATCGGGATCCATAGTCTGCGGACCATTTCGTGCCACACAGGTCCAAGTTCCATACCTGGCAGCCAAGGTGTGTATATAAATGAAATCCTCAAATAGAAACTGCTGAGGACAACGTGGTACAGAAGCGGTTTGGAGGTTATATTGCCAAGGCGCCCTAGATTGGGCAGGGAACTATCAGAGCCTGTCGCATCTCGAGCTGGCTTGGCCCATTGCTACACTAACGGCGATAGATGCTGGGTCCGGGGTGCGTCACACTCAGGAATTTGAATTGCGGTTCCCCAGAGTCTGGGCTTGACTGGGAGGATGGCCCTGGTGCTGTAACATGATTGTCCCCCGCTGAGGAGCTGGGTCCGGGCGTTTGCGAGGCGAAGCACAACATGAGACATGGAGACTTGTTGATGTGCAGTTGGCGATCTACTGTACCAGGTCTCTGAGCTCCCCTATAGCAGGTCTTCCTTCCATCAACGGAACTGCGTTGGAGTTTGTTACTTGCACCCCTGCATCGCTGGCCACCTTGTCAGGCGTGCACATCCTTCCTTTGCCGCGTTCCCCAACGCCCCTCGGTGTGCATTTCACGAGCTCAAGTCTGAGGTGAGGCTCAGGGATTCGTCTGCACGCACTAGCGTTGACAACCTCCCAAATGTGAACGACGGCCTCAAGGCTCAGATTAGGGCTGATCTGTCAATGCGCATGACTATTCCATAGTGTGCAGATTCTGAGATAAGCTTCATCTCGCTTGTGCGATCTGTGGGGTGCTGTTGACACCCTTTCATCCTTTAGCGGACCGGGTTCGCGATACACGTGCTCATTTGCACAGCGACAAATGGGTTGCGAAGCCGTCCGGTGGACGGGCAATCGCATACGAGATCCTCTAGTAGCCGGGCTAGTGAGTTATCATCGCGCCCCAGTAGCCAATGGGGCCAGACAGCCTCGTGGAAGATGGTCTCGGCGCATCGCTGTTTGCGGTGCCAGCTGAAAGCGCAGAGACTAATAAACTTACTCTGGCCAGCCCACATCGTGGCCTTCCAGAGTTGTATCGCTGGGACGGTTGTCGCCCGTGCCCGGCGTCGGTCTGGAATGTCTCGGTTCCCGCGGATTCCCTGGCCTTGCGAGATCTCGTCGTGGCCCGTGTCCAGGCGTGGAGATCCGATGCTGCGGTTCTGCCCATGACTCGACCGCGATGCATGTGCGTGACCTGACACAACGAACGGGTCTGCGCGTGGACTCGTGCGGCCCGAGGGGCGGGCAGAGCCTGATGGGGAGCGGGAGGCATGTTCCAGGGTCAACAAACCCACCGCGAGAGCGCTGGGTCGCGAATGACAGAACGGTCACGAGTCACGATGCTGTGCTTTCGAAGATCAGGCTCCAGTCCGTGCCAGGATTGCGCGTATCCGGCTGGGGATCTGGCGCTTGTGTTTGATGATGACTATGGGGCTGCCAGGACGGCCAGTCGGACAATTTCCCTGTCTGGTGTTTTGCCTGCGACCCGCCACTACTGTCGGTCACTTTTCTCCGGTCGTGATTGATGCAGTCCGGGGTCAGATATAGCAAGCACAGCCCCATCACGCCCAGCCTCGTCTCGAAGGGCCCGTCCAGACTTATTCGCCGATCACTTGGGAACGAGGATGGCCTTTCACAGGGACCGGAATGCGCAAAGTCTGGACCGAGCGTCGGCGCCATATCCAAGCACGCCGCAAAGGTCACTTGAGCCCAGCCCAGAGCCCAGAATTCCTGACAAACGAGAACAAACGAGAACGAGAGCTGACGTGTTTCTTCCGGTAGACCTCGCTACGGATATCGCACTTGGGCCTGTCAAGGAGGCGCTAGTCATCGGATCACGTGGTGAACTGCATTGGATGTGCCAAGTTGATGATACGACACGATCCTACCGCAGCCATTGTTCTCAACCAGCCGTCCATGTACGGAGTTGGATGAGCCCTTTCGTGATACCAGAGTACTCTCTTGCTGCAGCGTGACGGATGCCAATGTTCGTATGGAATCCTACCCGTCCTTGCAGCTTTGTCATCAGCGCCCTGCCCGTCCATTGGCTGGAAGATGAGCGTGCGGCAAATCTGCGGCCGGGCGGCTCTACCCCGGGTCGCCGGTCCATTGTCGGGTGATCCGGATAATCTTGAGGCTCTTGCCCAGGCGGAAAACCCACCGCGAAAAGCGCTTGGCAGCATGTCGTTGGTGGACAGCACGGGGACAAGAGCCTCATATGCTCAGGCTAAGCATGTCTTGATGATCTTCAGGCGGGCACACGGCGGAGGCGCCGCCATGGCATCTATTGATAAAGGCAAGGCTTTCCCCGTCTGTTGCCTTGCCAGCAAACCACCATCACAAACACCATGGCGGACATTAATGTGGAGGAGGTGCTCAAGAAGCTCACGCTGACGGAAAAGGTCGACCTGCTTGCCGGTGAGCACGTCGAAAAACAATCCGCTGGCGTCCGTCGTATTCTGACAAGTCTTGACAGGCATCGACTTTTGGCACACCAAGGCTCTCCCCCAGCATGGCATCCCGTCCCTGCGCCTGACCGACGGACCCAATGGGGTCCGGGGCACCCGCTTCTTCAACTCCATCCCGGCCGCCTGCTTCCCTTGCGGGACAGGTCTGGGGGCCACCTTTAACCAGGCGCTGCTCGAGGAGGCCGGGGCGACGATGGGCGAGGAGGCCCGCGCCAAGAGCGCCCACTCCATCCTGGGACCGACCATCAACATGCAGAGGTCGCCCCTGGGCGGGCGCGGGTTCGAGAGCATCGGCGAGGACCCGTACCTCGCGGGGCTGGGCGCGGCGGCGCTCGTCCGGGGCATTCAGAGCACGGGCGTGCAGGCCACCATTAAGCACTTTCTGTGCAACGACCAGGAGGACAAGCGGATGGGCGTGCACAGCATCGTCACGGAGCGCGCGCTGCGCGAGATCTACGCGCTCCCCTTCCAGCTGGCGGTCCGCGACGCCCAGCCCGGCGCGTTCATGACGGCGTACAACGGCATCAACGGGGTGTACTGCAGCGAGAACCAAAAGTACCTCGACGGCATGCTGCGCAAGGAGTGGGGCTGGGATGGGCTGGTCATGAGCGACTGGTTCGGCACGTACAGCACCGTCGAGGCCGTACAGGCGGGGCTGGACCTGGAGATGCCGGGCCCGCCCAAGTTCCGGGGCGAGGCGCTCAAGTTCAACGCGGCGACGGGCAAGCCGTTCCAGCATGTCATTGACGCCCGGGCGCGGGAGGTGCTCAAGTTTGTGAAAAAGTGCGCTGCGGCGAACGTCCAGGAGAACGGTCCCGAGGGCGGACGCGATACCCCAGAGACGGCGGCCCTGCTCCGCCGCATCGGCAACGAGAGCATCGTGCTACTCAAGAACGAGAACAACATCCTGCCCTTCAAGAAGGACAAGAAGACGCTCGTCATCGGCCCCAATGCCAAGGTGGCGACGTACCACGGCGGTGGCTCCGCGTCCCTGGCTGCCTACTACGCCGTCACCCCGTACGACGGCATCGCGGCGAAGCTCGGGTCACCGCCGCCGTACACGGTCGGTGCCTACACACACCGCTTCCTGCCGATCCTGGGCAACCAAGTGACGCGGCCAGACGGCAAGCCGGGCATGTCCTGGAAGGTCTACAACAAGCCCCGCGACGCTGCGGATCGCGGCGAGCTCATTGACGAGCTGTCCTTTATCAAGACCGAGATGCACCTGGTGGACTACTACAACGACAAGCTCGCCGAGACGTGGTACGCCGACCTGGAAGGGATCCTCGCCCCTGAGGAGGACATGACGTACGAGTTTGGTGTGGTTGTCTGCGGCACGGCCAGAATATTTGTCGACGACAAGTTGGTTGTCGACAACGCCACCAAGCAAGTGGCGGGCGACGCCTTCTTCGGCTCGGCGACGCGCGAAGAGCGGGGGACGATTGCTCTGAAAAAGGGGCAGGCGTACCGTGTCCGCGTCGAGTTTGGCTCCTCGCCCACGTTTACGCTCAAGACGGACACGTTTGCGCCTGGCCACGGCTCTCTGCGGGTGGGCGGCGCCAAGGTGCTGGACGACCAGGCCGAGGTGGCCAAGAGCGTGGCCCTGGCCAAGGAGCACGACCAGGTCATCATCTGCGCGGGCCTCAACGCGGACTGGGAGACGGAGGGCGCGGACCGGGAGAGCATGAGGCTGCCGGGGGTGCTGGACCAGCTGATTGCCGAGGTGACGGCGGCGAACAAGAACACGGCGGTGGTGATGCAGACGGGGACGCCCGAGGAGATGCCGTGGCTGGCGTCGGCGCCGGCGGTGGTCCAGGCGTGGTACGGCGGCAACGAGACGGGCAACTGCATCGCCGACGTGCTGTTTGGCGACTACAACCCGTCGGGCAAGCTGTCGCTGAGCTTCCCCAAGAAGCTGCAGGACGTGCCGAGCTTCCTCAACTTCAAGACGGAGGCGGGGCGCACGCTGTACGGCGAGGACGTGTACGTGGGCTACCGGTACTACGAGTTTGCCGACAGGGAGGTCAACTTTCCCTTTGGGCACGGCCTGTCGTACACGACCTTTGCCTTTTCGGATCTGGACGTGCGCGTCGAGGCGGGCAAGGTGGTGGCCAGGGTGTCCGTGACCAACACGGGGTCCGTCAGGGGCGCGCAGGTGGCCCAGATGTACGTGGCGCCGCGCCAAAGGGCCAGGGTCAACCGGCCGGTCAAGGAGCTGCGCGGCTTCGCCAAGGTGGAGCTCGAGGCGGGCGAGACGAGGCAGGTGGAGATGGCGGAGCAGGAGAAGTATGTGGCCGCGTACTGGGACGAGGAGCGCGACCAGTGGTGCGTCGAGAAGGGCGAGTACGCGGTGATGATCAGCGACAGCAGCCGGGTCACGGATGCCGCGGTCAGGGGGGTGTTTTCGGTGGCGGAATCGTACTGGTGGTCAGGGCTCTAGTCCAGTCGAGAATCGAGTCCTTGTCGTTGCAAGCGAACATCCCCTATTCGCGACTCTTACGCCGTATCCAGGGTGCCCTCGTCCAGGTGGTCTGGTCACTGGAAATGGAGTTCAAGTTAACGCGTGGATGCTCCATCGGAGTTTGGGACAGAGTAGGTGTTGTCTGGATTGCCGACATGGTCGCGTAGGTGGTCGAGGACAGTGGAAAGGACTGACTTGTTTCTCCTTTGCTGTCGACTTTTGTCGTGGGCTGACTTACCTATCCAGGGTATCTAGGGTAAGGCACGATGGGACAGCGCGTGAGGCTTCATCCCTCTGGCATCCCATTTCGCACGCTGCCATTTCCTCTACATGCGCCGTGGAGGCTTTACACGTTCCGTCATGCCGAGACCAATGTCGGGCCGCGCCGCCATCCCGGCCACACCTCCCAGTCCAAGACATGGATGCGGGCCAGGGTTGGCATCTGTCATGGGCCAGCAAGTCGACGTTGGCAACGACCATCATCCGCACGTCGCATGCGCACGCCGAGGCATGCATGGCCGACTGGATCACCGGACAGATGATAGGATGGGGACAATTAGTCCTGTCGCAAGCCGTCAGACGCATGCGCGCAGGCTGCACGATGCACGCGGGTGCGTCATCTGGCTCATGCGGCACGAGACTGGCTGGCTGCCTTGACCTGCAGGCATCGCGAGCTGCCTCACCTCAGCTTACTCTGACCTGCCTTGCCTTTACTTACTCTGACCAGTCTCCCGCTGGTCTACATCGGCTGCCAAACCTGTCGACCATCCAGAAATGCCTCTCAAGCTCCCCATCAAGAGCCTGTCCACGCGCGTCAAGTCGCCCGCCCCGCGTCCGCGACCGACTCGACGACGATCCTCACGCACGACCCATTCGCCCACGCGCCGCTCACGCTCGCACGATCCCGACCCCCGGACCCCGTCGTCCTCGTCGCGCTACCCCCCCTCGTCCAGCCGTCGCCCTCGCAGCCCCGAGCACCGTCGACGATACTCTCGCAGCCCAGAGCGCCGTGGCCACGAGTCGCACCAGGATGGGAGGCACCGCCGCCGTCGCGACTCGTCCAGCAGCCTCGAGCGGGAGCCACGCCGCGTGCCGCGAGACCACCGTGGTGAGGGCGGTGATCGCAGAGAGCGCGAGAGACCGTTGAGCGCACGGTACACTTCCCCGCCCGGGGTGCGACCTGGCGCAGCGCCCCGGGCGTGGAGCAGACACGGCTATGAGGAGGAGGATGACCCCCCGCGACGGTCGTCGACGCCAGACAAGTACAAGCCCGACCGCTACAGGGACAGGGCCAGGCCCAGCCGACCGACGTCCAGTGGCGCTGCCGCACCGGCCAAGTCGGATGATGCGGCGGCAGCAGCAGCAGGAGCAGGCGGTAGCCCAGGGGCAAGTGGCTTGCTGAACCAGATGCCCAACGCGTTCATGACCTACGCGGGCCTGCGGGCCGTCACCAAGCACGCCGACACGGCCAAGGAGTGGATCACATGGCTGCAAGAACTGTCAGACACGCCAGAGGAGATTGACGAGCTCGCGGCCAAGGCAGCCACGGCGCGCGACACCATCACACAAGTCCAGGAGACGCTCCAGGCGCGCCCGGACCTCGTCGAGGGCGACAAGGGCGAGAGGCTCAAGGCGCAGATTGAGGACGTCCTGGGCGACGCGGACAAGGCGCTCGGCAGGATGACCAAGCTGCTTGCCGCGATTCGCAAGAGCGGCGCCGACCACGGCCACGTCCTCAACGGCATGCAGGACTTTTGGCGCTCGTATCGGTACAAGGATGAGTTCAAGGACAAGGTCAACGAGGCGGACGAGGACCTCCAGAAGGAGCTCACCACGCTCTCGACCCTGATGGTCAACATTTACGCGTACGTGACTCGCTTGCAGACTTGCGTGTGTCCGTGTATACTGACAGAAGCTAGGCGTGCCCTGGTCAAGCCAGCGCCCCCGGGATCGGGAGTTATCCCTCCCCCTGCGCCTGTCCCTGAGAGGGATACGAAGCAGTCTCAAGGCCAGCCTCAGAAGGAGGAGGATGCAGTCAAGGTGGGCGAAGAGGCGGACACTACAGAGGTAAAGCAGGACGACCCTGTCCCACACACAGAGCAGGCCAGCAAGAGCCCCCCTGCGCCATCGTCCGCCGTGCGTCCGCCGACCGACTCTCGAAAACCCAAGGTCCCATCCATTGTCGAGCCCGTGCGGGCAAGAACGACAAGCAACCCCAGCGCGACGCACGACATGGACCCACGCTCGCCGCCTCCACGCTCGCCCTCTGCCGTCGCCGACGAGGAGGAGATTCTCGGGTCGCCGCCGACCTCGTCCCACGGCCGTCGCCAAGAGACGCCGTCCCAGCGCGCCAGTCCCGCTGTCGAGGGCCAAGAGGGGGTGGTGGACAAGGAGGAGGCGGCGCGGGACAAGCTCCTCGACGCCGCGTGGGACGGGGACGTGGACAAGGCCCAGGAGGCGCTGCGCCACGTGTCCCCCACCTGCTGCGACCTGCGCGGCCTGACGCCGCTCCATCTCGCGGCCGAGCGGGACAAGCTCGCCGTGGTCCTGCTGCTGCTCGACCGCGGCGCGGCCGTCGAGGCCCAGTCGGACGGTGGGCGCACGGCGCTGCACCTCGCGGCGCGGGCGGCCACGGCGCCGACGGTCGAGGTGCTCCTGGAGCGCGGCCGGGCCAACCCCAACGCGCAGACGGCCACGGGGCGCACGCCGCTGCACTACGCGGCCAGCAAGGCCGAGGACGGGGACGAGGAGCGGCGCGAGGTGCTCCGCGTCCTGCGCGACCTCGGCGCCGACCCGACCCTCGTCGACCGCACGGGCGAGACGGCGCGCGACGTCGCGCAGAAAAGGGGCCACTGGGACGCGGCGGCCACGCTCAAGAGGGCCGAGCGGCGCTGGGACGAGGCGCACAAGCCGGGCTGGCTGCAGCGGCACGGCTTCCGGGGGACCTGAGTCTATAATGTCCATATTCTACAATGCCTATGATATGCGGTCTCATGATTACCCCCTCATCGCGTAGGATATCTTGCTCGAGCCCTTGGCCCTGCTAATCTTCTTGACGGCAATGGGCCCGACGGCGCCCGTGGTGCGCATGTGCGTGCCGCCGCACAGGTACGCGCCGAGGCCGGGCACGTCGACGGCGCGCGCCTTCTCGCCCGGCGCGAGGGCGAGCTCCTCGGGGATGCACCAGCAGCGGGTGCGCGCCTCGTCCATGGTCCACCAAGCCACGTCGATGGGCAGGTCGCGGGCCACGATGCGGTTCGCCTCGTCCTCAATCGCCGCCCGGTGCGCCCCATCAATTGTCCCCTTGAACTCGACGTACGACACGGCCGGGTGGTGCTGCGCCTTGGTGTCCTCCACGGCGCCAATCGTGTCGACCAGGGCGTGCACCGCGAGCCCAATAATGTGCCCGGCGTCGTGGATGCGCGAGTGCAGCGTCCGCGTCGCCGCGTCGACGGCCTGCTCGACCGAGTCGCCCGCGCGAAACGGCCGCGCCGGGTCGGCAAACGTGCCGACGTGGTAGATGGTGCCGCTGGCCGCCTTGCGCACGCCGCGGACGTCAAACGTGGCCTCCTCTGCCGACGACGACGACGAGGTCATCTGCCCAGCGTCCGCGGGCTGCCCGCCCCCCTGGGCGTAGAATGCCGTGCGGTCCGTCACGACAACGTGCGACTCGTCTGGCGCGCCCTTGAACAGCGGCTTCAGTTCCTCGTCCAGCTCGGACAGCGGGAAGCAGGCCAGCACCGTCGCGGTCGTGGACACGACGTCATTGTCCTGCATGTACAGCGCCTCTGTCTTGGAATCCTAGCATGACCCACCGTCAGTTCGAGTGCCATGTGCACGGCGTTCGCCTGGTGTAGAATCGCTTACCATGGTGTCCGGGCGGCCCAGTTTGTGGTCAAGGTAATGTGCTGAAGACGGGAATCAAAGTCCCTCGTTTTATTCCGTAGGAATCCATCGTCTTCCCCCACTCTGCGCCTTGCAAGCGACACATGCAGAGAAGAGCCATCGACGTGTCCGCGAGGACGACTCATTCCCATCGCATCGCATGCATAATCACTTGATTCGTACAGTCCCTAATTACCAGCCGCGATGCTGTTCCGCAACGCCAAGGATCCGTTTGTCATCAGCGACATGATGGCCCCCTTGACGCCCCTTTGCTGCGTCCCCTCGCCCGTCGCCTTGTCCTCCTTCTTGCACCTCTCGTCGCCCCAGCCGCCGCCGCCGGGCGTCAGGATGATGATGCGGTCGCCCGCGGCAAAGTGCGTCGTCTTGCGCGGCCCGAGGCTCGTCTGCCGACTCCGTCCCGTGACAGGATCCTTGCGCACCCACAGGTTCACGCCCCGCGCACCGTCCTGCCCGCCCTCGAGCCCGTACGGCGCCGTCACCCGCCGGTCACTCAGCACCGACACCTGCAGCGGCACGCGGAACTCCATCTCGCGCACGCACCCGTCGCCGCCATGGTACGCGCCCCGGCCCCCGCTGCCCCGGCGCAGCGAGAACTCGTGCAGCAGGACCGGGTACCGCTTCTCGAGAATCTCAGGGTCCGTGATCCGCGTGTTCGTCAGGTGCGTGTGCACGCCGCTCGCCCCGTGCCAGCCGGGACCCGCGCCCGCGCCCCCGGCAATCGTCTCGTAGTACCCAAAGCCCTTCTTGACCTCGCCCGTCACGGGGTCCGTCCCCCCGCACCCAAAGGTCAGGTTGTTCATGGTGCCCTGCGACGCGGCCGCCGCGTGGAACGCCCGGAAGATGAGGTCCGCCAGTTTCTGCGACGTCTCGGTCGTGCAGCCCACTGTCGCCGCGGTGGGCGACGGCGACAGGATCGTGTTCTCGGGGCACACCACCTTGATGGGCTGCAGGCAGCCCTGGTTGAGCGGGATGTCGGTCGAGATCATCGACCGCAGGCAGTACATGATGACAGAGTACGAGCACGTCGGCGGCGCGTTCAGGTTGCCGCTGTGCTCGGCCCCCGTGCCCGTAAAGTCAAACACGGCCTCGCCCGAGTCCTTGTCAATCGTCACCTTGAGCTTGAACACGATGCCGTCGTCGTTGTACTCGGTGCTCTCCAGCACGCCCCCCTCGTACTTGGCCGCAATGCCCTTGAGCAGGTCGCGGACGGCCTGCGCCGCGTTCTCCTGGATCGCCTTCATGTAGAACTGCACCACGGGCCACGAAAACTCGTGAATCAGCGACCGGATGAGCTCAATGCCCTTCTTGTTCGACGCCACGGCCGCCTTCAAGTCCGCTAGGTTGTCGTGCCACGTCCGTGTGCCGCTGCAGCCCGGGTACGAGGCCGGCTTGGTGTAAAGGTGCTCGTAGAGACCCTCCTCGTCAAAGACGCCCTCTTTGATCATCTTGAACGACTCAATGGCAGCACCCTCCTGCCACAACTCGGTGGAATTGGGCGGCATGGACCCGGGCGCGATTCCGCCCACGTCGGCATGATGACCACGGTTCGCCACAAAGAAGATAATCTCCTGCGGGTCCTCCTCGCTGTCAAAGACGGGCGTGATGGTGGTGATGTCAGGCAAATGTGTACCTCCGGCTTGCGGGTGGTTGCTGATGATCACATCGCCCGGCTTGAGCTCGCCCGCCTTGTAGCGCTGGGCTTGGTAGGCAATCGCGGTGCTCATCGAGCCGAGGTGCGAGGGGATGTGCGGCGCGTTGGCCACGAGGCCGCCGTCGGCCGAGAAGATGGCACACGAAAAGTCGAGGCGCTCCTTGATGTTGACCGAGATGGACGTCTGCTGGAGCACGTGTCCACACTGCTCAGCGACGGTCATGAAGCGGTGGCCAAAGACACTGAGCTGGACGGGATCGACCGCCTCGGTATCCACCACCTGCGCCTCGTGTTTGCTGACCTCTAGGACAACATGCTCGGGAAGGATAATGGCCTTGCTGGCACCGTCGAGGACAATGGTCTGTGTCTCGTCGAGGATCATGGCGGGGCCCACAATGTGCACGCCAGGCCCCAGCGTGTTGAGCTGGTACACATTCGTCTCCGTCCACCCAAACGTCTCGTAGAAGATGTTTCTCCGGAACACGGGCTCTGGCTTCAGAGACTCGTCGACTTGCTGATACTTTTGCAGCTCCTCAAAGGGGCTGGAAATGTCCAGAACCCGCGACTTGCCCACGCTCCTCACGCGAATGTCGTCAATAAGAATGTCGCGCGACTGCGAGAACCCAAACTCCTGCGCGTGGCGCGCGGTGAAGGCATCGCCGTACGCGGACATGTTGGCGGGCTTGGGAATCATGAGAGACGTGTCGCTCCCTTGGTAGCGCATGTTCAGGAAGCACTCGTGCTCGATGGACTCGCCATCAAAGCCCTGCTGCTGGAGCCCTTGCACGCCCTTGCTGGAAAGGGAATCCAGGCGCTTCCGGAGCTCGTCGAGGACATCCTCGGAGAAGGTGAGCGCGACGGGCTCCTGATTCTCGACAACGACATCAGCTAGAGCCATGCCGTACGCCGAGAGAATGCTCGAGTACCGCGGCACAATGGCCTTCTTGATGCCCAGGTCTCGGGCGATGAAGACGGCATGTTGACCACCGGCACCACCAAAGCAGCCCAGGTTGTGGCTGGCGGCACCATACCCGCGGCCTTCGCTCAGTGTGCGGATCGGCCTTGTCATGGTCGCATTGGCGATGGACAGGAAGCCTAGTGCCAGTGTCTCGGGCGTAAAGTCCTCGGCACCCGCCTCCTTCTCCTGATTCACCCGCCGGCAGAGCGCGGCAAACTTGGAGCGCACCACGTCAAGATCCAGCTTCCGAGGGAAGAAATCGGGCACAATCCTGCCCAGCAGAAAGTTGGCGTCCGTGACGGTCAGGGGGCCGCCACGACCATAGCACGCCGGCCCAGGATTGGCGCCGGCACTGCCTGGGCCGACTTTGAGAAGCCCATTCTCCCAGGCCAGGATGGAACCGCCGCCGGCGGCCACCGTGTTGATGTCCAGCTGCGGCGTTTGGATGGTGACCTCGGCAATCGTGTTCTCAAAGATGTGCTCGAGCGCGCCAGAGTACCGCGCGACGTCTGTGCTGGTGCCACCCATGTCAAAGCCAAGAACTGGTGTTCCGTCCTTGTCGTCGTAGCACGTCCTCGCCAGGCCTACGACGCCGCCTGCAGGGCCGCTCAGCACGCCTCGCAGGCCGGTGAACTTTGTCCAGCTCGTCAAGCCGCCATCGCTCTGGCAGATGAGCAACTTGTTGGCGCTTTCGTCCTCTAGGTGCCCTTTGAAGCCTTTTCGGAAGCTCTCGAGGTAGGAGTGCGTCATGGGTGTGAGATAGGCGTCGGCCACTGCAGACTGGCTACGCGGCACAAACTTGGCCATGGACTGCAGAACAGACGAGGCCGAGACTTTGAATCCCATGTCTTGGGCCAGCTTTGAGACCTCAAGCTCGTGCTCGGGAAAAGTGTAAGAGTGCATGAAGCCGATAGCCACGTTCTCAAATCCTTGCGCTTTGAGGTTCTCGAGGTCTTTGCGGACGACGTCGGGATCCGGTTTCTTGATGATGCGCACAATCTCGCCTGTTTGGCCCACGACGAGATCGGGATCAGACGATACGTCAATGGGCTGCGGTTCAGGGTTCTCACTGAATCCCTCGATGGTGACACGCTCGTCAATCTCGACGACGGTCTCGTAGAGCTGTTGTAGCCTCCGCACGGAGAGATCAAAGAGGTCTGGACGTGTCTGGTTGCCGATGAATAGGGTGTCTCGAAATCCCTTGGTGGTCAGAAAGGCAACACGCTCTCCTTTGCGCTCGAGCAGGGCGTTTGTGGCGACTGTGGTCCCCATGCGTATGCTCTCAATGGGTGCAAGGTCCAGGAGAGAGCCCCGGGGCAAGGGCTTGCCTGTGGCTATTTCCAGAATCTGACGGATGCACTCTGTCGGCGCATCGGGGTATTCGTCCGGCGACACGGACAGCGTCTTCAAGACAATGTGCTCTTTTCGCCCGGGGACAGAGGCCCAGGCGTCGGTGAAGGTGCCACCGCGGTCAATGGCGATGCGGATGCCAGAGGCCATGTCGTCGATATGATAAGTGGTGAAAGGACAGAGGTGGGAAGACGAGAGCCAGGCTCAGAGCTTTGCAGTCAGTCAAGGCAGGGTATATAATTTTGGGAAAGGAGAGAACATGAAGCTGAAGATGGTTGAGCACGGTCATGTCGCGCGGCATGAGCCATGTTATAGCAGGATGGCCGCCACCAAAGCCGTCCAAATGGGACAGCCGATCACCATTCTCGTGCACATCTTCATGCACGGCTCTCTCCCCCGTGAATGGCTGCCCTCGTGAGGCATGGCTTCGTCAAGACCGTAGCTGCTGTGGGGCTATCGGCGGAGGGATATCGCGTCGTGGACCAGGATGTAGCGGCGGAATGGATCTGGATGACCGGCAAGTTGAAAGTTGCCGAGTGATGTGGGTGGAGACGGTGCGGTCGGTTGGAGAAATTGGAGTCTGTCTGGTTGAGGTGATGGGGAAGAGGTGAAGCAGGGGGGTGGGGGAGGACCATCTAGGGTAGGCAATCTACTAGGCATCCACCCCACACGACCAGACTCGAGATGTCGCTGACAGCTCACCAATGTGATCCACGTTCTTTTGCACATTCAGCCATCAAGCCCATTGCAGCTTGAGTTGGACCCCCTTGCCGACCTTCACCAATAGAAGACCCCTCAAGTGCCATGCGCCCCGGCTACTGGGGCTGGTAGACTAACACTTGTTATCCGCATGATCAGGACCTCGACCACAGGGTCCAAAAGGGCGAACACGATCATCACTCGATAGAGCTGAGCAACCTTGATCGTGGCAGCCAAATGCCAAGTTATATGGAACGCAGAAGACAGACTGGGGCTCTGTCGGTCTGTTCGTGCTGATTCTGATTCCCCATCAACCCGCCCGCCCACAACCCCAAAGGCCTAGCGACTCCATCATCACCCCTGGCAACATGAGTATGCAAAGGCGACCCCAGAGATTGTTTGCAGCGTAGGTACAGGGCGTTTCAATCGTGTAAGGCTAGTCGTAGCTGATCAATTCTTGTCCGCGCAGGTGCAATCGGTGTCATTCCCAGAAGATCAAGTGCTCGGGCGGCCATCCATGCCAGGCGTGCGTTTCCAGCAACAAAGCCGGCGTCTGCCAGTTTCCAAAGAGAGAGCGCAAGATCACAGTCCCCGAGAGGTGAGCATACTCTAAGATCTGTGATTCTCCGCCCGTGGAACCATGCAGACTGACAATGCAAGCTACCTGCGCAAGCTCGAAGCAGACAGCAGGAAGCTGCATGCCCTCAACGTCCAGAACCCGACGCCCGAGTCTCAGGCAAACACGCCCAGCCATCATGGCGCGTCCTCCGAGAGGCAGGACACGCCGCCGCTGTCCACGGAGGAGAGCAACATGCTGAACCCCCTGTTTGATGGCCAGCACGACAACATGGCCAGCGAGCCGTCGTCGGAACCAGGCTTCATAGGCGAAGCCTCGTGCACGGCTTTTAGCAACCGCTTACTGCAGTGCCTGGACGACAACTACACGCCGTCAACAGGCAGCTTCTCGAATCACTTCCGCCTCCCGCCGAACCCCAGGGTCGACTTGAGCTTCGACGACTTTCCCGAGCGCATGGACGCGAAACTGCTCCTCAACGTGGCGAGGCGGTTCATTGGCAACTATCATCCGCTCTTCTTGGAAGTCAGCTTCATGCGCGAGCTCGACGCCGTATATCGGCGTGAAATGACGCCGTCGCACTTGTGGCTCGCCAAGTTCTATGCGCTCATGTCGCTGGGCGAGACGTACACGAACCGCCGCAGGGTGGGCAACAGCCATCGCGTGCCTGGGACCGAATACTACGTGCGTGCCGTAAGCATCTTGCAAGATGCCTACGAGGAGCCGGCACTGATGCAGGTGGAGGTACTAACGCTACTGGTGAGTCCCCCTTCTTGCTTCCCCAAAGGCGCCAACGCGCTGAACAAGGTTTAAGGCGTGGGCATCCAACATCTTTGGCCGTGTACGGACGGCGTACTGCTACAGCGGCATGGCCATGCGCCTCGCCATGTCCATGGGCATGCATCGTGCGGCTGCGAACCGGCCACACCTGTCGCCCGTGGAGAAGGAATGTCGCCGGCGCACGTGGTGGGTGCTGTACTTTTTCGACCGCTTCTCGGCGTCCAAGCTGGGGCAGCCGATCATGCTGCGCGACGAAGACATTGACGTCGAGGAGCCCAGCATGGAGGGCCTGACGGAAGAGGAGAGGGCCGAGTTTCTCGATCCAACGCCACTGCTGACCAACATCAAGCTCGCGAGGATCATTGGCAACATTCGTGAGTATCGCTTGCTTTGCTTTTCATCGTGAAAACCAGCTCATTCGTGCCTCCAGTCACCGACATTTACGGTATTAATCCCAATCCGATACCAAAGGGGCTCTGCATACATCGAGTGCATGGCATCCTCAAGAGCCTCCGCGCCTGGCACGATGCGCTCCCCCCGGAGATGCGCATCGAGGAACGAGGGACACCTCGGTCTGTTGCCAGCCTGCATCTGGCCTATAATCAATGCATCATACAGACGACACGTCCTGTGCTGCTGCACCTCTTCAAGACGCAGTTCCAGCTCCACGTACGCTCGTCCTCTAGCAAACAGACCTTTTCGGCCATCACGCTGGCCCTGGCCGACAGCTGCGTCCATGCGGCACAAGCGTCGAGCCAGATCGTCGAGAGCCTGTTTTTGGATGGTTCGATTGCGACGTTTGGCTACTGGGATGCCCAGCACATCTTCTCTGCTGCGCTGGTGCTCATCCTATCGGCCGTCATGAAGCCCGCGACGGCGACGTCGGACGCCCTCGAGACCCTGCTGAGTATCCTCCGGACGATGAAGAACGACGGCAACATTCCGGCCGTGGACTTTTGCGACAGGCTGTCCCAGGTGCAGTCGCGCATCTCGGGGCTCCGCGCGACGGGTCAGATGGACCAGCAGCCGCTCGATCTGCCTCGTGCACCGCTGCCACCACCGCCGAGGGAAAGGCGAGACAGTGCGTCGCAGCGGACAGACGGTGGCTCCAATGTGCCCGCGTTGCCGAGCGCGTACATGACCATCATGGCCGGTCCGACCATCAACTACGGGCACGTGGATATCCTGGGCAACCCTCTGCTGGGGAGCTTTTTGGACGAGAGCAATATGCCCTGGCCCGACGGCGCCTTTGCCGAGGACGTGACACTGCGACAATTTGCGTCTGAGATTGAGGAGCAGTTTCTGTTCCACATGTGATGTTCCTACACTTCCTACGGCGGCACAATCACCAGATTTGATTCAAGGTATCCGTGCGCACAAACAGGCATGGAACATGTCGGCTCACGTCCCCCACTCGGCGAACCTGCAGGGCCAGTCCAAGAGATGGGCCCGGCAAGTTGCAAACTGCCGATGGTCTCGATTCGCGCTGCCCATTCGCTTGCGACACATCATCTGCGTCTCCACATGTCACCGGCTAACGTTAGTGCGCGCATCCTGCCAGCTTGGACTCTTGGGAGTCATTTACTGGTCCCTTGATCATCATCGACCGGGAAGAGCACCTTGTCGCCTCGTCTGTGCCAGCCATGACGGTAGCCTGCGTTATCTCGCGCCCTGCGCTGATCCCACAAGACTGCCGGGTCCACCTTTCCCGGGGTAGCATGGGCGCGATTGATTGCGAGGATGATTTGACTGATCGCCAAAAGTGTGTGAGCAGTTGAGCGAGGGTCTGGGGATGAGATGGCCGCCTTTTGATGTCATGGAGGTTGAAATTTGCGTAAAGTCCCTCGCGACCCACGATCCACCACCACCGTCCAAATCACTCACTCCTCTCACTCTCTTTGATGAGAGCAGAGTCCAACTTGTCACTCTCTTGGATCTTTTTCATTTGCATTCTTTGCTCCATCACTCGCCGCCTCATTGTCCACTGTCCCGCCAAGGGACCAGGAAGAACCATGGCCGCTGACCACGACCAAGCCCCCAACGTCGACACCGACAGCACCATGGCGACCTCCAACAAGGACCCGGGCGCCGGCAAGCCAACCGACTTGCGCGACAACTTTGCTATTGACGCAGCGGCCGAGCGCAGGCTGCTCCGCAAGCTCGACCTGTGGATCGTGCCGCCCGTCATGCTGCTCTACCTGCTCAGCTTCCTCGACCGCGTCAACATTGGCAACGCCCGCCTCTACGGCCTCGAGGAGGACCTGGGCCTCGTGGGCGACCAGTACCAGATCGCCGTGTCCGTCCTCTTCGTCACCTACCTGCTCTCGGAGCTGCCGTCCAACCTCGTCATCAAAAAGTTCACCCCCTCGCGCTGGATCGCCTTCATCACCACCGGCTGGGGCATCGTCGCCACCCTGACCGGCATCACACAGAACTTTGCCGGCCTCGTCGCCTGCCGCCTCATCCTCGGCGCCCTCGAGGGCGGCCTCTTCCCCGGCCTCACCATCTACCTGACCATGTTCTACACCAAGCGCGAGCTCGCCCTGCGCATCGGCTACCTCTTCGTCTCCGCCGCCATTGCCGGCTCCGTCGGCGGCCTGCTCGCCTACGGCATCGGCTTCATGGACGGCGTCGCGGGCCTGCGCGGCTGGCGCTGGATCATCATCCTCGAGGGCATCCCCACCGTCATCCTCGGCGTTGTCGTCCTCTGGTGGCTGGCCGACAACCCCGACTCGGCCCGGTACCTCTCGCCCGCCGAAAAGGAACTCATCGGCCGGCGCATGCGCCGCCAGATTGGCCACACAAAGTCCTCCGACGTCATGCACAAGCAGGACGTGTACGCCGGCCTCCAGGACTGGAAGATCTGGGCCATGTGCCTCGGTCTTTTTGGCACCGACATTATCCTCTACGGGTACTCGACCTTTCTGCCCACCATCATCCAGGGGCTCGGGGACTGGGACAGGGCCCAGGTCCAGGCCTTGACCATCCCATGCTACGCCCTCGGCGCCATCACCTACCTCGTCGTCGCGTATCTCTCCGACAGGATCCAGAGGCGGGCCCTCTTCGCCGTCGGCTTCGGCTTGCTGTGCGCGATAGGCTACGCCATCCTGGTCAGCCCCGCCAGCGGAGGCGTCAAGTACTTTGGCTGCTTCCTCGTCGCGGCCGGTCTGTACGTGACCGTCGGCATCCCCCTGGCCTGGCTGCCCAGCAACAACCCCCGCTACGGCAAGAGGACCGTGGCCACTGGTCTCCAGCTGACAATTGGCAACGCGGCCGGCATCCCTGCACCCTTTGTACGTTTTCTGCCGTACCTTTCGCCTCGCTTTTTGGCATTCATGCATGACTAACGCGGTTGCAGCTGTACCGCAACGACCAGGGCCCGCGCTTTGTCACCGGCCACGCCGTCTCCATGGCCTTCATCGCCATGGCCGCCTCCATCTACCTCTTCATGTGGTGGTGGTTCCGCCGCCAGAACCAGCGCAAGCGGAACGGCGAGGACGACCACAAGGTCGTCGGCATGACGGACGAGGAGATTGAGGAGCTGGGCGAGCACAACCCTCGCTACATGTACACGTACTAGGCCAGAGATGGGTATGCAGGTTTTCAGCTTCAATACCGCCAGGGAAGCCATGAGCAGTGGAAGCAAAACTTGAGATGTCGCCGCCCACTCAACCCCGGGCAATTCAGACTCTCCGGCAGACCATGCATCAATGGTCCGTGCGAGCTACCTCGATGGGGCATCACACCGAGCTTCCGGCCATGAGGCGCGTCGTGCTGCTTGCCCTGATGAGAACTTCGGGGAGCATCCGACGGCAATCACACCCAAGTGCTCGTGTCTGCGGACGAGAACCCAATCACGGGAAGGCGAATAAAGTACAGGACTTGGCTCAAAGTTCAAGACGTTCCAGGCTCACCCTGCCAGTGGGCGATGCGAAGCGTCTAGCATGAGGGGGCTCGACCTGGACGACAAGTCAGCAAAGCAAGCAACACACACTATTGCCTGAATCATATGCAGCAACCAGTCAGGGCGGTTCCGGTTGTCATCTCTAGGCACTGATGCCAAGGGTGTCCCGGACTGTTTATCCGTGGCAGTGACTCGTCACGCATCACATCGACGAGGGGGCTCTGCATCGCAGGAGGAGAAAAGGCCCCGTACAAGACCGAGAGGCCCAGACTATCTAGTACGCAATCAAATTTGCATGTTAAAGCATTCCCCTTCAGGTCACTTGATGCCCTTGGTTGCCAGGCTCGTCTCCTATAAGGCGGAGGCATACGGTCCGACGTCCACAACTGGTCACGGTGTCTGCAAGAGGTAGCATCATGGCATGGCACCATTCATGGCACGCCCGGGGCTCTCGACGCGGTAACGACGAAAAGAGAATCTGGTCTTGAGAGGTCCCAGACTGTGTGGCGAGACCAACAAAAGTTGGGATCATAAAAAGGGGGTTCCTCCACCACGCTGAAAGACCGAGACCACCTCGCCAGGCCGCCTCAAGAGTCCATTCAACCATACAAAGCCGTCAGCATGAAGGTCCTCCTTTCTCTCCTCTCTGCCGCCCTGGGCGTCTCCGCCCACGGCTTCGTCGAGTCCATCACCGTCGGGAGCACCGTCTACCAGAACTTCAACCCTTCCACGCACCCCTACATGCCCAACCCGCCGCCCCTCCCTGGCTGGACAGCCTCCAACACCGACCTGGGCTTCGTCGCGCCCAACGCGGCCTCGTCCCCCGACGTCATCTGCCACCGATCGGCGACGCCCGGACGCAGCAGCATCCCCGTCCAGGCGGGCCAGACCGTCACCCTCAAGTGGAATACGTGGCCCGACTCCCACAAGGGTCCCGTCATTGACTACCTCGCCGCCTGCGGCGCCAACGCGGGCTCGTGCTCCACCGTCAACAAGCAGAGCCTGCAGTTCTTCAAGATTGCCCAGAGGGGCCTCAACAACGGCGTCTGGGCCGCCGACGAGCTCCTGCGCAACGGCAACCGCTGGTCCGTCCGGATCCCCAGCGACATCGCGCCGGGCAACTACGTCCTGCGCCACGAAATCATCGCCCTCCACGGCGGAGGCAGCCCCAACGGCGCCCAGCTGTACATGCAGTGCATCAACTTCCAGGTCTCGGGCGGCGGCTCGGCCAGGCCCAGCGGCGTCCCTGGCACGAGCCTCTACAGGGCGACGGATCCGGGTATCCTCTTCAACATCTACGGGGCCACCTCCTACCCCATCCCGGGACCTCCTTTGCGGACATGAGCGCGAGTAGCCGCTGCGGCTGTCTGTGATAAGGCAAGGTTTTCTGATGCACTTGGAGGGAGATGTGCCCTGGTCGCATGGCCTAGAAAGCTCCGAGATTTGTGCCGTTGTCGGGGATGTGATGAGCGGCGCGTAGGAAATCGCCTCTACAACAGGTGTGGGAGCACGTGGGATCCTCACTCAACGACTCGCAGCCCCCCGTCCAGCGTTCCGGGTGGGCTGTGGAAATAGCATATGTTTGGTCAAATTCCACATTCCCTTTCATGCGTCTTGCACCTCTTGTCCAAAATGCTCACCATTAAGTACGTGAGGACTCAGAAATATCATCAACACGGGCGATCACACATGCCATCTACCAGACCAGGACGAAGTCCATCCAGATATACAGTTGATGCAGAGGACAAGATACTTCCCTCCAGATGCACAGTCTCCTTGGCCATTGACATCCATAGACACCAGCCGAGACCGACGACCTGCGTCTCGCCCAATGAAATTGCCAACGTCTCCCTGAAGTACTTTGACCTCGAGCTCGTCCATGACGCTCAGGTCCTCGCTTCCCTTCGACCAGTGGGCTCCGAATCTTAATTTCCTCCTTTTAACTTGCTGCGCATCCGAGCACGCAACAATCAATACCACTGAGGTGACCTGACATGTCGCTATCGTGAGACAGGTGTGCCAAACGCCTCAGATGCTGTTGCTGACATTGCATCCTCACATGGGCCTTGGCCTCTGTAGAGATGCCATGTGAGAAGTGCTGTCCCTGCAAAAGAGTCACAAACAGAGAAGAGTTTCTGTAAGTTATTGGTGTATTTGACAGATCTGTGGGAGAACTACATGCGGTTGCTTGAGATAGAGTGCTCTCATTGGCTTTGATGTGTGTCCAAGGTAACCACTTCTGCCTCAAGCGGCGATGCCCGCAGGTCATAGCAGGCTCAGTGCTATATAAGTTCTAAACTGCCTGCGTCTATTCTTCCTCCTTTTTCTCCTGGCACCGTGTGCTGATCTTCATTTGGGCACTGGCGATACACAGTATGCGCCAGCTCTAGGGCCGAGTCCGGCGCCTCTCGCTGCCTCTCGTTGCCTCTCTCCCTGCTTTTCTGCATCGCCCCAGCTACACGATCCTTGTCCTCCTGGACTAGACGCCCAGCCGCTGAGAGGATACTTCATCATTGTGTCGAGCGATGTATCGGTCCTGGGAAGGGCAGTGGCCCGGACTCCGTATCAATACATTGGTTCCGACAGGGGCCTGGGACCTGATGATGGGTTCACAGGCAATTCGGGTGTTCGGTTGTCGCTGTCGAGCTCTCTTCATCACTTGGCGTCGACGACCCCATCACCAGGGGGTGCCTCCTCCCCCTAAGATCCATTTATTCCGCCGTTTTTGCAACGTTTCCTCATCCCGGCAGCTCTTGCCGATTGTTTCCCGGACTTTGTCTCCCAAAGTCGTCCAACGAGAGCGGCACCCGTGTCCGGATATCCTCTCCATGAGTATCGTAGTGCACGTGCTCGCTCGATTCCGCGCTGCGCCCGGGACCCCAACGGCTCAGATTGGCCTTGGCCCTCGATAGAGCCTCCCTCTTCACCATGGGGACGCTGCTGTCTTCTCGCAATGATATGAATCCTCGCTCATCCAGCATGATCAGAGCGTGCCCCAACCACACGCGGTCCCGCCCCTGCAGCACGTCGTCCTGGTAGCCGATGCCCGATATCGTCTCGCGGTGGCCGCAGGATACCGCGCGCGACGGCTGGCTGTGGAAAAAGTTCTTGGGGCAGAGGTTCTCCTCGAGTAAGCTCGCCATGCTCCAGTACATGTTCTCAATGTGGAGAGCCACGACCACGCGCGGATCACTCTCGACGGAGGCTCGGTGTTCCTTGCCAGGATGGGGAAAGAGGGTGTGCTCGAACGTCCAGAGCCCGTCCTGGAGTCGATACCGGCAGCTGAGACCCACGCCCGGCGACGCAGGCGTCTCTGGCGACTTGCACCAATACAGCCCCCATTCGAATCTGTCATCATCCATGTCGAGAGATGGCATGGACCCATTGACTGACCACGCTCTGGTCAGATGCTCCTGCTTCAAGTACAGGATGATGTAGAGGGCATTGGGACGCAGGGCGAGCAACCTGGGGCCCAGGCTCATTGTGCGACGACGGGGCCTTGCGGATTGTAGACTCTGGCTGAGTCGGAATGAGACTGCGCGTGTGCTCATGGCGGAGGAGAGTCTTGTCTGACTGGTGTTGCGCGCAGGCGTGGTTCACAAAGACGGACTGTTTCCTTGTGCTGCCAACAAGCAACGGATGTAGAGTCATTGGCATGTCCTCGAGACGACAGATGCAAGAGGAAAGGATCAAGGTCAAGCCCTCGAGCATGAATGAATTTGCGCATAGGTTGGCGCTCCAGAGTCAAAATTCAGTTGTGTTCTAGAGCTGGAGATTTATTTCCGGCCTCGTTCGGCGGATGCCCGGCTTGTCGTGCTTCCAGAGCAGGTGCCGGCCGGGATTCTGGAACGGTCGGGGGGCAAGAGCGACGTGGACAAGGTGTGGACGACAACAAGCGAGCTACCAGGCGACGAAATTTCGGTGCTTTCTCCACGGTGGATGCATAATTCTGGCCGGCCGTCTCTGAAGAATCTGTTCATCAAGGTTTGGCACTGCATTCCCAAGCTGGTCCATTCTTCGAGACACTCGTGGGGACGGTCGGGTCTCGCTCGTTCGATAGATTCTTGACGCCCCACTGGCGGTTCAGCTGGCAGCCTTGGCCCATGGTGCGTACACCTAATAAAGAAACTCTGCATACAAAGCAACGTCCCAGGGCATGGTGCTGGCCCCTGGAGAAGCGCCCGTTGCGCCATCCATTGTTGACAATATCCCTGCCCTCCAATTTTTTATCTGAACGGGGACCAGCAGCCACACTCTACTGTATGCCTGCTGCCTAAAAGTAGATAAGCTTTGGGAGCGTGGTGGGACTTTCAGCCGCCAAGACCTGCGAGGTCGGAAAGACGATCCGAGTGGACGAAGCTTGGCAGGTTGGATCGTTTCGTTTTTTTCATTTTGCCCATGTGGACAGGCTTTCTTCTGCCATTTACGCCCCATGACACACATGAAGGCCACGTTGACGGACTAAATTGACTTTGTCGTGGCTGCCGGAAGGTGGATCCTCCGACCGCCAAGACCACCGGCTCGCAAGCTTTCATGAACGCGGAAATCAATACGGCCAACGCAAGCACTATTGACTGCAAGTATACAGAGCTGGTCTAGTCGAGGGTCTGCCGTTGGTATGCTCCTACGCTCTTTGTACAACGCAAGCAGGCAGGCGCATGAACAGACTGCGACACAGCCCATCCGTCATGCCAAGCCTGGCTACAGGGTAAGGTAGTCATGTCAATGGAGACCCCGTGCGAGGGTCCGGTCAGTCGATGAAGCAGTCGCAGCGGGTACGTACTTTCCTCCATGTAAATGCTCAACTTACTTAAGGAAAGACGTTACTTTAAACGGAGGGATGGACGTTCACCGAAAGCTTCATGGACGACATGTCCCCTTACAATCATGGGCCTTCAGCTTGGTCAACCCAGGGCACAACCGCGTTTCGTCCTCGGTGTTCGGCAACTCAGCCAGCGGCGCATCCTCGACGCCAAGTAGCCGGCAGCAGACAACACGCATGGCAGCTCATCCCACGCAACTACAACACACCACCGCCCAACTGACCTAAACTCATCGACGCAGCGCGGCAAGCCAGCCGATGAATGTCCTCGTAATGAAGGCAGCGCTGCTGCGCTGCGCGAGGAATGGAACATGGACACGTGGAGCACACCGCAGCTTCGGAACCTCACGTCCCCATCACAACCGCTTCACAGCACAGGAGGCGGCGGACAGTATGATGGCCGACTTTGGCCACAAGACGTTGGAACGCAGACAGCTCCTCGACGGAAACCAGCTCCAGAAACTGCTCGTCACGCTCAATCGCCCGACACTCGACGTCACGCCCGTCCAGGGTACCCCCCTACCCCCAGGCTACCACCTCGTCTACTTCACGCCAGCGGATGCAGAGTCACTACTTGGTCGCGACGGTACGGACAAGACGTTCAATGCACCGGCACCATTCACGAGGCGCATGTGGGCTGGCGGCACGATGCGCTGGGAAAGGGACGTGGACTTATGCGTGGGCGATGAGGTCACCGAGATCACGCGACTTGTGAGCGCGACACCCAAGAAGAGTCGCTCCGCGGGCGACATGGTCCTGGTTGAGGTCGAAAAGGAGTTTGTCGGCAGGAGAGGCCGTGCGCTCCGCGACAGGCGATCCTGGGTCTTTCGTCCCGAAGTCGACGAGACGTGGCAGGCCGAGCTGAATGCCATTGACGCCGAGACCCAGGCACCTAGTGTCGCCGAGGATGTGCAAGAGGACGGTGAGTGATTACCATACCTTCATGTCGGCTAGGGCGTGCGACGACGCGCAACCTCATTGAGAGGTGCTGACCACCACGCGGCAGGCCATGTTGTGCGGCATTTGCGCTGGTCGCCCGTCGCGTTGTTTCGATTCTCCGCGTTGACATTCAACGCCCACAAGATCCACTACAACGAGAGCTGGACCCAGCGCGTCGAGGGGCATCCCGGCCTGGTGGTCCACGGACCCCTCAACCTCATCAGCATGCTAGACTATTGGCGTGATGTGCATGGGAACCGTCCAGATGGGATCACGTACAGAGCGCTGTCCCCTCTCTACGCAGGAGAGCGTTACACCATTTCGGCAGAACGGGCTGGCAAGGACACCGACCACGAGATACTGGTCAAGAAGATGGACGGGACAGTCTGCATGCGCGCCCAAGTGGAGAGCCGATGATGGCGGGCTGCGATGCACAGTTCATCGCAGCATGCCATGTCAAATACATGTACAATACCTCGAAGACGCCGTACACTATACATGTACACACATGACCGCCTCATCGTGTGGATAGGGGCTACCCGCAACCCCTTTCCCTCGTCTGCCAAATGGTCTTTCCCCCGTGCGCGTCGCACTGGTTGTGATTCGGGGCGTCGAAGTCAGCTGCTAGGAGGTCCCAGGGCGTTGGGAGGCGGACGGCTTGAAGTAGGAATTAATTCCTGGCAGCTCATGCACGCTGCTGGTTCAAGACGTGCGGGCGCGCATCCTTGCGTGATGCACATTCCATATTACGTGTGAGCCTAGCCTCCTACACACGGGGAGTGACCAGCCTCCCACTCTTTTCCGTCTGGAAAGGATAAGCAGCTGGCGAGCTAGATTTTAATAAGCTGCCCAGAGTCGAGGATTCTTCCGTGAAGGGTCTTTGGCGTTGGTGTGCCCAAACCGCAAGGGTCATTGGGACAAGGTTGAAGAAGCAAGAAATGTCACCACCGCCTGCGCTGAATTGACCCAATATCTGGCTCTTCGTGGCCGCTGGGCTCTCTCTTACCCTCCTCCTTCGCGTGTGCGTACTTACTTGTAAGTATTGCGGCGCATTGTCCTCTGTACAAGTTGTTGGAGGTCCAGCCGGGGAGGATGGTAGCCTGCATGCCATGCATGCGTGCATATAACCGAGGCTGGGGTTTCCCCAGATTCCCGCCTCCACAAGATCGCCAGCCGGCTCCATCTGGGGACAGAACGTGAGAAGCAGCTGTCCATTCGCCTCCCAGGCAAAATAGCCAATACTCTGAAAAATGATCTGCCAGAGAAGCTCCAGCGCTCTGCTCAGGCGTGCGCCGCCTGTATGTTTGCCTGTACCGTGAACCTCTCACACTGTGGCGCCTCCTCACCATTCACCGCCCAGTTCCTCGCCAAGCAACAGGTTAGATGCTTGAGCTTGCATGAGTACCAGTGTCATGATCTGCTGCGACAGGTAGGTCAGCACCACAGCGTCAACTTGCGCGCTCTGCTCACAGACATGATCTAGTACAACGTCCCGGTCGTGGCATCGGGCGTAGCTACCACGCCTGCAGAAGCAGAATCCATCATCGAGCGACTCGGTCAGGCAACTTGGTCTCACCGCTCCGTCTCTAGACTGACGTGGTCCCAGGTGGGAAGGCGGTCCTCAAGTCGCAGGTGCTGCGGCCAGGGAGAGGTGATGGGCTGTTCTCCTCTGGTCTGCGAGGGGGCATTCAGACCGCCAGCAGCCCAGCGGAGGGTCGCGCCATGGCTGGTAGAATGATTGGCCATAAGCTGAGAACAGACGATATCTTGGACGATGGTGTCGTCGTCGATAAGCTACACATCTTACGTTCCCTGGACTCCGCGGAGCAGTGGTACGTATCGCTGGGCATCGACCGCGAGACATACCAACCATGTATTACCATGTCCAAGCTTGGTGGTGAAAGCCTGGACGTCCTCGTCCGCGAACGGCCCGACTCCATCTCGCGTTTTCATTTCAAGAACTCGAATGGCATATCTGCGGATCTCATGTCGCGGATTGCGGCGCAGCTGCGTCTCTCGGCGCGCGAGACGTCCAACTTGGAGGCTGTCCTCCAAGGCATGCGCCAGCTCTTCACGCAGAAGGAGGCAACGCATGTCGAGGTCAACTCATTGGCTCGCTTGCCCGACGAGTCCATGGTGTGCGTCAGTGCCAACTGCACCTTCGACGATGCGGCAGCGAAGCGGCAACCCGAACTGTTCTCCCTCCGCGACAAGACGCAGGCGGTTCCCGAGGAGGTGGAGGCCGAGAAACATGGCCTCGTCTATGTGAAGATGGACGGCAACATTGGGAATGTTGTCAACGGAGCAGGCCTGGCCATGGCCACAAACGATGCCATTGGGCTGTACGGGGGCAAGAGCGCAAACTTCCTCGATGCTGGCGGGCAGGCGACAAAGGTGACGATGGTGCGGGCGTTTGACATTGTCCTCCGAGACGAGAGGGTGAACACCATTCTCGTCAACGTGTATGGTGGTGAGTACGCTAGGACTAAAAGTCCATGATGCTGCCCTGAGAGACACCGAGAACGCTGACATCCTATGCGCTAGGCATCACCAACTGCGCCATGATCGCCGAGTCCATCATCGGCGCAGCAGCAGAGCTGGGGCCGCTGCGCGTACCTTTGGTTGTCCGACTTCAAGGCACGAATTCTGCACAAGGACTCAAGCTGGTAGGTATTCAAGTACCATCTTCTTTCCCCGACTGACAGGGCACATAGCTCGAGGAGGCGAACCTAGGTCTGCACGTGGAAGCCGATTTTGGTGCAGCGGCAGAGAAGGCTGTGCTGCTATCGAGACGGGCTTCGTGACGCTCGTCTTGAGCAAAAGCGTCTGTGTATGCTGATGCTGGTTTCCTGGCTTTGGATAGAGGAGACTCTGGGCAACCGACCACTGATGATCAGCACAGCTGCCTGTGTTCCAGTCGTATTTTGAATGCAGCCCTTGTCTCAACTCCGAGAGAAGAATGATTATAGAGTCCAAATACTGTCCGTCTCACGGTGACCTGCTCCCTTGCGTAACTTGTGCTACACACGTGTGTACCCAGGAACGACTCGCCATTACGAGAAGACTAGAGGAGATTGATACGGCTGCGGCGTTCTTAAGGCACAGTTTCTATAGCAAGTTGCGCGCTTGTATTGATCAAAGGAGGAGGTACAGTGCGCCACCCTGGACCATCACCGGATGCCCAAGAGCTCCTTCATCGTGACCCCCATGTCCCCAGGATGGGGCACAACCACGGCACCAGCGTCCGCGAGAGCGCGCGCCTTGTCCTCGGCAGACACATCCGTGGCCTGGAGGATCGCACCGGCGTGGCCCATTGTCTTCCCAGGAGGCGCCGTGCGGCCCGCGACCATGGCAACGATGGGCTTCGGATTCGCCGTCGAGCGGCGGTATTCCTTGATCAGGGCGGCAGCCTTGAGCTCTGCGTCGCCTCCAATCTCGCCAATGACAATGATGCCCCTCGTCTCGTCGTGGTCGAAAAAGGTCCTCAGGCCGTCCACGAGCGTCGTCCCCGGTAACATGTCGCCGCCCATGCCCATGACCAAGCTCTGTCCCAGGCCAATCTTGGTCGTCGCGCCGACAGCCTCGTAGCTCAGCGTGCCGCTCTTGCTCACGATCCCCACGCAACCTCGCTTGTACTGCTTGTAGGGCATGATGCCCACGCGACACTGCTCCGGCGCGATGATCCCCGGGCAATTCGGCCCCACCAGTCTCGTCCTGCTCTGCGTTCGCAGGACCTCCTGGACGCGCAGCATGTCGTGCATGGGAATGTGCTCGGCCACCGAGACCACGAGGGGCACCTCGGCCTCGATGGACTCGATGATGGCCGCGGCAGCAAACGCCGCGGGCACAAAGACAGCGCTGACATGAGGGTCCACGGCCGACACAGCCTCGCGCACAGAGTCAAACACAGGTCTATCGAGATGCACCTGGCCTCCCTTGCCAGGGGACACCCCGCCAACAATGTTGGTGCCGTACGCAATGGTATCCTTGGCATTCGCTGTAGCCTTCACAGACGGTAGTCAGTACCTGCTACCGCGCGTGTTTGATGGACAAGACCGTACAGCTTTGCCCGTGAACCCCTGGAAGATGACTCTGGTGTCCTTGCCGATCCGCAGGTTTGCTATGGTGCTGTCGTATGCCGCACTGCATCGTCCTGATGATGTCGCGAATGCTCGCTGCGTGCACCTCTGCTGGCCCCGGGAACACGCCCGGAGCGCAAGTCTCTTTGCCATCATCTCGGACAGAAAACGCGGAAGCTATAGCGTTGCATCAGGTGCGTGGCGTCGCTTGGGTTTTCGCACAGACATTCGTCGGAATCACCCACCGCTGTTCCAGCACGGTGAGCCATGGGACAGCAACCTACCTCGGAGTTGGCACCACATCAAGTCGGCTATTCAGCTGACAGGGGTCCCTCGCTTCCCATGCACGAGACACTGTGACTGCGCAAAGTGCGGGGTGGCTGGGCGTGTCTCAATGCCGAGAGCTCACGTACGGCCTCCAGCCACCCTTGCCCCTTTCAACTTCACACACAGTCGGAGTGGGGTTTGTAGGACGGAATAGTACTTCCTTCATATCTTGCTTATGTCCACGCAGGTCTCCACCGTGTTCTTAATAACAGATACAAGCTACAAGTGCGCCGCAATCTTGTTTGAGACTCCCAAGCATTCAGCACCTCGCATAAAATCCCAATTCCCTGCCAGCAGTGCCGAGAGGCCCTCATAAAGTCTGTCATGTCGTAAATCGTCGTTAAAGTCATGCGTAAATCGTCGTCATAGCGTCGTCAATGACAAAGGAAAACAAGAAAAAGAAAAGAAGCCACATGCGCAGGCCTTCCCGCTATGCCGTGCCCATCTCAATGTCACCGTCCGCGTGAGACTTGGCCGTGGTTTGTTTTGGCGATCTGTCCAATGCTCCTGGCGATGTCTCGGCCGTCAGAGCTGGTTGCGACAGCGCCATAGACGTGGTCGTCGTCGCCGAAAGGGGCTCTGCGTCTTTTTCCCCGTGTCTGTCACTATCCTGGTCCTTCTGTTCTTTTTTCTCTGTGATGGAATGTGCGTTTCTTTCGTTGCTCGCACCATTTGCTGCGCTGGCTCCTTGATAGCTGAGTCTGTACTCGCCCTGGCCTTTGGTCGCAATAATGTTCTCATGCAACGCCCAGTCAATCAGATTCTGATCAACGCCAATGCCCGCCGCCTCGCCCTTCTCCATATGCCGTCCAACATGCTCTGTCCAATCGTCCCACGCAGTTTGGCCCTCGAAAACATTGGAGCAACCATGCTTGGGACAGGCTCCCCTTTGCGGAGGATGTCGCCGTTGGACCAAGCAAGATTCTTGCATCTGCTTCACGCGCAGTTCCCAATCAGCCTCGACCTTGTTGTCGACCTTGGATGGCGGCCTCTTGATCTGGAATGGCGCGTGCATGCGCCGAAGATGCTGTGTGAACAAGTCCTTCCTGTTGAATTCATTCCCCTTGCCTTCCACAGTGCTGTTTGGGCAGGCCGAGCAACGATAGTATTGCAAGCACAGGTGTTGGGAGGTAATGTGCCGCTTCCATTCGTTCTTGGAGCCGAATGTGCTGTTGCATCCGGCAAAGGAGAAGGCGCATGGGAAGGGCCTTGTGTGCGCGGCCGCAATGTGCTTCCTTAGGGAGGATGAGTCTCGAAACGGGGCATGGCTGCAATGATTGCACACAGTCTCATGCTTCGGCAATGCGTGACGTGGCACCTTGACCCTGCTTGTGGGTGAGTCCGGTTTGGCGGGCGATCCCTCATTCCCCTCGCGCAATGTCTTGTCGGAATGGCCAGAGCCATTGGGCAGGCTGGTGCGGGGACGATTTGAAGTGGACGTTGATTCATCGCTGACATGCCTCACATGACTGAGGGCTTTGAGCTGCTCCGCCGCCTCGCGCATTTCCGCCGTGCCTTCGTGTTCTTCCTTTCGCTTCAGTGACGGCTGGCCTGTGTGCTTTTGCGCCTGAAACGTAGAGTCTTTGGATGACCGTCGCTCGTGTTCGGCAGTGCGGGCTAGTGCCGCAGCAGCGGACTTCCTGGCATCATAATGGGCCTGGGGACTGCCCGATGTAATTGCGGAGCTCCCCAGATGGGAAGACGGTCCTATGAGTTTGTCATAGAGATGCAGCATGTTGTGCGTGGAAATATAACCCAGGAAGCAGCAGACCTTGTCGTGCTGCACGACGTTCCAGACTGCGTGAGGCATCGAGATGAGGAGCATCAAGGGCGGCCCAAGAAACATGCCCTCGACGGCAATCTTCTCAGCCATCAGTGGTGGAGCCTGCAACCACTTGTGGAATGACGACATGTCTGGGCTCGCTTCTCCCACAAAGGTTGTGCACACAAGAACCCTTTGTTCTTCGAATCGCACCTTGGCGACATCTTCTGGCTGGATATGTCGTCCAGCCAGTGGCAACTGCGCTGGTGTTGGAAAGACATGACCGTTGAGCGACTGTGGTAAAACCGGCGCAATCATCAGATTCTGATCCTCCCCAGCTGTAATGGGCAGGAAGACTGGAAATCGAGGCTCACTGAGCGGCGCGGTGGGCACAGGAGAGGATCTGACTTGTTGTAGCTTGAATATTTCCTCGTACAGCTGGCGTGCAGTGAAGCTTTGAGAGTTGCTGAGCTTACGCAGAGATTCTGTTGCTGCTGCCGTGAGCGAAAGCATATTCGATTGCCGTGCTTCACGGCTATTCAAGTTTGCTGAAATAGCTTGCTTGACACCGTGGGAGCCGGATGTTCCCGGATTCGGGATCGCACATGTATCGAGGAGTAGGAGCATATCAGATTGTGCGTCTTCGAACAAGCACCGAACTCCATCCCACTTCAGCTTCGAAGAGTCCTCAAGATCGCTGCTCGCCCAGTACAGCTGCCCGTCTTGTCCGACGAAGCCATGGCCGGCGTAGTGGATAATCAATAGGTGGCTTGGTCGTGGGTTCTCTAGAAACGATGCGATCTGCACACCGAGCTTGATGCTTGGGTTGGGGCAGGACGGTATCTCCCATCGCCGGGTATGATAGTGGTAGGTATTGCGCAGCACACTTTCGAGCAAGGCGGTCTCTTCGTCCACCGAAGTGTCGTCCTCCCATTTTAGCAGAAGCACGGAGACCTCACTATATTGGGGGCGCTCGGTCTGGCGTTGAATGAGCATTGCAGCATCCTGTAGATGCCGGGCGAAAGATTCGAAGGCATGGTGTTCTGGTGGTGGCTCCGGGATCGGATAGTGCGGCTGAGCGCCAATGGAATCAGCATCGTGGTCAATGGCAGGACGACAACTACAAGAGCAATTAAATCACCGCCAACTCACAGGAGGGTCGTGGTGATTCTGCGTAGCTGGAAGTCTGGAATCGACATGTGTGTTGACCTTGGGGGCCAGCTTTCGTTTCTTAGTGGCTGGTTCCATGGACTGCCGGGCGGGGGACGAGATCGGAAGGTTTGCGGAGTGGAAATAATTGAAAGAGCTAGATTATGACAACAATGGGACACTAATTGACGAACAGTACAACCCGCATGAAGAATTCATGGATCTGGTGAGGTGAATGGGAAGGATCAGGACAGATGGGTTGACGCATCGGCAGACGCCTGGTACGAAAGACGATACAAAGGTGTGGTCAGTAATAATAAGGCTCGACTGGAGTTTTGCGGATGGGTGCCTGCACGACGACCTGCCCTGCCCTCCTCGGCTCAAGGCTGGCGGGCTGCTGTGATGCACAAAGTGGTGGAAGCCATTCAGGCACGGCGGGCAGGAGCGGGCGAGGCTGTCACTTGCCATTGGCCCTTGCACAGCTTGCGCCCCTGGTTCTGGATTGTGATTGGCCTTGTATAGAGGGGCAATGGCCAACAAGAGGAAGGTGCGTGGCTGCGAGTGAGTGTTGGCAGAGGCTCGCGACTGGGAGCAGTGGGCGGGGGCACCAATGCCATGCCAACTCACCACTTTCTTGACGACGTCGCCATGCTCGTGTATTCCCGTGGGATGACCAGCGACATACAGTATCATCAGCAACAAAAGGGTCGAGCATTGTCTCTCTAGGTGGCCTGCAGTGGCCCTCTCTTTGTTGTTAGTCAGGCGCCGGTCCATTGAGCCGATGCACCTCGCTGCCGGCTCTCGATCTTGGTCAATTCTCTACCTGGGGATTTCTCAACAGGGCTGTCTGAGGCTGAGGATGCATGGTCGATAGCCTCTCCTCCCGTTGATTAGTGTGGGAGCAGTGCGTTCTGGCAGTGCGTATCACAGACGGCACACGGGACTGTCTCTGCCCAACCTTGTCTGGCCCTATCCTGCCGTGCCTGGACAGAGCGAAGTCCATGTGATGTGCAGCCTCGTGGTCATTGCTGGCCTTGGTCACACTCTCGCTTCGCTCTTTTGTGCGTGCTGCTCTTACGGATGTTGTGGACGATCGCAGTCGAAGCTGATTGAAGAACCACACGTTGAAAAGCCACAACGTAGCGAGTCTACAAGCACAACTGATCGTTGCAGCCCGACTTGGATAACTGCTGCACACCACCATGATTACCTTAGGCTTACAGTACACAACCGTTTGAATGGGTGCCGCATTCGCCCCGCATGCCTGATGTCTTGACCGCCCACCGACCGGCCACGACAACAAGTGCCCACTCCATTTGATCTACTAACCAACCGGCGCCCAGCTCTTAATTGAGTGCCTGCTTTGCGCGAGGTCGACTGGAGGGGCGACTGGCTCGAGAGAGACCCTCCAGCAAAAGATACCATACCGTGATGGCGATGACCGAAGACCGCAGCGACGGCTGTGGCCGAATATGAACTGCCCAACATCAGTTTCCTCACTGCCGTGAGACTATCAGTCACGACCATGGTTCCAGCGTTCAGCCAATTGGTCTGGCCTATTCCCTACCGGTTTTGACAGATGCATTTTGTCTTGGAACCGACTTACAGGACGTAGGCACCAACGAAGAAAGACTGCTATATTTCAAAGGCAACAGACGGCGAATCTGGTCCATCACGGTCACAGGGAATCGTTCATGCCATATGCGTGATGGTTAGACACTGTGACCAGCAAGTAGACGTAGATTTTCCCTCTCTCATAATCGCCGACAGCTCGGATCCTTCAATTGTATCAGCAGGTCCCATGTGGTGTTTGAGTGGCAGCCACACATACCATACTACCATACACAGGATCAGATCAGCCGCGCTTTTACCGCAGGATTGCCCAGGATAAGAGACATGGCAACCAGGGATTCACGACTGTCGGCTTTTGGTAAAAACGGACTTGCTGCGTTCACACTTGCATGTCAGTGTGATCAACCCCATGAAAATTTGTTGATCATGAGCGGATGGATATTTTGCGGGTTTTCTCAGAAAAGTTCCAGAAAGGACCCTTGTCGCCAGCTTACATGTACCTAAGCAGTCAGCCAGCTTACCGCTCCGAGGGTGCGTTAAACGTGCTTGGCGGCCATCCATGGACTCTGCGAACGTAGTTCGATTCAGCTACAGTTCCCTGGATGCATATTTGCCACGGACACAGTTCGCTTGGCAACGAAAATCTGTAGCTCGGTTGTCCACTGTGATAGGCCCTTGGGTGCACGTAAGTGGCGGTTAGACGCCTGATTACTGCAAGGACCCCGGAGAGGTGCAGTGTTGCGTCACTGGGGGCTGTGTCACCTCCAGCGCTGCGCATGCTTCCTTGACCTTATTTCGGTCCCGCGCGCGTCCCCTGCAGCTGCCCACATTCACCCCACAAGAGTGCCCAAGGCGAAGACAAAGGCAGACTCTGGCCTTGAACAACTTCGAGGCTCGCACAAGGTTCCCATAGACTTTTTCTTCTTGCAAACCTCACCCCGCAAGAACGACTCCTAGCGCAGAGGCACCCGAAACCTAATTATCCAATAATTACCCAGCGCATATCCCGTGAGCAAGTCAACCACAGGAGTCGTCATCATCACCAACGTCGGAGCTTCGCGCCCCTCGGTCGCGCTTGCTGAGCGCCAACATGGAAGACTCCTATGGCGTCAAGCGGAGGGATACTACAAAAGGGCCGCCTTTGCGCGTGCTGTCTCTAGGTAGAGCCCAGCATCTCGCTCAGAGTTTCTGACTTGCTGACCATACAGATGGCGGCGGTGTTCGCGGCTACTCGATGCTCATCATCGTCCAGGAACTTATGCATCGAACGTTTGTCGAAATCGAAGGACGCGCGCCACGAAGACACGAGATTCCAAAGCCATGCGATCACTTCGATCTGATAGTCGGAACAGGCACAGGCGGGCTCATTGCGCTCATGCTTGGCCGCTTGCGACTCGACCTGGAGACCTGTAAGGAGTTATACGTGCGGCTCACTCGCTTCGTGTTCCAGACGGACAAAATGATCGCGGGGATACCGTACAGCTCGACGCTGTTCAAGGCAAGCAAACTCGAAGAGGCCATTCGGTCGGCCGTGCGAGAACACACAGTCTACCAGAAGGAGGGCAATGACGGCGCCGAACCTGCCATGTCGGATCTCCTGAGCGCATCTCGTTCGAGCGCTTCCGGTGGCCCCAGACGGCATGTGAGCAATGCAAGCACTGTGAGCTTCAGTGCGCGGAGTCCCGAAGCACAAATGCAGGAGCCGATATGGAGGAATTCGGCACGTGGCGATGCCAATGCGAGGCTGTACGACGGCCGTGAGAACAGGACTAAAACGTATGGTTTGCAGTGTCTCTCTTGTAACGGATTTCGCTAACAGCATGAAAGAGCCGTGACTGCGGTATACAAAGGGTCCCCTCGAGGAGCGCCGCCCGCCATGCTGCGCTCGTACGATTCGCGCAAGGAGCCGCCACCCGAGTTCGACTGCAAAATATGGCAAGCGGGCCGTGCAACTTGTGCCATTGGCCTGGCCTTTAAGCCCATTCAAATAGGGCAATCAGTATTCCATGACGACGGGACGGGCACATTCAACCCCGCTCCAGAGGCACTCGACGAGGCCGTCATCAACGAATGGCCCGGACGTGAGATAGGTTGCTTTGTTTCAGTCGGCACTGGAAAGAGACCCAAAGGCAGTGGCAAAAACCAAGAGCAATGGTACGAAGGCTTCCTGGGCGAGTTTGCCGAAGCGCGCCGTCGCTTGATATCAAAGATTGAGGGATGCGAGACGATTCACGAATACATGATGAAAGAGCATCTCGGCAAGCGCAACGTCAACATCGATAACTACTACCGCCTCAATGTCGAAATTGGGGTCGGCGAGTTTGGGATGAATGAGTGGAACAGGCTCGGAGAAATCAGCACGGGTACCAGGAGGTACATGGGCAGGACGGTGGAACAGCGCATGGTCCAAGGGATCAGCTCAAAGCTGGCGAGGATTTTGAAGGCCAAGATCCGCTGGGAGCGAGCGCTACAACAGCCAGAGATTCCCCAGATCAGGAGACCCCCGTCCACGACATGGGACCCTCCGCCAGGTGCGTTTGAACTGCCGGGTGATATGCCCACAAGTTCAACGCATTTGCCCCCTCCCAGCCCAGTGGGAAGCCGTCAGTCTTTCGAATCTGGAGTGGACACTGTCCATCTGGCATCTCCGCGACCACAGTCACCGCTTTCCCCCCAGGAGAATCAGAGCTCTCACCATCCTCAACTCTCGGGATCCTCGCCACCCCCCTTGGCAACAAGACCCCCGCCGCCGCCTCCAGACCATGAGAAGCCGAATTATCGAGATGAAGAGAACGACAAGTTCATTGTGACGGCACCCACGCCAGGGCAATACCGCTTCGCATCTGGCGCCGACAAAATCGCCATTATGAGTGAAGACGAATACCCCAGGCCGCTCCAGCCTCACCCGATGAGCGCTTTTCCACACCAACGCATGGAACCACCCCCTCTCCCACCAAAGACGCCACTGCCTGATCACCAGTCGAATGGCCGACGTCCGGTGCCCATGCAAGACCCTCCATACCCAATGTATGATGAGGAACCTCCACCAGTCAACATGGCGCAGAAACCGACCTACCGAAGATAAATGGCAGAGTGCGATGCATCAGAGCTTCAATTTGAGTCTTCCCACAGCTTTTTGGCGTTACGGACACAACAGCGATATGACTGATAGCATTTTTGAATACGAGATGATCTCAATCAGGCGACAAGCGACGACGATTCTTATGTTTTTTTTATGACTGATCATACACGGGTTGACGAGAGCCTTCTCCAAAAATGGATGACCGTACATTATCGATACGTATATAGTATTGCAGTATATTCATACTCCCATTGAGAATATATCATTGGTATCCCGAATGGCCTGTTGCGCAGGATGTGTACGAATGGTGCGCAATGGCGTACGTATGGTTACCCGAAAGAAACAGCCTCAATCACATAAATCACACAGATGGGCCACTCTATTGCAATGACAACTTGTTGCTATGGACAGGCGGCCCCTCACATTGGGTCTCTAGCTAGATCACCCGACAAGGAGGCTTCCTAGATCCTCAACTTCGAGCTCTTGCGCTCGATGACAGTCTTGCTCGACTTGTTGAGGCTGATGTTGACCTTCTTGGTGCGGCTGAACTTGCCATCCTCGTTCTCCTTCACCTTGCACCCATCGCCACCGAGGATAGTAACCTTGGAGATGCCAACGGAAGCCTGGTGACCAAACGTGCCGTCAATCGACAGTTCTCCGTCGGCGTACTCAAAGGTGATCCAGCTGGCGCCGCCATTGTTCTCAGGGTTGAGGGACTCTCCATCATCAAGGTAGAGCTCACCCTTGGCCTTGCCCTCTGCGTCAAGCGGGATCATGATCTCAAAGTCCTGCTCGCGCAGGGCTTTCGTGGTCATGGCCGACGACTCGCGAACGGGGAGGATGACGCCTGAGCGGATCATGAGAGGAATGTGTGTCAGACCAGCGTCGGAAATGGTGTAAGTCTCTCCCTTGCCCTCGACGACCTCGTGCGTGTACCAGTCGTAGTACTTGTCCTTTGGCAAGTAGACATCGACGCTCGTGGCATCTTCCTCCGTGACAGGAAGAACAAGAATTCCGGGTCCGTAGAAGTACTGCAGCTCAAGCTCCCAAGTCGCCTTGTCCTCAGGGTAATAGAAGAAGAACGGCACAAGCGAAGGTGATCCGTCTTGAGACGCCTTGGCGAGGGCTGTGTACACGTAGTCCAGCAGTCGGTAACGGATCTCGATGGCCTTTCTCGCAGATTCCGCGACCGAGTCCCACCTGTAAAACTCTTGGGAATTGGCACCGAGCTCGTTGTGGTTGCGGAAGAAGGTGCTAAATGCTGCCAGACTGGCCCAGCGAGCACAGAGCTTCTCGTTGACGTTACCGACAAATCCGCATGCGTCGGATCCTGTCATGGGGAACTGGAAAAGAGCCGTGTAAGCCAGACCGGTTCGGATGCTAAGGCGGTATTGTTCCCAGTTGGATACGTTATCGCCGAGCCAATGTCCAGCCTTCCTACCAGCACCAGCGAAAGTGGACCGTGTGATGATAAGGGGCCTTTTGTCGGGGCGACGAGCGAGCATGGCGTCGTAGGAAGCGTCGCTCATTTGGGCACCGTAGAGGTTGTGCGTATCGTACTGAGCCAATCCGTTCTGGGAGACGACATCAGTGAGGACAGTCTTGTTGGAGATGCCGCCCTTGTCAGCGTTCCAGTCCAAGCGGTAGGCGGCGTGGTTGCGAATGGAGTACTCTGGGTACAAGAGGTCACGGCCATCCAGACCCTTTTGGTCGCCACGCTCGCTCTGGCGCTTCTCAGGGTAGTACAGCTGGCTCTCTGCGCGCTCCACGTTGAACAGGCCACCGGGGCGCGAGACGAGGTCACGCTCAGAAACGGAGCTGTCACACCCACCCTCGCTGGGAGGCTGGAACTCACAGGGCCAACCGGGGAGCGGGCGAGGGTTCTCGCGAACTGGCGGGGGCGTAGGTGGGAATCCGACTGCGGAACCGTACGGGTCGTCCTGGTCATTTAGCATGGCCCTGTTTTCACGAGTGATGGGGGACTTACGCATGGGAAGTAGCAGGGGAAGGAGGAGGGTTCGTTCATGTCGATCCACAATCCGTCAATGTCCACACCCTCGTCGGCGTCAAAGAAACGCAAGAATTCACCATTCCAGTACTCGGTGATATTCTCGGCAAACCAGTCGGGAAATACGGACACGCCTGGCCAGACGACGCCCAGGAAAGCTGAGCCGTTCTGGCGAAGGAGCAAAACATTGTCCTCGATGGCTCGGTCAAGAGCCGGGTAGTTGTCCTTGTAGCCAAGAGCAGGATCAACCATGACAATGTAGTGCTGGTCGTTTTCATGGAGCTGGGACACAAGAGCACGCATCTTCTCCAATGGGAAACGCTCAGGGTCGGTCGTGAAGATCAAACGACGATCCATGTAGTCAATATCGGTCCACATGGTCTCGAGAGGAATCTCGGCCTTGGAGTAGTTGTAGACCACTTCGGCGACATCGAAAGCGTCTCTGTATCCATAACGGCATTGATGGAAACCGAGACCCCAGTCTATGTCCTGTTAGCCTCCGGAATAGGAGAGAGGTGCCACACACTTACATGGCGCGAAATTGGGCAGCCCAGCCACTTGTGCGTACTGCTTCGACACCTCCGAGGGGGTCGAGCCAGCGAGGAACCAAAAGTCGAAGACACCGCCAAGAGTGTTGTACTCAAGATACTGGCCATCCTCGTCACTGTTGATCATGATATCCATACCATTGGAGTTGAGGAAGAAGACGCCGTGCGAGCCAGTCTCACGATGCTCGAGGTAGAATGGCTGAGAGCCGTACAAGTTGGCATTTGACGGGATCGCGTAGCTGTCCTGGTTCCACAGCGTACGGATGTAGTCCTTGGTGGGCAGTCTCAGGGAGTCGGAGTGCTCTCCCAATCCGTAGAGATTGGGGTCCTCAGGCAGACGGGTGCGGAGGCGAAGATACTGCGACTCGAAGATGAGAGAGGCAGCGGATGTATCGAACAGGACCTCGTCATTGTCCTTACGGCTGATGGTGAAGGAGAATGGCTCCTCGACGATGTCAAACTTGAGGGCATTCTCATCCGCAGAGGATCCCTGCGAGTCTGGTCGAGGAAAGACCGACTCGGGCACCTGGTAAACCTGATTGCCCTTGTCTTGGATCTTGACATGGATGCGGTCGGCTGCCCTATGTTAACTAACTGTGTATATATGTGTCACAAAGCGGAACATACCACTTTCATACGTGACCTCCAAGATCAGATCCTTGAGGTCGTCTCCATATGCATTGCAAGCAGCTCCCGACAGCTTGAGATCTGCCTTGATTCCGTTGCCGCTGGTCTGCACATTGCTGGCGGCATATCCAGGACAACCAGCCAAGAGGCTGTAATCGGGATACTGGGTGTTCCCCTCCTGGCGCCTGCTGACAGCAGCAGCAGAAGCCAGCCCTACGGCGAGAGAAAGATGCTTCCAAGTAGCCATTGGACTGAGAGGCTTGATGAGCATGCTTCGAGCAAGCCAACACCAAGTAGGGACAGAAGGGACCCTTTATACCCTCTGCCAACATTTTTGAGAAGTGCATATTGTTGTTTCTATTGGCTCCATTGGTTCCACCACATGCTATGCTTGAGAACCCCTGTTCATGTTGTCGATTTTCGGGAAACCCGGCTGCTTGTTCACAGCTGGGCCCATCCATCCACTCCCCCGGAGACTCCTCCAGACCACCGATTGGCAGCAGGCGCGCTCCAGGATCAGGGAGACGGTCAGCACCAAGGCCCGTCATCCTACTCATACGTGCGGAGAAGGCCGTAGACATGGATGGGGACGATCAGTCATGGTGCGGACGCAGGCGACGACCTTGCAAGTATACACTCCACCACGCGGCAAGCCAATTGAAAGGGTGGTACCACGGAAAAGCGCAGGGTTACATTCGGCGTCCAAGACGGGCAAGGTGTTTGCGTGGTGTCGACAAAAGTGCAAACAATCTGACTACTACATGGTGCTCAGAGTAGGCATTTTGGCGCCTATGCAGCAAGGGATGTTGAAGTTGGAGCGACATGACGCCGAGGAAATGGTGATGGGCAGCGCGTACCCCTGAATAGTTGGCAAACGGCACGCATGCACCAATTACATGTACGTCTGCAAGCTTAACCAGGCTTCGGGAGGGTGGATGCGTTCTTTTCAGGGTTCCAGTCATGTAATAGCTCGGATGCATGCCGTGACGTACTCACGTATTACTATTAGTCGAGGATGGTTGAAGGAGGCGAGGGAGCCGCTGCATGCAACTGAGCCGTGTGTGCTGGGCACAGCAGAATTGGTGAACCAATGGAATTTTGCCTTGTTGGACCAATTCAGGACCAAGATGATCAATTGAGGATACATGTGTTGTTCCTCGTCCTCCATCAACTTGGGATTCATGACAACATGAAAGAAAACAAGGGGCGAGAATTAGGAGCCTGCCAGGGACGGTGGGGAAGCGGGACGCGGAGGGCCAAGGATGGGGTAGGTACCTTCAACTCCATCTCGTCGGTCCGGCTGGCCACCCTTGGCGCGGTCCCCGGACATGGGATGGGGAAAGAGTGGGGCACGTACGCAGAGGAACAAGGAAGGAACAAGGAAGGAACCGCGGCGCAACGGCAATAATGGCATAATTAGCACGGCCTGTTTCCAGATTGAGCCTCTTGGGCGGGATAATCATTCCGGCAACGGCAGTCACGAACAGCAAAGCACGGTAAGACGCGGGCAGCGACGTGACCGGACCGGATGCTGTCGCCTCTCCCACAGCTTACCCTGTATCTACGATCTTTGGGGTCAAAGAAACCAAGCCGGCGTTACGTGAGCTAACGGCCGGTTCAATTAATAGTCAACCTTCCAGTCGAGAAACTAGCTCGGCTTTCCCGTTCTCAAGATCTGTCGCAACCGCTTCTATCATTACTGGGCTGCTTTGGATGGAGCGCGTGAGGAACTTGCAGTCGAGGACAAAGCAGCGTGGAGCCACCCTTCGTTGGAAACAAGTTATTGCGCATAAGTTGACTGAAATGATATACAGACACATGCATGATGAAATGATAAGGCCACATGATCTCCCCAATCTAATCGCCATCCTGGAGATAGGTTGAACTGACATCTAACGTACCTTACCTTACTTACCTCATCACGCACGGATCTACGTCGCTGTTGACATGGACAGTGCGCCCCACATTTTCGGGACAGAGACGAGCCTCAAGTTCGCTACGCCCGACGTAGCCCCAATTGCGTCCACGATCCAGACGGACGCGATCCAACAAGCTTGAGATTTGGCAGTTCTTCAATGCCCCAGCAATTCTCAAGTGCCACCTCTCTATGGATACTATGAGTTTCAGCGACATTCCGCATTCCCAGCCTAGCCCTCAACAACAACAACAGCAGCAGCAGCAAGCACCGTTTCGACAACAACAGCTGTCCCAGAACTATCAACCGCCACCACACCAGCAGCAGCAGCAGCACATGGCCGTGAACGGTATGAACGGCATGGCTGGCAACGGTCTACCCGGTCCTACACCCGCCGGTCACCAAGCCGAGTTGAACTACATATACGGCATGGTGGAAGAGCTGAGTCGTCAGCTAGCAGACAATCGCCGCGTCACAGAGGACATTGTGAACGGTCTGGGCAGAGTCAGGGCAAGAGCGAGACAGCAAGGCCTGAGTAACGACGAAATCATCGAGGCGTCTGCGGATGATATCAACGGTGAGCACTATTACTTTTCAGAGTTGCCACAGTCAGCAGCGCTAATCGTTCCAAGGCCAAGTCGAGAACCTAGACGCCCTGATATCTGTCCTATCCGAATCGCTCGAGAGAGCCCGCCATTCGCGCGACGCCAACGCCGCCCTACTTTCCCAATATGCTTCGACGCTCGCGCTTCTCCTCAAATCGTTTCACGAGTACAAAGCGAAACACTTGGCGGACGTTACAGCCTGGCATCGATCGTACCGCTCACAACTCGACGAGGCGAGAAGGGAGAACAGCAAGCTCCGGGAGCAGATCTGGGAAATGCAAAGTCACGCGCAAAGTGCCAATGAGAGCTTGCGCACCTTTAGGCGCAAATACGAGGAGGACGAACGTCGATGGGAACGAAGGGTGGACAGCGTTGCGAGGAAGCAAGAGCTGCGATTCTGGAAGCGATTGGCCATGCCAGAGCTGGAGGATGACGACTCGTACTGGAGTGGCGACGACGACATTATCGACTCCGCCGAGAAGCAGAGGTTGCGAATTCAGCAAATCCGGCTACAAGAACAGCTCCTGGCCGGCGAAACAGCCGACGACAGTGATGATGGGGGTATACCACAAGGCCATCAATCGTTTCAACAACTGGGAGGGGTGGCGATGCAGAGGAATGACTTGGGCAATGCGCTGGCACAGCCCGTGCTGCCACCGAGACCCTTGAGTGTGGCATCGAGCACAGGCTCGTCTGGCGAGCCCAGATGATGCCAGGACATGGAATGTGAATGGACTGCAGATACCCAGCCACGGCTATTTTCCCGCATTAGCGGAAACATGATACGAATCTTTGATGCCCCCACGAGTGCGTACTATGCTAATACCCATCCTGTTCGCGCTTGTGCGTGTCCTGGCTGTTGCTCGCCGCCGCATCGCTTGCCTCTTTGATATTCTCCTCGTCGCCCCGGAGTTTTGCAAAGTATGCCTTGATATCCTCGGCTCCAATCGCCTGCCCGCTCTCGGCGAATTGTTGAAAGAAAGGCTTTAGTTGCTCCTTTAAATGGTTGTAAGCCATGACCCCCTCAATGGCGCGGACACGGTCCACGTTGCGTAACGCGCTTTCACCACGTTCGAGGAGACTCCCACTCCCGTGGGTCGAACCACCATGCTGCGAACCAGCTTCATCCGATAGTGGCGGCTCGTACGTTTCTTCCTCTTCCAGCAGCTGCGGGTTCTGGTCCAGATGCTTGTAGCAGCTGGAGCAGCGACAAAATCTGTCCCGAAAGTCTTCTTTGAAGAACAGGGAAAAGTGGCCTGACGGCGGTTTGGCGAGGCTAGGCAGCTTGCAATCGTCGGTAGAGGATGTCTTGGGCTCAGCCTCTGTCGCAATAGATGTCCCGTCAAAAATTTCCCTATCGTGCTGGGTCTCTGTCTTGATGCGCTTGACATCGATCTGCTGTCCCGTCTCGTTTTCCGCCTTGCGTTTCTTCAATAGAGGCTCGGCAGATGCACAAGTCTCAGGCCGATCCAACGGTACCGGTGGTAAGAAGCCAGGGGTTCCCACGTAAGGCTTGATCCATGGATTTGACTCAACACATTTGTAGCAGATGAAACCTTCAAAGTCATCTTCCTCCGGGAATCCAGGAGGCATGGGAGGCTCGTCGTCTTCGTCCGCGGCGGCCGCATTATTGTCGACTGATTTGCTCTCCAGCGTAGGCTCGTTCCTCTCGTCCACAGTAGAGAGGCACCCTGCCGCCCGTTCTGTCCCGGATCTATCCGACTTCATCAACTCGAACCACTTAGGGCCCATGCCCACGAGACAGCCTGGGTGATACCAGTCTTCCCCACAACCGCCAGTCTCAACGGACCCAAGTCCTAAACACTGAAACATTGTTCCTTTCTGCTCAAAGGGATCGTAATCGCATTCGCAACCGCAGAATCGATTCTTAAAGTTTTGGTTGTACTTGTTGTTGGCATCTGGTTCCTCCCCATGGACGTTCCCCTTTGTATTCGACTCGCTATTGATCCGCAAGCTGCATGGGCTAGTGGATGGAAATCGTGACGTTCCGCAGTCACAAGTAAAGTTGCGCTTTTGGAAAATCTCCACCAAAGTATGCTCACCGTGGCATTGAACGGAGCAAGCATAGCACACGCCAGCCGGAACCCATTGTTGGGCCGAAGAGGCAGGTGGCGGGCTACACGTCAGGCAGGCAAAGACATTCTGGCGCAATGGTCCAAGGATCTTCGTACACGTATCTATTCTCTGCGCAGGTCAGTCATGCTGGTAACGGGCGGGTATGGATGAACAAACGTATGGCAGGGCCTCGCGTGCGTCTGCTTCAAGAGCCTCTTGATCCCGAATAAACCTGATCATTAGCCACAATCACAGCGGATGGCCATTTCATCTCACTCTGCTGCGGTTTGCGAAGCATTTGATCCCTCCGATTGCGCGGAGAAGCTAGTGCTGCGATGAATTGTGGAAGAGACTTGTTGTACTGGGATAGTTCCCTTCGGACTGGAGGCATTGTCCGCCATGACTTTCTTGCTCGGTTGGTGTTTGAATTGAGGGACCTTTTGAAGTCGAATTGCCATTCACGGATGCTGCATGCAAGCTCAAAGATTGGTCGCAGAAGGATCGGATCGAGAATTGTGTGGGAATTGGATGGTGACTGAGCTTCCCTTGTCGCGACTGTCAACGTCACAGAGACGCGCCTGAAGAGGACAAAATAATCCTGCAGGGTCAAGGGATTATTGCCAGGGGTGAGCTGAATAATTGTTGCTCTCTACATGCGGCCACTTTACGCGCGCTGTCCCGATTAAATCTAGCGCAACCACTTTGCGCGCTGCGACGCCTTTTGACGCGTCAAACACTGTGAATGAATCCCCGTTTCGGTGCTGATGCTGATTGCCCCAGCAACTTCGAGGCGGCATCACATCTTTGACCCACGAACAATCGTTGCTGCACTCCAGGATCTCGCATTGAGCTGACGCGGTATAACCTCTTCCGAGTCATTTTGTCTGCGCTTTTGCCAAGGTCATCATGAGGTACGTTCAAAGTGGTTCTTCATCGAGCCCCTCAATTCCTGACCACAGCAGCTCTCCCCTTAGGGATCACCCCTCCTCGGGGAATCGGGGTGCGCGCCCATCCACGAGCCGCAAGCGTGCCCGTGCAGGTGATGAATTAGACGGCTCATCTGTTGGCTATGGGTCGAGTCCTCTGCCCTCTTCGCCGCCAGCTGGGTTCAGCATTGCCCAAGGCGGAGATGATGCCGAGGATGACATTGTGGAGGACGACGAGCCCGAAATTCAAGACGAAATTGACGATGTGGACGAGATGGCCGATGACGACGTTGATTTATTCCGCGAGGGCTTCGAGGGCGACTACCAGAGCCGGGAAGACGACCGGTACGAAGACATTGATATTGATGATGCGGATTACGGTGCCATGGATGTCGCCCAAAGACGGCAGCTGGAGGCCAGAATGAGCAGGCAAGATCGCGAAATCGCTCGACGACAGAGAGACCCAGGTGCCTTCTTGCCTGGTGACGAAGACGATGGTGATATGGTGGATCTCACAGCCCAGCCGCGACGTCGTCGACACCATTACGATGAAGACCAAGACGACGTGATGGACCAAGACATTATGGAGGAGGAGCTGTCTCTGGAAGGATTGAGCGACATAAAAGCACCCAACATCACCGAGTGGGTAGCACAGCCTGCTGTGCAGAGGACAATCAAGCGCGAATTCAAGCTCTTCTTGACAGAATACACAGACGCTTCCGGCCAGTCGGTGTACGGAAACCGCGCCAAAACACTAGGTGAAATCAACGCCGAGACACTGGAGGTCTCTTACGGGCACTTGGCCGACTCCAGGGCAACCCTGGCATTCTTCTTGGCGAATGCGCCCGCCGAGGTAATCAAGTTGTTTGACGAGGTCGCTATGGAGGTGGTTCTCATCTACTACCCATCCTACGAGCGTATCCACTCCCAAGTGCACGTGCGAATCTATGATTTGCCGGTACACTACACATTACGACAGCTTCGTCAGTCACACTTGAACTGCTTGATCAGGGTCAGCGGCGTGGTCACGCGTCGTTCGGGAGTTTTCCCCCAACTTCAATACGTCAAATTCGACTGCACCAAATGCGGGTCTACTTTGGGCCCTTTCCAGCAGGAGTCGAACGTGGAAGTCAAAATCTCTTTCTGTCAGAACTGTCAATCTCGTGGACCTTTCACAGTGAACTCGGAGAAGACAGTCTACCGCAACTACCAGAAACTCACCCTGCAAGAATCCCCTGGTACCGTACCAGCTGGTCGTCTACCACGCACGCGCGAGGTGATTTTGCTTTGGGACCTGATCGACAGTGCAAAGCCCGGTGAGGAAATTGAAGTCACGGGCATCTACCGCAACAACTATGATGCGCAGCTGAACAACCGTAATGGCTTCCCTGTGTTTGCCACGATTCTTGAGGCGAACAACGTAGTCAAGTCGCATGACCAGCTTGCGGGTTTCCGCATGACACAAGAAGACGAGAAGGAAATTGCCAAGTTGAAGAGCGACCCAAACATCATCGACCGGGTCATCGAATCAGTTGCGCCAAGCATCTACGGCCACATGGATGTCAAAACTGCTGTGGCTCTGTCCTTGTTCGGCGGCGTGCCGAAGACTACCAAAGGCGGCCACCATGTCCGCGGCGACATCAATGTGCTCCTGTTAGGCGATCCCGGTACCGCCAAGTCGCAGGTCTTGAAGTATGTTGAGAAGACAGCCCATCGCGCCGTCTTTGCAACAGGTCAAGGTGCCAGTGCCGTTGGTTTGACTGCGTCTGTTCGCCGCGATCCGATGACGAGCGAATGGACGCTTGAAGGCGGTGCCTTGGTACTTGCGGATCGTGGTACCTGCCTCATCGACGAGTTTGACAAGATGAACGACCAAGACCGGACGTCCATCCACGAGGCAATGGAGCAACAGACTATCTCGGTTTCCAAAGCTGGCATTGTCACAACTCTACAGGCCCGATGCGGAATCATTGCCGCGGCCAACCCGATTGGCGGTCGCTACAATTCGACAATTCCATTCTCAGCCAATGTCGAGCTCACGGAACCCATTTTGTCACGTTTCGATGTTCTGTGCGTTGTCCGCGACACCGTTGAGCCATCTGAAGATGAGCGCCTGGCGCGGTTCATTGTCGGCTCTCACTCGCGAAGCCACCCACAGTCACAGAACTCGGCAGAAGACAGGGATGAGTCGCAGGCAACTGAGACTCAGTCGGGCTCTGCCAGAGGATTCGCGGAGATTCCCCAGGAGCTACTGCGCAAGTACATCAAGCATGCTCGAGAGAACTGTCACCCCAAATTCTTCCAGGTGGACGAAGACAAAATTGCCTCCCTGTTCGCCAACATGAGACGCGAGTCTCTCGCAACCGGCGCCTACCCCATCACAGTACGTGCTGCCCTTTTCTTCTTTCTTTGCCGACGCAAGTGCTAACGATGAATAGGTCCGCCATCTAGAAGCCATCATTCGTATCAGTGAAGCATTTGCAAAGATGCGTTTATCAGACAGCGTCTCCACATCAGACATTGATCGTGCTATTGCGGTCACCGTGGACAGCTTCGTAGGCAGCCAGAAGGTGAGCTGCAAGAAGGCGCTGGCTCGAGCATTTGCGAAGTATACACTGTCTCGACGCGGGAGAGGGTCTGCGAGTCAGAATCAGAGTCAGCGAAGACCAACCGCCGTGATGACATGAGAAGCAGGCGAGACGCAATACTTCATGAGTTTGACCTGGGCCATTTGACGTTTTACGAGGTGCAATATTTATGAAATCCTTGGATGCGATCATGTAATGCAAGAATCAGAAATAATGGGTTCAAACTGGTCCCTTGCAACTTGTGCACTCCACCGGCCATCCTGATCTTTCCCCTGATACTTTGGGACACCCAGCGTCACCGCGCAGCGACAAGGGAGGCAAAGATACCTGATGCATGTTGGCTGCAAGCAAGGGCACGATGCCTTTTCCCCGCTCTTGAAGTCGTCTCGAGGCTGTCAGTGCAACGGTATCCCAAAACACCTCCAATCTGGCGCGCAATGGAAAAGGAAGAATCGCACGCAAAGAGCTGCTGCGATTCTGGCGGACTCATACTTTGGGTCACAGCGACAAGCGGACGCACCGTATAATTTGGACGCCTTGATCTTCCTCAGGACTTCTTTGTACCGAAGAAGCTGGGCCTTGTCTCGATGCATGTTGGTCCACCTTGTGCATGTGAGCCATGCACGGTTCGCCGCCTGCACAGCGGTGCGCACACAGGCATTTAAGCCGGACGGATGTCCTCAGTGTCTATTCTGGGAGACTCTGAGGAAGGCTGAGCATCAATCAGCCCCGTGGCAATTACTTTTCCCCTAGAAAGACCCAATGTCGTCCATCGTATGGTCTTCGTCCGCGAGAAGCACTCACAGACGGCACGAGTGCACAGCAGCATTGGAATTGCCTAGACAGGTCCTTCACGGAAATCAAACTCCTCACCTTGAGTTTCCTTAACCCTGATCTGGGTCTCGAAGTACATCTTACGATCTGCGAAAAGTTCATCACCAATCCAGCGCGCTGATCTTGTTTCCCGTCAGTGTTGTCATTGTAAACTGGACCTCAACAATAAACCACAATGGCCACCCAAGCAGCGCACTACACTGGCAAAACCAATGACGATGATGTATCACCAGCTTCATCATACCGGAGTCCGGCCGGGGGCGTTTCGCCCTCAAGCACGTTTCGCCGGCATGGATATCATCGAATGACCATGGATGAGAACCAGGAGATGATGACCTACCATTGGCGACAAAGGGAATCACCACAACTTGGCTCATCTCGTGAAGGGCTCGGAATTGGAGGATTGGGAATTTCAAAGCCTTCCATGAGAATCCAACGAGTGCCTGTCGGCTCAAGAAGTCTTTCCACAGATACAGCTCGAAAAACCCATGTTCCGGCAGTCGAGCGGACCGATCGCCCGTTAAGCAGAACCATCTGCACGAGCAATGGACCATCCAGTGACAGTGAACCGTCATCATCAGCAACAGCAGTAGGAGATGGCTCGTACCAAGACAGGGAATTCCGAGCGGCATCCCTTAGAAGTAACCCAATGGATGAAGTCGCCTCTCTGCCCACAGACAGACTACAAGACGAGGACCAATTTGATGACGAGATATTCTACAGGCGTTATGGTAAGTTAGTTCGGATAATCCTTCATTTTGCCGCCAGCGATTTTGTGAATCTGGATGCTCACCTGTCGCAGGGAAACCGCCCATGTACTGCTCTTCGGCAGGGGATATCCACGCGAAACGAACGAATTGGCTCTCCCTCACGGTATTTTTCTTAAGTATATACTCCACTGTGCTCTCCGGTATTTGGCTCGTAGTATCTATTGTGCAACCGCGTTGGGGCCACCAGATCTCATCACGACATGGCTTATCGCCATCGACAGCGACAACATTGACGGCACTCGTCAGCAAGACCATCGAAATGAGCTTCGTCACAGTATTCATCTCGTGTCTAGGTCAGATTCTGACCCGAAGAAGCTTATTAAGAGTGTCGAAAGGCATGACGCTCGGAGAAATGACCATGCGCAACTGGGTGATCCAGCCGGGCAGCTTGATCACGCATGCCGAGACAGTGCCCACCGCCGGCCTCACCATACTTGGCGCTCTTACTCTAATAGCAACGGTGGCTGCTACGTTCTACACAACCGCGTCGGACGCTATGGTGGCTCCCAAGTTGAAATATGGAGGATGGGAAAGCGAAGAGCTTACTGGGATTGTTCGCACGTCCTACGCCAACGCTCAATATGTCCAAGCGGAGTGTCCTTCCCTGCTGGCTGAGCGAGACGTACTGCATGGCCCCGAGTCATGCTCCAATGTGTTGTACTCGGCTGCTAGCTACCGAAATCTTCTCGAGTACATGTCGATCTGGACAGCAATCGGCGGAAATGGCACGAGGGGCACGACAAACTTGGAAGATCGACCTGCTGGGACAATGCTTCTGTTTGACAACACTACCATGGAAGCAACCTGGATTGAGACGGAACATTCAAGCGTGGAAGCCAATTTCGCAACGTGGAAGAGGGTGATCAACAATGTCACAATGGCGATGCCACATCCAGGTGTGTACGCTGCTGCCACCGATGTGGCCAACAACATCCTCCAGCCCGATGACTTGGCCGGTGTGGGCAAGTACAGCATCCAGGCCGGTGTTGTAAGCCCCAGTATCAACGTCATGTGTGTGAACATGGAACGGGATGAGTTGGCTCCCATTGTGTACACGGAGTGGCCTGATGCGGTGACCAAAGACACCGGTGTTGGCAAACAGAAGAGCGCTGAGGCAGGCTGGGAAGCGACGATACCTGCCTTTCCCAACGAAAATGAGAAAGACAAAGATATTATTTCAGCATCATTTCTCAATGCAACGGATGTCGACAACGTTTTTCGCTGGGGAGAGCAATACCATCGGCGGCCCCCTGTGTTTCCCATGGTAAGAGAAGCCCCTGGCTTGTGTGCAGCACCCGCTTACTGACGAAGCTGCCTGCGGATTACAACATGATCACAAACTCAAGCGTCTACAACTCGTCATCCATCTACATCTTGACCAAGTCTCCCGCCATTTCTAATTTTACCCTGTGCGAGCTGAACTCATGGACCTCGCCCAACTGCTCCACTCGCTTTGACGTGTCAGGCACCACAGGGGCTCGCATCACTGCACATTGCGAAGACCCTGATGACAGATATAGTTATCTCAAATCTTTTCCGAATGGTCATCCTCCTTGGAGTGGGCCCTCCAAAGATTGGAAATGGCTTGCCGATGCGTGGCGACTGTCCATGGATCTCAACGGGGGTCTGTACAACAACAATGCCTCCAATGCACGCATCATCTCACAACTGGCTCTTGAAAGCCCGTCAATGCCAGAAAAGCTCCCGTCCATGGCCGAGGCACTTGCTGTCTACGCTTCGTCAACGCTGGTCTCCGGGGCCATGGACTCTCCTTTCGTACACTACTGGGAATATCCAGAACCCATCCTCAATTCAGGGGTTCGCCAGGCCTTCAACGCCTCGGTTCGTACACAGCAGTACACCTCTGGGCACGTGAACGACTGGCAAGCCATATTTTACATTGTCTTGGTTTTAGTCTTCATGGTCAACTTGTTTTGCTTGGGCTATTTTGTCACTCGCTCCGGGCTTGTCACAGACTTCACCGAACCCCAGAACCTCTTCGCATTGGCCGTCAACTCACCGCCGAGTGAGAGTCTGAACGGAAGTTGCGGTAGTGGGCCCCGCGGCAACGATTTGGTCATTCCCTGGAGAGTGGCGTATGCCCCAAGTGCGAATCACTACTTCTTTGAAGAGGCCGAGCGCAGAGGCAAGACCAGAGTTGAGAGGATTGACGTCAAAGGCAGCGTCAGGGTCGGTTCGACATCGAGTGGGAGTTATAAGAGGCTGAGTTCCGGCAAGGGATGGATCTATGGCTTTTAGCCAACGATTGGAGCATGGAGCAGTGAACAGGAGAACGCGCAAACCAACTGCATCTTGGTCTATTTTCTAAGTGGAATAGGTCAACACTTGGGCCAGCTGTGCCACTGCTGAAGCAACCGTGTAGTTTGTTCCCAATACCGTTCGAGTGATCACTCATAAATCTCTGTTCTGGCTGCATAGAGGAAACTCGTCAGGTCCTCGGTTTTCTGCATCCCCATGGAGTGGCTCCTGGAATGGGTCTGGTTTGCCCTTTGGAAACCCGTAGACGGTAGCGTTCCTTCAACTATCGTCCACGTCGGGACTGTTCGGAGGATTTCTCTCGGATTCGTCGCCAGAGCCCTTTTACAAGAGGTCGAGGTCTCGCCACGTTCAACTTGAAGATGTCACCTTCCTCTTTCGAAGATGCCTTGGGACACACTCTTAACCCTACTACGACAGCGGCGTTCAAGATCGATCTCCAATTCGTTTGACTCCTTTTTGGGGCTTGATGGTGTGCTTGATAAAATTGTCAATATGCCTCTTCAGCATAGGCCTTTTCCATGTCGTCTAACAGTATGATATCGTGCCAAGTCTCGTCGTAGCCGGGCTTGGTGAGGTACATGCAATCATCGGTTATCCATGATATCCATTCCCAACCCGGTGGAATACAAATCCATACAACCCGACATCCTGGTCGCATGCAACACACACCTTCTCAATCAGGCCCAGCTTGATGCACAAAGAGGTCGTGCTCGAGCCAATGAGGACGGGGTCCGCGGCCAGCCGGAGTCGCAGTAGTAGCAGAGCTCGATGCTCCTGTTGGGATCGGCCTTTACATGAACCATCTCAGCCCTACAGTACGCATCGTCCACGCTTGGCCTCTATCTACCGTGTCGACAATGATCTCACGTCCGCCCGTGCTTCAGCCGCCTGGGGTGTCCGACACGAGGTGCTAGTGGCTTGTCTGGTACAAACGTGTGTTCTTCACACATACAAGGATTCAAGTAATCTTGAGCTGCTTGCATTCGTTCATCTACGAATCCCTCCCCACGAGCTCCACACTGTTCCATCGGCCGAGCGGTTTGTTTGTTCGTGTTTGGTCGTTCCTTGAGCCCCAAATCCAAAATACTCCCGTTTGTCATCCCCTCGCTCGAACGTGGTGGGAGTCTCCTCGAGCTGCGCGATTATCGTCGATCAAGCCTCGCGGCTCTCTCTCTCCGGGCGCATCCACGGTAGCTCCATTCATTTCTCCGTCGTCTCGCAGCATATCGTTGTCTTGCGGGGTATATCCATCGCCATCGTTTGTCTCCTGCTTCACAGGAGACCATGCCAAAGCGTGATCCAAAGCCATTTTGAAGTTGTAGCAAGAGCACCCTGTAGCGCCGCCAGCAGGCACTCCTGGTGCGGGATGCCGGCGAGGTGAACCAAAACCACCAGAAAGGAAAGTGTTGGGCGTAAATCAGATGAGTCGAGTACGCCGCTGAGGAATCGCCAGAATCGCCAGAGGTAACGCATCGAGATATATGTATGTAAGAAGTTTCAGAAGAGTTCAGAGGGAAGGAAACGTCATTTCGTTGAGAGTTGCCCGAAAAAAGTCGTGCTGAGGCATGAGGTGAATGCTGATCGCCGCGTTGAACCGCGGACAGCGCCTATGAACATCATGCAGTCGGTGGCCATCTGGATTCAGCTATGCCACGGGACCCGCCCTTGTCGTGATGTCCGGTACTGACGCAAGGGCTGCGACCGTTGTGCAGCTGTCTAGGCCACGGGGGCAATGGGAGCGACCGGTGCAGCGGGGACGGCATTGACATCAACCTCGGGCTTGGCTTCACCAGCGGCGGCGGCGGCGGCAGCCTTCTGGGGGCAGTCGCGGGAAATGTGACCAGCCTCACCGCACTGGTAGCAGGTCTTGCCAGCTGTGTTCAAGGGCCCTCCGTTGGGTGCGGTGCAGTCGCGCGAGATGTGGCCAAGCTTGCCACAGGCATAGCACTTCATGGCCTGAGCCTGGCAGTCGCGAGCGAAATGGTTCGGGCCGCCACACTTATAGCAGGTAGCGGGACGAGGGCCGCCGGCGAACCCTCCACGGCCGAAACCGCCAAAGCCTCCACGGCCCATCGGGGCGCCGCGACCCATGGGCCCGACAGGGTTAGGGCATGCACGCTGGCACGGTCAGTCTGCCTGTTGGGCTCGTTGGCGGAATTGCATAAGGACATACAGCAAGATGGCCCGGCTGGCCGCAGTTGTAGCAGCGTCCGCTGGTACCAGCACCACTCAGGCGAAGAGTAGGGCAGTCCGCCTGGACATGGCCCAGACCTTGGCAGTGATAGCACTGCTTGGCCTCGGTGGAGCGAGGCAAAGGGCAGCCGTTGGATTCGTGGCCTGGAAGACGAGGTCAGTCTACCACGCCCGCATGTTTGCTTCGTTGACGGCCCGTACCAGGCTGCTTGCAGTTGTAGCAGAGGCGCTCAGCCGAGGAGCAGACCTCGGCGTAGTGACCGACGTTGCCACACTTGTAGCAAGCACGTCGCGAGAGGGAAGACATGGTGGAGTTTCAATGTCTTGCTGGCAATCTGCAGCAGTCGTCAGCTCATCTCCCTGGTGGCACATTCTGAAATTCTAGATGCGAGTGCACAGTTCATGTTGTCCGCATGTCTCTGCTCATCTCCCTCGGTGGTTCCTGTCTTTTTGGCGCTGGACGTGTCCCCGAACCTGGCTCGGTCCGCTACACACAACCCTAACGACCATGGCAACGACTATGGCATGCGCCCAAGACTCGCGCGCCACATGAACGAATTATGAATGAGCCTCAGGTGTAGTCGGCGACGTCGGCGCTTCGTGCCACGGGGGCGATCGCAATGTTCGAGGACTATGGCGGATGGGTTCGCGCGAAGGGGCTGCTGGCGCCATGTGACACAGCGGGTACCGAATCGGGGTCGCACAAACTCTAGGTGGCAACGCGATAGAATTCGATCCAGGGTACCAAAAATCCCACCAACGTCGCGATTCCCCCCAGTCCTGGCCAACAGAGACGCGAGGCTGCCGAGAAGATGATGCGCAGAGACTTGCGCCAGGGGACAATGGTTCAATGGGTGGAAGGCTGTCGCGTTGGCCTCGAGGGCTTCGTGGGCAAGAATGGGGCCGACCGCAAAGCGCAGCACAGCCCACACACAGGTCGACGGTCGTGAACGTACCTGGTTTCAGGGCGTTTCGTTGCGCAACAATTTTCCAGCGACAGATCCAACAGCGTTCAAGATGGCTTGACAGACGCCTACCGGGTTGCCTGAGTCTGTATTCAAAGTGTCCGAGAGGAGGAAAATTTTTCGCGACAGGCACTGTTCGAGGGGAGGAGGCCGAGCGGACGGGGAACCAGCTGCCCTCCCGATCTGATTCTGCCTGCCCTCCTTTGTTGGTGGGCGCGGCCCTTGTGGGGGGAGGACGAGGAGGGCGGAGTGGGGAGGAGCAAGCGACCCTGGCCTGGCCAGCGCTGTCAATGCGCGCAAATCTGGTTTGCGTGCCTTCATTCTCACGGCCCACCGGGTATTCTACAATAGCTGCTCCCCGGGTCCGGTCACTGTCCTTGGTGCTGCGAACTAGCTCTGTCAGGAGTTGCTGACTCGAGTCAGCGCCATACTGTGTACTGGTGTATGTGAGGCTTTCTCTTTTCCTGGCAGCATGTTCACCAATCGTCAAATCGAACAGCCCATTCGCTTGACTGATTCCATACGCCGCTCGCAGGGCAGCTTCGTTACATTGGCCACTTTGCAGTGCGGCCATAGGTAAGCCAAGCCCAGGCCATGGCGATAGTTCCCTAGTTCCCATTGAGGTACATCAAATCGACCGAATGGCAGATGCGCACAAGAGGGTTGGCCTTGAACATGGCCGACCACAGGCGCGCGAGTAATAGCGTACGATTCCCACTGATTTCTTGTAGAAACGACACTGGATAGCACGCAACTTCAAGCGATATCGATGACAGACGGAACAATTCGGCAAGGGTGGCTAGCAATCAAGAATGACCAACTTCTGCCTATATGAATTCAAGTGGTCACTTTCCCATTGGCGCGCATAGTTTAATCGAGTGTCTTTGACAAAGAAGCCTTGGATGTGGCTGGGAATATTTGTGTACCCCTTCTCGAATTACATTTTGATGCTAAATCTGCCATTTGCGATGCCAGCCCTCTAGTTATTGACGCGCGCGCCCGGTTGTTATTCATTCGTTGCTTCCATCATCTCGTATCAGCGTGATTTGCGGGCATCCCCTGTGTTGTCGATCGCGCATTCGAAAGGGACATGGCATCGACAACATAGGACACTCCATCGTCAGAAGAGTACGACGGTGGTCGTCGACTCGCCCCTGTCTCTGGTCTCTCAGGGTCCTGACGGTCAATGTGGGTGTTGCGCTGCCAAAAGAGTCGGTCAGGGTCGACTCGGACACTCTCCCTCCACATCCCATAAGCAGGTGGAACTGTCGTCGGGTCTTCGCAATGGGTGCCAGCAACTTCTTGATCTCGGGCGAGGAGAACCGGGATCGGTACATCTGGGACTGCATACCCAGAAGCTGTTTCGTTGTCGACAGGCAATAATCTCGCCAGTCTCGCTCGGTCCTTTTTCATGACGAGCATGCATATCTTTATCAAGCCATGGCAAAAAAACAGTGTGGCTAGGATGACAACGAGGATGAAGATAATGGTTGAGTCACCCATGGTTGTCCGGTTACTCACGGAAAGGGCCAAGTCTAACATGGTCAGCGGTGCATGGGCGGTTGCTCTGCGTGCAGACTTACAGATCGTGAGCAACATCACGAGGAAAAGACCCGAGACAAAACAGCGGACGATATATGCTCGCATCTGTCGCGACTTCACCCTTGGAAGACACCCCAAGAACCTTTGCGGGCGCTTTGCTGGGTGCTTCTGCTTCCGTCGACGGCCATCAGCCCCCCGACCTCGACTTCTTTCCGTCCGTCCTCTTTCTCGCCCTTCCCTATTTTCGAGTTGGTTCGTGTCGTCGGAGCGCTGAGCGGTGGAGTGATCCATTGAGGCAGAATGTTGTCCAGTTGGGCGTACAGTCGCCGGTGGTGGAGTGGGCACCCCTGGCAGTCCTGTTTGCAGTTCGTGGGAAGCAGCTTGGGACAGAGTCCTATCCGACAACGGCGCAATAGTTCTGGACAGCGCTCTTGACCACACTGAAGAGATCTCGCGCGGCCTAGAATGACGGGTTGGCGATGGCTGCAGGTCTGCGCCGAAGACTGTCGACTTGGGACTCTCTATGGCCTCAAGGTCCTGTTGAGCCCAGCCAGAAATCTGTTGGCTTGCTCGGTGGCCTGTTCTCCGCCAGCGATTGAAGCAACGCCACAGGTTGGACGATTCTGTCTCTTCCACTGGTGTCGCTTGGCCAAGGGAGACTTCTCCAGCATTAGACGCCCGTTCCAGTCTCGCTCGCCTGAGTAAATCTTCCCGCAAACGCTCCATGATGCTACCGTCCGACTGGATGCGAGGCATCTTGGGTGCTGCTTGGTCTAGCTGGCGTGTGAGTCGTGTGTGAAGGAAGGTGTGGCAACCTTTGTGCCAGTTGCAGGTGCCGGTATGAGGAACAAAAACAAATATAGTATGGTCAGCTTTGCAGCAAGAGAGCCAGCTCTTATTATCTTTTGATGACTCCTTGGAGTGTACCGCCCCAGCACTCCAATGTAGTGTGTACGAGATGTCCGTAAAGCCTGCTCGCTGAAAGGTTTGGTGTATTTGTCGTGTCAGCACTTGGATTGATCGTCGCAGTTTGAACAGTTCGCCGGATGGTCGCTAAAACAGCCTGCGCCGAAAGGTGGAAGTTGTTCGCTTGGGTCTCTGGCTTTGTCCATGTCGGTCAAGCTGCAAGCAAGACGTCCTGTCGCAGGGAGCGCAGAGGGTGAAGTTTGGCGGCATGTTGGCATCGTGGTTTTAATAGTCCCTGCTCGTATGGACCACCAGGCAATGTGGCGTTACTGTCGCTTGTACAGCCTCGGACTTCACGTCGCAGATTCAAGGGGTTGTCGCGACCATGATGTGTGGGGATTGGTGAGGTTGGCGGTGATGTTTCATGTTGGTGTACCCTCCCGCGTATCACCTTGTTCTCAAGTGCGTAGGAACGCCTGAAGTAGATTGTCAGCCAGTCACTTGAATCGTGCGGCACGCACATTGTTATTCGGTATCTGCACCTAATTGTACCTCTACGTCGCTGCAAATCATCCGAGCCTTTCTGCACCGTCACTATGACTTGGGCATAGCACCCACAGCATGTGAGATAATTCAATACAGAGGTGCATGTGGCTAGTCGAGAGTCGCGCGGCCAGCGCCAACACATCATCTCATCAGTGACGAATCTCTCAAGATCGAATTCAAACTGACGATGGCAATTCGCAAGACCTTGTCGCAGCCACCGCAGGTCATAGAAACTTGTCCCAGAAAGTTCAAGTCGTTTCTTTCAGTTGGATGTTTCTCACTGCAAGTCGCCAGCATGATCTGCGTTGCATCCGCGCGACTACATAGACTCGCCCGCGCCCCTCGCCCCGATGTGAATCATGAGCGGCGATTCTTCATCGACCGTTGTTCCTCCTCGTATATGACCGTTCAACGAAGCTCGCCCAGCAGCATGGTTCGGTCTGAGGATGCAGATAGCACTGGCTCACGTTAGTGATATAACAAGCTCGCTCGGGGCGAAATACTCACAGATAGGTTCAGATCCTGGTCCAAACTCTGCGCAATTGACTGTACCCTTGTGACCTGGGAGCTTGTACATCAATTTGCCCGTCTCTGCAGACCAAACAAGAACAGTGCCGTCACCAGACGCGGCAGCCACTCGCTTGCCCTTAGAGTCCCAACTTGCTCCCATCAGATTCTTCTCAAGACCCATTGAGGCACCGTCGAATGTCCGGATGTGTCTTTCTGTTGGTGCGAATGGCCGTATGTCCCAAGTTCGCACTGTTGAATCCATAGAATACGATAAAAGCGACTGTGTGTCTGGGGACACACGCAATGAGGTCACCGTGTCGGAATGACCGAGCATTGTGTATACGACCGCCTTTTTCCTGACATCCCACACGCGAATGTCATTATCTATACCACCCGAGTAAATCTCATTGCCGGCCGGCGATATAGCCACTGCAGTAACGGGGAAGTCGGTCTCAAGGTGATCTACTGCATTTTTCGTACGCGGGTCCCAAATACCGATCGTGGAGTCATCGCTCCCGCTGATGAGTAGCTCCTCGCCTCGTCTGCTGATGTCCATGGTGTTGATTATCTCCTCGTGTCCAACGTACCGCCTAATGCGCGTCCCCGACGTGAGATCCCAGCTCGCGAGATTCATGTCTGCTGAGGCTGAAAAAAGTACTTCGGAGTCGCGTGACCACTGGAGATCGAGAATCGCGCCTTTGTGACCATTAAGGATGCCATAGTTCTCGCAGTCGCCGTATGTTCGCCAGAGCACTGTTTTGAGTTAGTCCAGTCCGGGCCCCATTGCATTCGCAACGCACTGATACTCCGATCCATAGACCCCGATGCTATTGAATTTCCAGTCAAATCGAATTTCGACGCGAAAATTTCTCCAGAGTGACCTGACAATTGCATCACCGGCGCCTGTAGTTTGCTTGTGCGAGGAGTCTATCTGATGTCAAAAAGAGCGCCTCGGTCTGGTATCAGTCTGTACTCACGCTTTGGACCAAAGCATTGCTCGATGCGTTCAGGCGCGCGATCGCGCCCTCTGAAGCTTGCACATTCTGCCTCTTCACAAGGGACTGAGAAGAGCCCGGATCGTCCTCGGCGGGACGCTTCTCGGCAGACATATTGGTGAGTTGCGGCTGCTGTGAGGTGCCGGATGAGGGCTCGGTTTAATTTTACGAGAAATGGTCTGAAGGTGGCTCATTGAGCGGTTTTGAAGCGTGGGCTTTGGAGAACGATGCCTTTCATTGCACTTTGATGGAAATCATAGTCCATTGCCTCGCCATCGATGCGCGCTAGACTGATTGGGCCCCCCGGCTTTCTTGCCAAATCCCGTGTCATGTAATACCCACAATAACCTTGCGAAAGCCCCTCCTGACTAATGATTCTTACGATCCTAACGCCGGTAGCAGGTTGCTTCGAGCAACTTGCAGCAGCTCAAGCTCCCCACATTGGGACGGTGGCATGAGTTGGGTTTCACTCTATCAGCCATTGATTTAGCCATGATTGCCCAATGAGATATTGAGAAGTACAGTAAACTACGGTGTCGTTGGCCAGCGAACGATCCCTCTCATCCTCTAAAAAGAAGCGCCTCTATAACCAGCGAGCTGAATATCAACACAACTCTCACTCTACATCAACATGTCCTCAAACAAGGCATCGCGGATAGGAGAGGAGTAAGTCAATCATCCGCAAGAGGTTGAACGCGCTGACAAGGTCGCAGAATCTGGAAGTGAGCATTTTGGAGACAACCAAAACGATCAAGCCTAATCTGAACCTTCAGGACCAGGATAGACAAGGTCAACACGGAGCTGGTTACCCTCACGTACGGAACAATAGTAGTGCAGTTGTGTAAAGACTACGACAATGACTACGATGAGGTCAACAAGCAACTGGACAAGATGGGCTACAACATCGGCTTACGGCTCATTGATGACTACCTAGCCAAGTCAAACACAATGAAACGGTGCACGAGTTTTAGGGAAACTGCGGATATGATTGCAAAGGCACAGCAGCAGTTTGCTGATTCCGTGACTTGCTGGCTAACTCATATGTAGGTCGGTTTCAAGATTTTTCTCAATATTACCCCCCAGGTCACGAATTGGACCAACGACAACAATCAATTCTCGCTGGTCTTGGACGAGAATCCCTTCGCCGATTTCGTTGAGCTTCCTGATGATGGACGCGCCCAGGACGAATTGTGGTACTCGAACATACTCTGTGGAGTCTTGAGAGGCGCCTTGGAGATGGTTCAAATGCAGGTTGAGGTGCATTTTATCAGCGATGTTTTGCGAGGGAATGAGACGACTGAAATGAGGGTGTCATTGGTGAGATACATAGACGATGAGCTTCCGCCGGAGGACGATTAAGCGAGGTATTATCTGGGCATGGAAGATAGGAATCAGGGAGGTCAGACTTTGGAAATGGTCGTCCGATCGTAGACGGGATGCACCTCAGTTTGCTAACATTGTTCGGGTCGGCTCTTCCCTCGGTCCAAGGGACTCGTGGGATACTGAATACGAGTCTGTCGAGCGAACATTCCTAAATGCAGGCTGAGCCTGCCAGAGTTTGATGATACATCCACCAGACCTAATTACAGTGAAAGTAGAGGTCCGGCCGCTGGGTCATGTGTTCCGCGATTCAGAATAATGCGGTCTGCCTGATTTGCCCAATACTGGGCAACGGCTCCTGAGAAGATCTGTACATGGTGAGTAAAGCAACTGGCACGCAGAACCAGACCGCAACCCAGGACAGTTCCTGGGAGGTAAGCTCAAAGGCGAAATGTTATGTGTCTGTTGAGATAGTCGCAGGTGTAGTAATTGCACCACAAGCTGACAAACATTGGCAACCCAATTCGATATTTGAGCGTCCCAGGTGGCAGGCTCGATGCCTTATAGAGGGACGGCTCTGCGGACATACGGTCGAAGTCGGGCGGTAATTGTTGTGATACAAGGTGGTCTCATGCTTTCACAAGTGGATTTGCAACATGATTAGCTTAGGTACTACAGTAACTTCATAGACTCAGCCAGGATCATCCTATGAAGCTCGTGTCGCTCGATGCAACCAGTCATCGCTTGATGCTGAGAGATGAAGGTCATTTCTGCCTTAGGCCGAAAAGAGATGCAGTCTGACTTCTACGTGGGCATGCTGTAGAATACGCCACTCCTGCCGCAAGGTCCGCTACAGGCTGACTAAATAAATCGAACAGACTCAGCAAACGGTGCAAATCGACTCGCGTACGGAAGATGATATACTCAAAAGTTAGTGAAATTCAGTAACCGCCCAGGTCAAGAGTCATCATCCGCGCATGCTGCTATTTCATGAGTCGAGAGACGATGCAACAGCGCCCCTGATGTGCTGCTCCCGCTGCCTCTTTAATGTGAGCAAGACAGCACACTGTGAAAGAGAGTCGAGCGAGGCGGCTGCCACAGTGCGTATGCTTCGCACGCCACACTCCAAGACTGAGCTCTGAGAGTTGGTGCTGTCAGGTGCGGTTGTTCTTATGTCTGGCGACGTGTTAGTGAGGCCACCCGTCAGACGTGCCTGCCGACCACCCCCCAGTTCATCAAGTTCCCACTCGTTTCTCGATCTGTAATTCCCTTCCATTTCGCAAAGCTTCGACGATCCCGTCAAGTTCCCTCAGCTGGTCTGTCAGAAACGTTGTCCACCATCTCCCTGTGCTAGTACTCAGCGCTGGAGCGGATTTACGGCCACTCACGCGATCGTCCGATACACGCTGAAGCCGCTTCGCGCGTCAGCAGGTCAGAGCGATTGGCAGACCGCTGCCAACAAGGCTAGACAAGAGACAAACCCGCGCCTTCTGCCACATGCCATTCTGTCACTCACATTTTCGAGCCTCATATACGCACGACCTCTCCGCCATAGATTGCTTTCCGATTATTTGTATCTTAACACTCGCCGGTCGATTCCGGTCATTGGTCTTCGTCAGCGACCGCGACTTGCCCAAACCTCATCGAATCACGACAACCGAGCGCCAACGCTGAACGCTGGAATCGGATCCAGAACCAACAGCTGAATACTATCGGGATAAGCTGTTCGTCAAAGTCGCGCAACACTCTAAGTCGGCGCACGAACGGTTCTGTGCTCTCGTTTTTTCACGTTGATCTACCGAACAGGCGCGTTCCCTCCCAGCATCTCTTCGTCACCCACGCCGTTGCACAAGCGAGGTTGCGTCGAAAGGAGCATCGACCTCGTACGATTGCCTCGCTGTGATTGCATGCGCTGGTGCTGTCCCACGCCGGAAACCCCCACAGTGGCTCGGGAAGCTTGAGAGGACGCGAGGCAGATTCGCGCGCTCAGCCCGCCGCTGGTGTCTCCACTCTCCAGAGCGTCGGAGTGCACCAATTTGCGGCGCACGCGATCGCGTCTTGCTCAGTCACTCTCGAGTGGTTGACTAGCCGGAGACTTGCGCAAAACGGTTGCCTTGCGCCTTCACAGCGAGATGAACAACATCCCCAACATGAACCCCATCGGGGCCATGGGTGGCGCCCCGGTCCCCATGATGCACAACGGTGTCATGAATCCTCAGGCCGCACCGGGCGCGTCAGGATCTCGGTCGCAGCAAATGAACGACAGTCAACGTGGTGTGCTCAACACCTATATCTACGAGTACTTCATCCGCTATGGCATGTTTGACTGCGCCCGTTCCCTGCTCTCGAGCGATCAGCAGGTGAACGTACATAAGGATGGCAAGGGTGGAAATTCAATGAACGGGACAGGTGACGATCATATGGATACAGACTCAAAGGACGACATCGATTCGAAAATTCCCGAAGACCTGCCACAGCCGAAGTTACCAATGCCTGCCTCCGACTCATCTTTCCTTTATGAGTGGTTCTGTCTCTTTTGGGATATATACAATGCGCAACGCGCGAAGAGCGGGAACCCAAGCGTCAATCAATACGTGACACATACACAGGTGAGTTGTTGTCAACAGGCTCAGATCACCATCTTAGGTTGACTGGGCCTCCCAATCCCCACATTTGCGACGATCGTGTCTAAGGCAGAGATTCAGCAGGAACTACTTCGTCAGATGCGTCCTGAAACGGCTCAGCAGCAATATCACCAAATGATGCGTATGCAAAGCGGCGCCCTGGGCGGGATCAACATGAAGCAACCCGCGAATCTTGCCCGCGCAGCCATGGCAAACAATCAGAACAAGTCAGTACACACCTCTTCCACCAAGGCTGGAGAACTAACAGGCATGCGCGTTAGTCCTCAGATGGCCATGCAAATGCAACAGGCAAAGCAAGCTCAGATGCAGCGCGATCCATCATCTATGGATGGTACCCAGAACCGGCCGGCTTCACCAACCTCTGGCGAGAATGCGCCCTCTCCCTCCAAGCGCCAACGCGTTGACAATGCACCCTTCAATCCTAATCAGCCTGGTGCCATGATGCCCAATGGTCGACCTGGCATGCCTCCACAGCAGATGCCTGGTGCGCCTAATGCCGCGGCCGCTCAACAAATGCTTGCCAATGGTCTGAATCCCAGTCAGATGCAGCAATTCCAAAATTTTGTAAATCCCCTCCCTGCATACTGTTTCATTGTTTCACATCACTTACTTTTCGCGTCTTCAGCAACATCATGGCGCCCAAATGGGTAATAAACAGATGCCAAACGCCGCCGCTCCGCAAGGACAAGGCTCTCCGCCCCTCATGCACGGACCCGATGGAACGACGCTCAACAACTACTATAACCCCCCTGGTGGCGACATGGGTGGTCCGAATGGTCTTCGAGCTGGGCCAGCCGGACAGGCTCCGGGTGGCAGCAACCACGCACTACAAGATTATCAGATGCAATTGATGTTGCTCGAGCAACAGAACAAGAAGCGTCTGATGATGGCTCGCCAAGAGCAAGACAGCATTGGGACAATGCCTCGCGACGGCAGCGTCCCGGGTCCTGGTGGCTCTGTGCCTACTGGTCCCAATGGCCAACCGTTCCCAGAAACATCTCCGCAGGCAATGCGCAGTGGCGCGTCTCCTAATCCTGCCGAGCAGATGAAACGAGGCACTCCTCAAATGAACAATTCCGGCATTCCGTCGCCAGTTCCTGAAGGAAACCAACAGTCTCGAAGCTCCCCCAATCCAGGAATGAACTTCATGCCCAATGCGGACCCCAACATGGCTCCCCATTTCTTCAATAAGGGAGCTGACACTGGCATGAACCCGGGTCAGCCTCAAATGAATGGCATGCGCCCACCAAGTTCGCACCCAGGGCAAGCCTTCAATGGACAAATGAATCCGGCCTTGATGGCCGCTCGTCAGCAACAGGCTGCCGCTGCCCAAGGGAACCCACAGCAATGGCAGGGGCCGAACGGGCAGATGATGCCTCAAGGCATGCCACAGAACCCTCAGGCCCAGGGAACCCCGCAACAACGGGCAATGCCACCGCCCTCGGCGCCGGCGAATGCCTCTGCAAACCCGAATGGCCGCACGACAGCGTCGCCTCAGCAGCCATCTGCTCAACCGCCAACTCCGAACCAAACAAACAAGGCTGCTCCTAAGAAGAAGGACACCAAGGGTAACAAAAAGGTGAGTCAATTGCGCTTGGATGAAGCATGCCCACTGACTCGTGCAGGGTGCCGCCGCCAACAAGAAAGCTACTCAGAATGCTAGCAACACTGGTGCTACTCCAGCAGCTGAGAGCAATGCTGAGTCCGAGAATCCTCCGGCAACCCCAATCACTCCAGTTACTACTGGGTTCAAGAACGGCCAGAATAACCTGTCTAACAATCAGAACGCGACAGCAACCGCGAACCAGGCATCTTCTGCTCCCGCGCCGCAAGCTCCCGTCGGACCTCCGCCCGGTCAGCCAGACATGGGTCAGAACTCGCTTGGTCTGAACAACGATTTTTCAATGGTAAGCCAGCGTGATCATCTTGCAATTCATTCTGATGCTGACGACACAAAGAACTTCATGGACATGGACAACAATCTGCAGACTGGCGATGTTCTTAATGACTTCGACTTCGATTCGTTCCTGCACGACGGAGACGGTGATAACCAACCCTTTGACTTCAATGGGGCGTTCTCTGCAATGGATGGGAATGAGATAAGCACCGATCAATGATCTGTGCGAGATAGCCTCCTTACTTCTCTGTTTCTTTCCAGCTACGGCTTGGAGTATTACTTAATTTTGCTTGCACCATCAATGGCGGCGTTGGCACGGAAATATTTGCGTTGAATGGGCGGCTTGGGTGTGGCGGGGACGAAAGGCATTAAGATTTCAACTTGCGATTACTGTGGAGGGGCAATTCCGGCAGGTTTTGGGAGTTCAGCCTTGTTCATTTACTATCTGCCTGGTTGCCTGTCCATTGGTGCGATTTGTTGCAAAAGAGGCTGGTTTCCAATTTGGTTGATTGAGCGAGGAAATCAACGCTGTAGCGAGGACTTGTTTACTGATCTTGCTCTGGTCTAAGGTACCGGGCCTTGATCGAAACACGAGACGTTGTGTATGCCATCATTGACTAGCCACCAATTGCGTAGTGTCTATCCACAAAGTGAAATACATCTATGGGCGATCTGGGATACATTCAAACCTTGACCAGAACAGGTCATGAAGCCCGGTTTTTGCGCAAGATTTCTTCGTCATCCGGCGGCTGATGAGCACAACCTGGCACAGCTCCCCATCCCTCACTCCAAGACTGGCAGTCTCTATGTTTTGTGAATCTACAGCTCAGTTTTATATCCTGCGGGATACCAGGGCACCATCAAGTTCCTGTAGCCATGTCATGTTGAATCCTCGGGTTTGCCCCAAGCAAACAAGTTCACAGACATCACAATTGCTGAGATAGTCTTTACTTGCGGACTACTTCCATCCTTTGTCGACAACAAATGTCATGAACAAGGGAGAATGGGCCATACCAATGAGCACTGCGCAACGAAGATCTCAACAGCGATATAAATCCACCTTATCTGCTAAGGGAACAAAAGCAGCTTCGAACGATTGAAGTGCAGCTGGCAGGCATGTCGAAAAACTAAGCGCCATTATCCATCCGCCATGTCCCGGGCCTTTCCTTTTGCAAGAGCCATAAAGCGCATCCACTAGGTATGCACTTGCGTAGCTGTCGAAAATATGAGATTCCTGCATCACTACTGAAGTTGTACATGGAAGAGGCAGCAAACGAAAGCTCCGTGAGCTCTAGTCTCCCTGCTGGACGCCGATGCAAGACCCCTTTTCGTTCACTAAGATTCAAACTCGAGAAAATTAAATGCTATCATCCTTGTCTGGGAAGATACACAGCCGAATACGTGTGTTCTGTGCAGGCATTTTATGGAGTTCTTCGGAGATTGCTGCTAAACCATGGGTGAGTTGGAACCTCATGAGTCGAACCGCATTTGCAGCGGAACAGCCGACCTGGGTAAGCACGTGTGCAACAGCTCATGGTTGCCTGCGACGCTGGCTTCTTGTGCCCGGTCAAGATGGTGAGAAGATCGGTCGTTTCACCGCCACCTGGTGAGGAAGTACTCTCAGCAAATGTGGTGCGCAATCAGCACCAAACATACAAAACTAACTCACTCAGAACCACCACAAGGCCTGGTAGTTCTTCATGCCATCTGCTTGGTTCCAGGGCTGTGTGCCCATTGATTGGCCCAAAGACGCGCCCCGCGCACAAGATTTCATATTCATCGGAATATGCGAGCTGCTGCTCCCGGATTTGCCCAGCAGATGCAACAAACACCCGCAATAGCAGCCGGCTTGAGTCAGTCCACGGTGCTGACACGATAGAACAAGAGCTCGTACACTACAGTGCCGATCTTATTATCTTGATGCAGGCTAAGGACGAGGAAAAACGCGGACACCGTGTGGCGTCACAGTTGTGCGCAAAGAGAGTCCGAAGCATCTCGATGACTCGAGCCTGGAGAGGCAAGACCGCCTTCGTTACTGGTCCCCATTCGTGATGGCAAGCGTCCATGAGTACCTCGTTCACGCTGCAACTTGCAAGACAGCGTGGACCCTTTCCTCTGGGCTGGGTTGACTTTTATTAGTCCTCGGTCATGTTGATAGGCCCCAGCGGATCCCCAAGACGGCCCTCCAATTGCACGATGGTATTCTCGTAGATACGAGCTGCATCCAAGTGCATTTTGTCTTCGTCAATGTCCCAAGCCAACGATGCGTTGTGCATCGATACTGTCGGTCCATCCGATTGATCGATGGCTTCAGGATCCGAATCGTCGTCTCCGTCATCTTCATCTTCAGGCACCCCGCTCAATACTTCGACCATCAAGACCCTCGTCTGCTCAACGAGGCTGCGGCACCGCACCATGTCCGTTGTGGACATTCCCGCGCGCAACCCACCCTCAAATCCTGGCAGTGTCTCTCCAGAACTTATGTCTCTGCCCAGGAGCAAACTTGTAAAACAATGATCAAGCTTGCCAAGAAGCTCAAAGGAAGCTTTGGGTGCTGGGGGAAAGGACCGCACATATTGTGTGAGATCACTCGCCAACTTCAAAAGGAAGGGAATTTGTAGCTCCGCTGCGGCACGTTAATCAAGAAACCACGGCGCCAGGTGCAGGCTCCAGCGCTTACGTGTCGCTGATAACCACAAGACATTGACAACAGCGTCTAGATCGCGGGCTACTTCACTGAAGGTCCTGTAACCGACTATGTCACTGCCGATTTCGGGGTCTCCGAACTTTTTCACGTAGCGCCGCGAGATATTCAGCAGTCGATCTTCAACGAACCTTCTTACCATCTCCTCTTTCCGTGATCCCGACTGCAGAGACTTACTCCGTGGATGAGGTAAACCTGGGGACGGCCCGGTAGACACAGAGGATGATGGAGCTGGTGACGGCAAGCCAGCTTCTGGCCGCACGAAGCCCCCCGGCTGATTATTTTCGTCACTCGACATCTTCAGATCAATAGTACGGAGGATTGAATGACTGTTGGGTCGGTGCGCCAATCTTCCGGTGAGTTCGGAGACACCTTGAGGAGGTAGGTTGAGGTAGTCGGCACCTATTACCGAGCCACCGCTGCTAACGTTAAGATGCTGAGTAATCACAGTACCATCCTGCGACAGCATCATCATTGCCAAATTTTATCGCTGTACATACAGTACCACCTCATCCACCCAGTCGCAACATTTCCCATCGCACCATTATCGTCGCATTGCATTCCCGGCCAGAGATATTCCAGCGAATTTCGGCATCCAGCAAAGCAAAGATGGCACCCAAACGAGTCATGGTCGAGCGAGGTGGTTCCCGCAACCAGCCCAAAGGCTACATTGGCGCTACCTACGACATGTTGACTTCTTCGGAAAACGCCGCCGTCGTCCGCAGCATAGCCTTGTTTGGCGTAAGGCATCACTCCCGTCGTCTTGAGGAGTATCTTTGACACTTTACAGGCGGCCGTGACCTTCCTCGCTAGCTCTTGGGGAGAGCTCTTGTTGCCCCCGTATGGTCCCAACTCCCTCCTTCAAGCACACTCCTCTAACGTCTCCTTATAGGCAATAAATTTCGGTCGAAATATCTGAAAACTAGACGGAAATGCATTTTATCGCGCTTCGATGACGAATGTACAATAGCTCAGCCTTGGATGTTGTAAGAGTAGGGAATGGCTTCGGATATGGACACATCAATCTCGAAGCGACAAATTGTTGCTTCGAAAACTCGGGTTGAGGAACACATATCCACTGGGATTAATGAACTATGTCACTGGTGTCCTGCAACCTCCAGAAATTTTGTTTCCCTTCACGTCCAAAGCGATTTCACCTCGTCCGTCGAAACACCCCCCCCCCCCCCCTTCCCCTTTCTTTTTCCAATAGATTCTATCAGAAGGGGTTGGAATTGGTATGGAGAGCCTCGCCCATGCTCTGGCACAGAGCCTTGTTAGCCCGCCCCGCGAGCGAGTCAGCTTTTCGAGCTCAATTTATCAAACTACGCCAGGGGAGCTTGGTAAAACCATCTCGCTCGCAAATGCGCATGGATAATCTTGACTGCTAGTTTGCCTGCCGCGCAAAGAGGGCAAGTTGAGCACGGTACCGGCGTCCAACTGACTCTCTTCTATGGACCACCTGCATGACCATGAGTGGTGTTGAGTTTTAAGTTGAGAGAGTCAAGTGCAAAATCTCTGATAGGCAATTAAAACTGTGATGCAAATGCTCCTGCAGGGAAAGCAGCGAATAAACAAGATCCAGTCAGACCAGTCTGGTCGCCATATTGATGGCGCCGCCCCCCCTTTCCCAAACGCCACGCCATGCTGAGTCCTCTATATTAGATGACACTGAGACAAAAGGAGCCATTCAAGCCGGCATCAGATACGTTCCTCGCGCTGCTCAAGCTCTCGATCCACCCGAACGCAACTTCCAGTCTTGAAGCCGCTTACGGCACCAATTTGGCCAAGTTCAACATCCAAAGGATCAGAGTAGGTTGCGTCCGCGACTATGGGCCCCTCGCAACGAGAAGAGACTGAAGTCTGTGGTGCGGTGCACGTCCGACTGCTGTTCGAAAAGCTCAAAACATCTTTGAGAGGGTGGTGTGACTCGTGCGTCCCATTGGAGACGACAATGTCGCTCTGGCCGGGAGATGGTCCGTACTCCAGTCCGTAAGACTGCGTGAGCCTCTGGGCTGCGAGTGTACCCATCGGGAGGATCAGACTGACAGATGTCAGTGTCAATGACGCGGATTCAAAGTTGACCCAGTGACCCCATTCAAGTCCTGCAAAAACAACTGGATATTCTTAGTCTTCGCATCTCCCGGTGGGGAATGAACGTACCCGGAATGATCATCAACAGGCCATTTGTCATGACAAGCACGTCCATGGGGTTGAGTGACCGAGCATGAGGAAGCACGCTGCGACGCGAGACCAGATGAAGGATCAGCTTCAAGTTGAACAAGGCGCAGAACCAACAGATAGACACGGCGTTCGTGATGATGGCCCATTGCACCATCCATCGAAAGGGTCGGGCTGATGCAGCAGCGAACACTGCCTGGGTGAGGACGACTGTGTAGACCAAACGCCACCCAATAGTCAGCAGCGTAATACCGGCTGACAAGATCGCAAGGGGTAGCTTTGCAGCCTTGGGCCATAGCCTGACCATAGTCCAGGCCTGATTCATGAGTGCAGCCTCGATGCAAATGACGAGGATTACCGAGAAGCAATTGGCAGCTGCACTGACATTGAAGTGATGCTGACCGACGGAAGAGTAATCGCCAGCCCAGTAGTTGTAAAATTCATTGAATGGGGAGGGAAAGAAAGAGCACAAGAGGCCCATTCGCATGGCGCACGTAACCAAGCAGAAAATGTAGAGGATGGTGGAGGGTCGGCGTAGCTTGTTTGTGGGCGTCATAACGAGGAGAACAAGCAGCATCATTACACATGCTCCTAGCTGAGAGCCATAGTTGATACTGATACTGACGGACTCTTCGTTGAATGCATCGATGAGAGGAATCGGGACCTCAATTTCGGTCTCACCATCCATCTCAAAGAAACGTACACTCTGGGTGTAGGGATTGAAGGTCTCCATGCTGATCCGGGCGATTCAGGATGATGACCGATGCCCCTGGCGCTGCAGATTAGGGTGTATCGGTCTGCTGGTGTCGAGATAGATTGCAGTTGGCGTTGTTGGAATGCCTAGAAAGGGCAGGAGCTTGGACGTTGAGGAGCTTGGACATCAAGGAGCTTGGGGGGGTCAAAGCTCTTAAAGGCATCAAGCAGAAGATTGCTTCAAAACTCAGACTTGAAGAATGCAAGAGAGAGTTGAATGCTGATTCAACCAAATGCAGGCGACAGATGGTCGGGGAGCAAGGCATTCTGCCGCGGCCATTCAAGCACCTAGGTTAGGGTTGGGCATCCTCGCTTACGCTGATCAGTCTTAATATTGTCAGCGACCCTGAATGCATTATCCTGGAAATTCTTATTGTACGCCATCCGTAGGGAGGCACTCATCGCTTCATAATAGGACCGTGGCCACGGACCCGGCTCCGCTGGGATGTGACATTGTGAGAATGCTCACTTTTGCGGCGAATGAATAAATGCCGCCAGATGGGATGATGTAATAGCTCAAGGAACAGAAAGGGAGGCTTATTCAACAGAGGCGGTCATCCGCAAGTTGTGGTGATTGACAATGCTGGTCCCTATGACAATGGACGGCCAACAGTCTGGGCGTGCTTGAATCCAGCGCTGGACATGATATTGTTTTTCACGTGGTGGGGCCTACGCTTAGTATTGTTCCGCGTCCTGGTCACCGATAGCTCTGCCCAGTGTTCGACAATCGTGAGAACAATTTCAGTTGCGCTGAGGACAGTCTATTGAATTTCGATGAGGCTTGTGGTGTGCTTCGTTGATTTCCGCAATTTGCTTCAATGCTTGAAATCCACTTTTTTGTTCAGACACGCAGAGCGCTTTCGTCAGCTACTTGGGTTCGATGGAGGAAACTTCGCCATTCTTTGCAAGAACCTCCCCCAGCTATGCCAGCGAATCTGAAAGGGTTAGCACCACAGTGCACGCGTGTGACACTCCCAAGTCGATTCCCTGCAATGGGGTCCAGATGGTGCGGTGACCTAAACATGTGACGCTTCGTGTCGATGTGACCTCGAGCGTCATTGCACATTCTTTCACTCCTCGGTGCAACTTCTGGTAACAGTCTCATGGGTAGGAACAAATGAGTATAGGTCAAGGCGCCAGGCCCATGCCGAGGCCAATCTTGCGCACCAAAGCCTTCTTGAGATACCACTCTCGTGCGAGCGAGCGTGTCATTTTGGCGAAGACAGCAGGTGAAACGCGACCTCTCTCCACAGCTCGACCCAGCATGAAAATGGCATCTCCCAGCGCCCGCTCTTCCGCGACAAGGGCATAAAGTTGGTTCGCCACGACAGTAGGCGCAACTAGAAGCTCATCAATTGAGGGCGCTGGGTGACTCTTGGAGCCCTCGATGACGACGTCTGCTTTCCGCAATGATTCGCGAAGAATGCTGACATTTGACGTCAAAGCATTTGATAAGTGTGTCAATTGGCTCGTCTCGTTTTCCACGGTCGGTAAGATTGCTATCATCGCGTTCCTCTGTGCCTGTAGACCGGCTAGGCTTGACTCATTCTGCTGGCGACTGTGCTCGCGTAAACTTGCCAAGACATGGGCTAGTTGACCTAGCAAAGCATCCTTCTCTGGGTTGGGTGGTATGGGAGGGGCAGCGATCGATGATCTTTCGGGAATTGGAACTTCCAGTGGCCCATCCATCAAGTCCGCCGGTGGTGCGGGAGGCGGACTCTGAAGTGCTTGTCCGTCGCTTGCGAGCCTCTGTGTCTGTTGCTGCGTTACCCCGGGTGGGTGCCATGCTTGCATTGACGCAGACCGCTGTTCCGTCCAGTATAGCATCTGAGGTGGCTGTCCCGCGCCAAACGGTTGGGATGTGCCTCGGCGCTGTCCGTATGTATTGGGCGCGTTAACGACGTACCCAGCGCTCACGCTTTCATGGGGATGCGGGTTGGGATGGCTGAGTGGGGCGTGAGCTTCATGCGCATGGTGATACTGTCGTTTTAATGGAAGTTGTACCCTTGCGGTCGTGGGCAACTGAGCGTCTTTGGGGAGCGGGGGTGCTGAATGATAGCGTGAACTGTTTCGTACTTCGACCTTTGCAGTTGAAGGTAGAGGCGGCAGCGGGGGTCCCCTTGTCTCTGAAATGGGCGGTGATATGCGTTCTGATGGGCCTTGGTGAGCCGTTTTGGGTGGAGGGGCCGGCGGTAGAGCTCGTGCAAAGCTTTGACCCGGTGACTGCGCCGTGATTGACCGTGGAGGGCCAGCATCTTGGTGTACTGTTTGGCGAGCAACAACTGGAGGCTCCTTTCCGAACACATCCGCCAATGCTTCCAGAAATCCAACGAGTGTGGATGACTCGTGAGATGTCAGTAACCCCTCCGCCAATTTCTGATCATCAACGTACTTCAGGGTTCGGTGTCCAATTCATCAAGTATGGATGATAGACTTGTCCCTGAGGATCAACGTGCTGCCCCGGGCGAATAGACATTCCTCCAGTGGGCGTGACGTAGGCCAGAGGCCCCTGCTCGGGATACGCATGAGGCATCCAGATGGACACGGGGAACCTATAGGTACTGCCGCGGAAGAGAACAGGCAATGTGCCTGCAAGATGCAGCAGGAGCGCGCTTGAGCCACTTGGAAAAGCTGGCACATGAAGTCAGTGCATACTGGCCAGGTAATCACCTAGTGGGGGTTTCTTACTGTGCACATCGGTTCTGGGGGTTAGGGACGGATACCGTGCTAGAGCGTGCGCGACATCGTTGTACGTCCGGTTCACATCATGGTATTCCTATGAGTATGTCAGATGGCCGCTTCCAGTTATTGGTAAATAGCCACGCACACTTGTCAAGACACTGTATAGCCAATTCAGCACATGCTGCTGGACTGGCATGGTTCGATGTCAAGCAAACAGGCAGTCGATTGACCTTCGCGGTACAACTTTTGCGCTCGTGAACGTGGAGAAGATGCGAGCGGGGGGTAGGAAGCTTGACAGCTCCACGATGGTGCTTTTGTCCGTTTGGATCAGCGAATGGCCGATTTTCTTCAATTGCAGCTTGCATTGGGCGCCTGGATGTCTTGATGCCAAGGTCGAGTCACCAATTGCAGAGTGAGGAGCACAACAGTAAGTCGGCGTATGCGTAGGATTTCAGCTGAGGTTAAGGAACGTGCGTCACCAGCGCAGGATGACCAGACTGGTACCCCGCCATCTCCACCACCCAAGGTAACTTGATTAGTACCTTACCCACGTACCTTACCTACTTATATCAGTCACGCATTACCCAGACAAGGCCTAGCCTCATGGGTAATGATGGATACCTGCCTTGATAGCTACCCTATTGCTGCTTTCTAGCATCCCCCATCAGCGAGGAAAAATCAAAAGCGGTCATCGCGTTGGCATTGACATCTTACAACATTATGATGCGTTTTGGGTGCTGTGTGATCATGGCGGCTAGGTACCAGTCGAGCCCCGAGCGTGCCACGGTGAGAACTACCTCGTACTTACTTCACCAGGCCGCCTTATGCATCTGCGCCGTTCGGCAGTATGATAAGTAGGGGCCACTTCCTACAGTACCTAGGTGCCTTGCCGTACCCACAATCTCCTATACCTCAATATCCTCCGTGTCCGGCATGACAAGCTAAAGGTTGCCAACCAACCCGTACTGGGGCAAGTGCAATGTGACAAAGATTGCGCCCTCACCAAAATGGCGGCACACACTGCAGGGGTTCATTCTTGTGGAATTGGGGTGCATGCACGGATCTCACGAAATCTGGATCATGAAACAAGACCAAACTTTGGAGTGCTGTGCGTCGAGTTGTGTCGCAAGCCCCAACATCGCGACCCCGAGCTGCCCATTGAGCACTGATACTGCCTTATTGCGGTGAGCCTCTTAGTGTTGTACCCGTGAAGGATACTTGTTCGCGACCGCCGTTACGGTTCCCTCCTCGACTTGTCGGTGACCACCATTGCAAGCGTCTATGCTTCAACAATGTGTAACCGCCCCGCACAGCGCACCACTGGCGGATAGCACGGCTTTCACTTCATCGACCACGACCAGTTGGCGATCATCATGTTGGGAGGCACGGACACGAGATATGCGTGTATATATAGCTGCGTAGGAGGAGCTTCTTCGCGAGAGACACTATGCACAAAAGTTCAAGTGCACGCAGTCTCACGAAAGGGCGCACCATTCTACCCAATTGACTTTTCGCTCAACATCTGCATTGGCATCAACTGGCCTCCATTTTTAATGCGACTTCTGCCGAATGAAGCGAGCAAGTGGCCTGTCTAACTGATGGTGGCTGCTCTTATAATAACGCACAAGCCGCGGCTAGTCGTTTCCTGGATTTCCCGATCTGGCCGCAGCGATGACCAGGCTTGGATCCATTAGTCACTCTGATGAGAGTTCTAAATTTTGGGTTGAGGCACTCGAACTTTCTGTCAACACACTCTATGCTCCCATTCGCCACCTTGTCCACCCTGTACTCATTCGAGTATTGCAAGCCTTTCTTTCAACCTTGCAACTTTGTTTCGCGTCACCACAAAGCAACACCTTGAGAACTGATCCGGCACCCCAGCTGCCGGAAACCTCAGCCAAGTCTGGTACGGGTTTGCACACGCCTCAAGACCAAAACATGCTCCCGCCGGTGCCGGACCTAAGAGACTACGGCCTATCCCCCACAAACGGGTTCTTGCCTGAGACACTGCCACTCGCGAGGCTACCCGACCCCTACTACAACAAATGGGAAGCAATAGTCTCCAACTTACAGGCGCTTGTGCTCAGTCGTCGCCTTCGTGGTATCATCGCGAACTTGCCCGTGCTCTCGACCGTTGGTCTCGAAAACGAAGCAGAATGGCGACGTGCATATTCACTTCTGGGTTTCATGCTCCATGCGTACGTCTGGGGCGGCGATGTACCAGCTGATCGGATCCCGCCATCCATCTCAATCCCCTTACTCGAGGTTTCCGCTCGTCTTGAGCTACCGCCTGTCGCCACTTATGCCGCCGTCTGCCTCTGGAATTTCAAACCACTTTTCCTCGACGAGGACATCGATAATCTCGAAAATCTTTCCACTCTCAGTACGTTCACAGGCTCCATGGACGAATCGTGGTTTTATCTCGTTTCGGTCGCCATCGAAGCTCGCGGGGCACCCATCGTCCCCTTGATGCTCGATGCGATGAGAGCAGCCCAACAAGGCGATGTGGCGTTTGTCACGCAGAGTCTGCGCGCGTTCGCAGAGCGCTTGACTGATTTGACCTCTATCCTGCAACGTATGCACGAGAACTGCAATCCTACCGTCTTTTACCATCGCATTCGACCTTTCCTAGCGGGAAGCAAGAACATGGCCGAGGCCGGTCTGCCTCATGGCGTGTTGTACGAGACAGGCACAGGCACAGAAGAGTATCGACAATACAGCGGGGGAAGTAATGCGCAAAGCAGCCTAATCCAATTCTTCGACATTGCTCTGGGGATAGAGCACCGGCCAACAGGAGAGAGCCGGCAACATGTGCCGAGGGGTACGGGTGGTGATCCATCGCAGCGTCACAACTTCATTCGCGACATGCGGAACTACATGCCTGGAGCTCATGCTCGCTTCTTGGAAGATGCATCAAGGGCTTCAAACATACGGTCGTTCGTGGAGGAGCGCCATGACCATGAGCTGTCGCTAGCTTACGACGCATGCCTCGCGATGCTAAGTGCCTTCCGCGACCAACATATTACAATTGTGACCCGGTACATCATAACGCCATCTCGCGAAGTGCGAGCCCGCAGTCGGTCGAGAAGTCCAGAAATTCTACGGCAGCGGAACAACATTGCCGTTGCCTCCACCAAGGGAAAGCCTCAGGCCCAAAAGGGGACAGGCGGAACAGCTCTCATCCCATTTCTGAAACAAGCACGTGATGAGACTGGCGAGCCTGCGATCCATGCGTGGACGAAACGGTTCATGAAGAGGCAGATGCACTCTGACAGTGCGAGCCGTGATCGCCACCCCGGCGAGTTGGTGGAGGACGTTGAGGTGAAGGGTCTTGCAGGCTCTTGGACAATGGACGACGACGTCGGCGGAATTTGTTCGTATTGAAGACTTTGAAAGTGACTCAGCCTGGCGTGGCAACTCGCGTTCACAGGCAAGGAAACTGAGGATGCCTGCACTAGTCTGTGGTATCTGTCGATGAGATGTCCCTAATGCATAGTGTTTGCGAATTGGCCGGCGTACATTTTGGGAAGGGAATGGTTCAAAAGGTTACCTGATAAATAAACACGAATACATATACTAACTTAGATTTGCACATCCTTGCCCATGCAATCAGACCGCCGTCGAGATCGGCAGTCGGCACCTATCAATAACAGTACCGTAGTTTCTACGGACTGACAGGACTTGGACATGCTTACGAATCCAACTCCGAAAACCCCCGTGCTGGATATCTCGTGGTCTCAGTGGCACGTTTTCAGTGGCTTAGGTGCCTTGTACGTGCCGCCTTGACGATGGGGCCCTACATTTAAATGGGGGTTCTGGAGCCAATCCCCCTTCAATTAAATGGTATCATTATTAAGTCAAAGTCAAGATCAGCCGAAGGAATGGCATAGTGAAGGACCATTTGCCGGGGTGACACTTTGTGACGAGAACAGTATGGTGGCGAGGCACCGTAGTTGGCTCGCTGACTCATCCACGCTATGACGAGAGTGGTCTAGCTCATAGCGGCCCTTGTCCAGCCATTCAGCACCTCCGCGACCTGGTGTTCGCATTTCTTGCTAGCGGAAACGCGTTCTCACGCCCTCGCTTCAGCATCGCCTTCGGTCACCGCGACCCGTCCATCTGTCCATCCAGCCCAGGACTAGGCAACGATATCATCTACCCCTCTGTTAGAAATTCAGGCCGCCACTCGATCTGCTGAGTGGCGTTCAGCGCTAAGCTCAGCTTTGCCTTGATGCGCCAGAGGACTCCCAGCTTGATTTTCAAGTTTTCCTTTGCCGAACACCACCAGACCCTTTCGCCAAAGACAGCTTGACCAGACTCAACGGCTTGCACCCTTGCGGCTCTCGTGCTTTGGCAGCGAGCGATCGATCCACTGTCAGCCCAGAAAACATGGATAGTTACGAGTACGACTACGCCGACGAGGAGGGCGTAGGCATCACACCTGAAGACTGCTGGACGGTCATCTCATCTTTCTTCGAAGAAAATGGTCTCGTATCCCAGCAGATAGACTCATTCGATGAGTTCACGGGTACGACCATACGAAGCCTCGTGGAGGAATATGCCAAAATCACACTTGACCAGCCGAACCCACCACCGAGCGATCCCCGACAGCCGTTGGCGTTACGACGATATGCTTTGAGATTTGGGGCGATCTCCGTGGCGAAGCCAAACGTCAGCGAAACTGATGGCGTACCGATGACACTGCTGCCCTACGAATGCCGTGATCGCAATCTTACATACTCAAGCGCCATGTACGCCAATGTGCACCAGGTCGTCAAGGTCATTTACGATGATGAACAAGAGCCAGACGATATCGAAGACAAGGACAGAAACTGGGTCTACGAGACTGGAAGCCCAGCTGACGAGGATGAGACTCTCTCGGGTAAAATGCAGAATGATCCTGCATACCTGGGGAAGCTACCAGTCATGGTCAAGTCAGAAGTATGCCACTTACGTCACGAGGATGACGAGGGGCTCTTTGTCGTCAACGAATGTCCATATGATCAAGGAGGCTACTTCATCATCAATGGAAGCGAGAAGGTTTTGATTGCTCAAGAGCGGTCCGCCGCCAACATCGTTCAGGTCTTCAAAAAGGCCCAGCCCAGCCCTTTCACCTACACTGCAGAGATCAGGAGTGCACTCGAGAAGGGCTCACGGCTCATCTCGAGTCTTCAGCTCAAGCTGAATGGAAAAGGTGACTCGGCTCGAGGTGGCTTTGGTCAGACTATTGCCAGCACTCTGCCCTATGTCAAGTCCGACATCCCTGTGGCCATTGTTTTCAGGGCTCTTGGAGTTGTGTCAGATGAGGAGATTCTCAATCACATCTGCTATGACGAGAACGATACTGAGATGCTCGAGATGCTTAGACCTTGCATTGAGGAGGCATTTGCGGTTCAAGATCGTGAAGTGGCCCTTGACTACATTGGAAAACGTGGCAACCGAGACCAAGCAGGTTTAGGTCGCGACAAGCGCATCCGAGTTGCGCGAGACATCCTGCAAAAGGAAACACTGCCTCATGTGTCGCAAACAGAGGGCGATGAGACCAAGAAAGCTTTCTTTCTTGGTTATATGGTCCACAAGCTTCTCCAGTGCGCCTTGGGCCGTCGAGAACCCGATGATCGTGATCATTTTGGAAAGAAGAGACTTGATCTTGCCGGTCCCCTGTTGGCCAAACTATTCCGCGGCATCATGCGCAGAATTAATACCGAACTATCAACCTACCTCAGGCGTTGCGTTGAGAGCAACAGGCACTTCAACATCAAAATTGGTCTCAAGTCCTCGACCTTGTCGAACGGACTGAAATACTCGCTCGCGACTGGTAACTGGGGCGACCAGAAGAAGGCCATGAGCTCCACCGCCGGTGTTTCCCAAGTGCTGAACAGATATACCTTCGCCTCAACACTCTCTCATCTCAGGCGCACAAACACACCAATTGGCCGTGACGGCAAGTTGGCCAAGCCGCGGCAGCTTCACAATACTCATTGGGGCCTTGTCTGCCCTGCGGAAACCCCTGAGGGCCAGGCCTGTGGCCTTGTCAAGAACTTGTCGCTCATGTGCCATGTTTCAGTTGGCACTCCCGCCGACCCATTGTACAATTTCTTCATTAGCAGAGGCATGGAAGTCCTGGAGGAATACGAACCCAAACGATTCCCCAACTCGACCAAGGTCTTTCTCAACGGCAGCTGGGTGGGAGTTCACGAGAACCCTCGGGAACTAGTGGATCATCTTGTTGCAATGCGACGCAGCGGAGGTATCAGCGAAGAGGTATCGCTCATCCGCGACATCCGCGACCGAGAATTCAAGTTCTTCTCCGACGCCGGTCGTGTGATGCGTCCCTTGCTCACTGTGCAGCAACACGATGGCGAGATTGGCCAGCCAGAGAAAGGTTCCTTGTGCCTTACCAAAGAGCACGTATCCGGACTCTCTGAGATGCACGAGGTGGACAATGGGCAAGAATTGATGGAGGTCACTGGATGGAGGTGGCTCGTGAAGAGTGGCTGTATCGAGTATCTCGACGCTGAGGAAGAAGAGACTGCAATGATTTGCATGACACCTGATGATCTGGAGCTCTACCGACAACAGAAGCTTGGCTACAATGTGGACGAGGACCTCGCCGCCGAGCCCAACAAGCGTCTACGCACAAAGACAAACCCGACGACACACATGTACACTCATTGCGAGATCCATCCAAGCATGATTTTGGGTATTTGCGCAAGCATCATTCCGTTTCCTGACCATAACCAGGTACGTGTCTACAGGTTCACGAGAAAGCATTCCACACTGACACTTCACAGTCTCCCCGTAACACGTACCAGTCCGCCATGGGAAAACAGGCCATGGGATTTTTCCTCACCAACTACAATCGACGCATGGACACCATGTCCAACATTCTCTACTATCCGCAGAAACCGCTCGGCACCACACGATCGATGGAGTATCTCAAATTCCGCGAGTTGCCTGCTGGTCAAAATGCTATCGTCGCCATTGCTTGCTACTCTGGCTACAACCAAGAAGATTCGGTCATCATGAATCAAAGCAGTATCGACCGTGGCCTGTTCCGCAGTTTGTTCTTCAGGTCATATTCGGACCAGGAGAAGAAGGTTGGCCTCAACTACACAGAGATGTTTGAAAAGCCGTTCCAACCCAATACTCTCCGCATGAAGCACGGCACCTACGACAAACTAGACGAGGACGGTATTGTCGCACCCGGCGTCCGTGTGTCTGGCGAAGATATCATCATAGGGAAAACAGCACCAATCGACCCAGAAACGCAGGACCTTGGTGCGCGGACTCAGGCACATCAGAAGCGCGACATCTCTACACCGCTGCGTAGCACGGAAAATGGTATCGTCGACTCTGTGATTCTGACTGTCAATGCGGACAACACAAAGTATGTCAAGGTACGAGTTCGAACAACAAAAATTCCTCAAATCGGCGACAAATTCGCATCCCGTCACGGTCAGAAAGGCACGGTCGGAGTCACATACAGGCAAGAAGACATGCCGTTCACTCGTGAGGGTATCACTCCCGATATTATAATCAACCCCCACGCTATTCCCTCGCGAATGACGATTGCTCATTTGATCGAATGCCTCCTCAGCAAGGTTGCTACAATGGAGGGCCTCGAGGGCGACGCCACGCCTTTCACTGAAGTCACAGTCGATCAAGTTTCCGAGCTTCTCAGAGGGCACGGCTATCAGTCTCGTGGGTTCGAGATCATGTACAACGGCTACACAGGCAGAAAGCTACGTGCTCAGGTCTTCTTCGGTCCCACCTACTACCAGCGGTTGCGACATATGGTCGATGACAAGATCCACGCTCGTGCCAGAGGACCCGTACAGATTATGACACGTCAGCCTGTGGAAGGTCGTGCACGCGATGGTGGCTTGCGCTTCGGTGAAATGGAACGCGATTGCATGATCGCCCATGGTGCGGCAGCTTTCCTCAAGGAGCGACTATTCGAGGTGTCGGATGCATTCCGTGTACATGTCTGTGAAATTTGCGGTCTGATGACGCCAATCGCGTAAGTACACCTGATCATATTATGGACAAACGGCCACTAACCAAGTCACAGAAATCTCTCGAAGCAATCATTTGAGTGCAGACCTTGTAAAAACAAGACAAAGATTGCTCAGATTCACATACCATATGCAGCCAAGCTTCTGTTCCAAGAGCTTCAGGCAATGAACATTGCTGCCAGAATGTTCACGAGCCGTTCAGGTGCATCTATCCGCTGATGCGTTTCCGCTTCTCCACCATTAATTGTGTTTGCGCGTCACATGGAGTGTTAACATGCATGGCGAAGATAAGGACTGCATAATGGCGTTAAGGCAGATTAAATATGGAATCTATATCACATAACCGTTCATCCATCTCATGATGATGGTCGATCCATGCTGCATCTTCGCAGTGATTCGAAGCAGCAGCAGGACATAGTGTTACAAGGGACGCGTGATGCCTCCTGAATATGGTCGCCCTGATTCCCCGTAGCAGTCAGGCGCAACATGAGTCAAGTTGGCGATATTGTCCCAGCTTGTTGAGAAGGCTCAGTGGAGCTTCTGACGTTTTGCTCACGCTTGTACTCGGCCTCCAATTGTTTCTGCAGATCAAAATCCAACTGTCGCTCCTTTTTGATACGTTGTTGCTCCATGTCGCGCACTACCCCCTGGTGCATTGCCTGGACCTAATCGTCAACAATGTTCTGTGCCAAGGAGTGTACTGTAGGGCATACTGCCTGCTCAGCTTGTTGCTGAAAGTGCACGAAGACTATTGTACTCAACGCGAAGAGGGAAGTCGCGCCAAGCGTGAGTTTCGAAGCTCGCGACATCGATTAGAGTGTTCTCCAAGGCTGTGATAAAGTGTTGAACGTGTTGTGTGATTTTGTCAAGGTCAACAATCACCGAGTCAATGTGCATGCCAGTGCTCGATTTTGTTGTAGGTTTCTTTTACTGCAGTGAGTGAGCGCACTGAGCCCGGCCTTCGCGCCGTTCAAAACGGCGAGGACCGTCTCGACACTCGTACAAGACAGGCATCCGGTATCACTTTAACGGGGTGGTCCAGTGCCTAGATGGGCGGGTCAAGATATGAATGGATTGGGCACTAACATTACCATGCAAGCACGGCACAAAAAAGTGCCCGTGCTCGTTGCATAAGTCAGCTGATACGTCCGTACCATGCACGCAGGAACGGTGGGTCGCGTAGCTACGTACACCTGGTGACGAAAGGCTCCGCGAATCGCCCATCTCGCAATCCCGCCGTTAGATCACTGCACTTAGATCAAGAGCAAGCTGTGAAGGGCCTCATATACTCAATATCGGACTGCCGCTATTTCTTCAAATTTCTCGATTCGCCAAATTATACGTCGTCTAGAAGCATCATGGTGGGCAGTTACGATCATTTCGAGTCCCCCTTCCGATGCTAATAATCGCTTAGTCTGCCCAGAACTCGGCCGGGATCCAAACTCTTCTCGATGTAATTTCTGCGCGCGTCGTGCCATTGCAATTTGGCTTACAGTGACCCAGGCTGAGCGGGAAGCGTCCAAAATTGTACAGAAGGGTACGTCATGTCACCGGAGCAGCATCTACCTATGAGGCATTGGAGCTAAGCTAACGATTTGTAGCTCGCGAATGTAAGATTCATCAAAGGCAATTGCGAATGATGTGACTGATTACTATTGACTACAGTCAGAACGAAGCGCGTCAAGGAAGCACGGGACGAAGCCAAGAAAGAGATAGCCAACTATAAGTCTCAGAAAGAGGAAGAATATCAGAAGTTCGAAGCTGAAGTACGTCTTGAGGAGTACATGCTGTGGAAGCTCGCTGACAACTTGCAGCATAGCCAAGGAAACCAACAGGCAGAGGACGAGGCAAACAAGGAGGCCGAGAAGCAGATCCAGCTCATCAAGGAAGCAGGGAAGAAGAGCCAGGCGGGTGTCGTGAAGAATCTCCTTGCCGCCGTCCTCGAGGCCAACCCACAGCCTACGATCCGCGCTTGACGAGAAGTCATGGCTTAAAGAGCAACGTTCAACGAGCATACATCGGGTCGACGATCACACGCTATGGTATCTCACCATAGCACACATAAGTGGGCATCTCCGTTACATGATCGTCCCTCCACCTGCCAGAGCATTACGGCATAATATCGACTAGAGCCCCTAGCATATCCTTCAAATCCTGACCCTCTCTTTGACTTGTGTCCAAATTCTTCATCTGCTCGACCAGCGTGGCTTTGACATCGGATAGTTGGACATCTTCTTGACCTAGGAGCTTCACAATTCTGAATCGAGCTCCTTTGTCTTCCACCGCAAGCCATGCCAAGATGTTATCGATGTTTTGTAAAGTGATGAGACCAGCATCGAGGCGGCGGGAGAGCCATTCGATCTCACGATCATTCGCGCCCTGCTCAAAATCTCTAGGAGCTAGCTCGCGCTCCTCGGCATTCTGTTCATCGACTCGCTTCACGCGCAGGCAATAATAGCGGCGCAACTCCACAAGCCGCGTGATCTTGGCGTAGTCCTTTTCCACGAACTTGGCCAATGTCCGTATCCTCTCCGCAGACTCGCCGGGCAATAGGCGAAGCATGGACGCGAAGATGAGGACTAGATGGTTGGATAAACGGGCGTCACGGGTCTTTGCAAATAGCGAGAAGGTCGGCTTGAGGCCACCTGCTTCGACAATCCTGCAGCAAACCTTGAGAGCGCTGCTGCCTGTTGAAGCATGTTCCAGTAGACGCAGGGCAGGCAATTTGCTCATCTTTCCTTCCTTGAGCATGAGCAAGCACAGTTCGACGCCCTCTGCTTCAAGAAACTTGTCTTTTCCCTCAGCTTCGTCAACCAAGCACGTTGCCGCCTCAAACAGATTTTCCACATACTCTTCCTCCTCGCCACCTTTCTCCGGGTCTCGTCTTCGATACACGGCGACAAGTTGCAGCACAGTGTCCAGGGCGTCAAGCTCGAGCAGCTGCGATCGACAATCGGAGGACGCCTGCGATATGATGGCAATAATCTCGGCTACGTATTGTCGGTTTTGGCTCACACTCGGCTCATTGCGCTGCAAGCGCTGGAGTAGCCAAAGTAAGACACTTCGGTCCTGAGCGATATGTGTGACCGTTGCGGCGCGTAAAGAGATGTTTTCAATGACACTCAGCGCGTGATAAACGCCCGTTCTGTCGGACTCGTCGTCCTCGTTCAATCGCTTGAGATTAGAGATGAGGAGATCGAGTAAATCTGCACGAAACATGGCGTCGAGCAGCACGACCGGTTCAGCATCGTCTGCCGCAACATCACCGTCCGTGAGCTCACTGATGATTTCGATTGCATCGATTGCAATGTCAGTGTTCTCGTGGGCCAATAGACCAACCAAGCTTCCGGCACAACCGAGGCGAACAAACTCGGGGTAGAGTTCTGGATGATCAGCCAGGACAGACAGCGCCTTGATGTCGGCATCAAGATCGGCTTCGCTCGCTATGAACTTTTGCGGTTCACCCTCGAACTTGGACCTCAGCTCGGCGTTTTTGGAGATGCGTTTCTCGAAATTGAGTGCCATTTTCCGTAACCAGCCAGCATCGATCTTGTCGACTTGTCTTCCATCATCTGCATCATCCACAAAATCGAGAATCTGCGACTCTTCTTTGGTAATCCCTCCGCCAAAAAACCGGTCCTCGTCGTTTTCGTCGGGAGGGATCTCTGGGCCAAAATCTTCTTCGTCTCCCATGATTAGCTGCCGTTCTGATCCAGCATCGTCCTCGTCGCGTAATCGCGTCGGCATGTGTCGATTCGTGTCCTCGACACTATGTTTGGCTGATTTATAGATTTCGTCTGGCATGTCAGTGAGGACCGGACCTATATCAAGCGGGTTGAGGTCACCAACTCGGGTCTCTGATCGGCTCTAATTTCCGTTTCCCAGCCCCTGAGGGTTGCTTGAAAATTTCTTCGACACTATTCATATCGTTTCCCGGATGTGCACCGTACTGGGCATGTGAATGAGGCGATCGGTGATGGCAAGAACCGATGGAAGGCTTGAAGCACACTGGTGGCATTGCGAACCTCGAAATTCCAACGACGCGATGGGTTGGCGTCCGCGCTCGCGTAACGCCAAGAACTACTACTGTGCCACTGGAGGTACATACTAGTACCTTACTACAAAGTACCTCCCAAGGTACGTGGTCGTGACTTGCCGCTGCTGCCCCACCATTTTGCGGCATTGGCACTGCAGGGAGCGCCTCTTGGCCCGCAAGCGTATGAATGGCCGACTGAGCGTTGAACCCCTGATCCTTCCCCACCATGATTCCCGTCAACAGGATCCATCATTCCAGCATTCCTGCTTCTGAATGGATGCTAGACTCCTCGTTTCTGAACAAGTGCTGAGCTGCTCTTGCACATCAACGTCGCGACAGGCTCGCCAGCAGCAGCAACAGCAGTGATGCCTCGGTCCGTGTTGGAGACGTGAAACCACGGAATGTCAATCAGGTAGGGCATTCATTGCTCCTCATAATATCACAGCATCCTCGTGTCTTGGACGCACCCGCTACCAACGGACCCCTGAGAAAAACTCCATGGGCTTCTCGTGCACCCCGGCTTCCTCACTGGCACATCTATCCGCTAGTCCCTTGCCTTGCTGCACGACAAAGGCAAGGAAGCGCCTCAGTGATCAGAAACCTCGCTGCGCCATTAACCTCGAACGCACACATCTCGAGTTCGCCCGACACTTTTCCATGGCCAGTTCCAGTTTGGAAAATGCGAACTGGATGGACACATAACTGTGAAGAAAGCTGGAGCTTCGACTACATGCCTGCAAAGTGGTCCTTGCCCCTCACGCCAGCCAGCGAGTATTCGACCAACTCCTCCCTGTCGACCGTAAGCCTTTCAGCAGCAGTGACCCCAGAGGAAACCGAGCTCGATTGCCCAGAATATTATATACTTCGCTGCCTTCGCGCATTGGTGTTTTCCACGACAAAGAAATCCAACCGAGTCATTGCACTGGTGGTCCCACAAGACCTGTGATATTCTTCTCTGAACGTCTCCAAAAGATCATTTGACCGGGAGGACGGAACGGTTGGGATCAACCATCGACTATCGCTCGCTCCCCGTCACGACGAAGTCTAGCCTGCGAGTGTACCAGCCGCAACCACGTTCTATCCGGCCGAAAAGAAACAGGCTGCCAACTTGGAGACCCTGTGTCAACAACGCAGCGCGTGTCGGACAAGCCGCGTTGATTTTGCATCTCTTCCTACACCTTGCCACTCTTCGCAAAGAAGGGACTGCAGAAAATTCGAGGATTCAACGTCGAAATCGCATCTCTGACGCTATTGGCACGTCCAGCAGCATTGGCTCGAATCGAACACCTCAGCGGAACGTCGTTCGCAAAACAGTCCACCGTTCCATTGCAATTCTCCCCGGAGTCGGCTTTGTTCGTCAGCGTGGAAGCAGGGCTCGTCACGCGGCATTGTCGCAAGCTCCATACATCTGGCCAAAACTTGTCGCCCCAAGCCCACTATCACCGAATTGCCACATACGATGCCTCTTGACCATGAAGGCGGTCCCCTTGGGGCGCGTGGTCATTCGCGCAGCAAGTCGGGAAAGAGCAGCGGTGATTCTGGAAAAGCCAGGTCTTCCAAGTCTTCACAGAAAGTGATGCTGTCCCGTGCTCTGCAGAAAGCCAACATGGCCGTGGAAATGGACAACAGCAAAGACTTTGCCGGCGCGCGGCCACTGTATGTCGAGGCGTGTGAATTGCTGCAACAAATACTTCAAAAAACCACTGCGCAGGGGGATAAAGAGAAGTTGGACGCTATTGTGAGTCGTTTCACTCCGCCGAGATGCGAGTCCCAGCGACTAATGACGTAGCAACGAACTTACATCAGCCGCATAGCGGAATTGGATCAAATACTGCCTATATCTAATAATCAAGATGACAAGGCACTTCCTCAGCCGACCGAAGAGCACAGTTATCAGCGACAGGGGACGAGCAGACGCTATCAGTCACCGGAATCCAGCGCATCAGCGGCGATTGAGACGACCACTTTGACGCGAGTAATAATAGATGATGCTGTTGAGCCGCAGCCATGGAATGCAGGGACGCTCACAGTTCAGGCCCAAGCACACCTTCCGTCATCTTTGCTACCTCAGCCTGCTGAACCAGGGTTTTTGCAATCGTCCTTTTCGCGCTCTCCATTGAGCTCTCGCTTTCCTGACAGCGTCCGACAATTGCCTGTAACTGTCTCGTCTTCAACGTCCGAGGCACCTCTACCTTCGCAAAGCACCAAAGAATGGACATACTACCCAGAACAAGGCGGGGATTCTTCGAGGCATCCTTCTGCCAATAGTGGGCAGACTTCCCGGGCATTTCGGGGCATTGAGCATTCCCGGGATGACAGTCAGCACTCGTGGTTGGATCCCATTGATGAGTCCGGCGGCTCGACAAGTTCTTCCGTTCACTCACGTACATCGTCCCTGGGCTATCGACGAAGGCCGATACGTCCGGCAAGCGGTGGGACTGAAGCCGAGTTCGACAATGCCTTGGATGAGGCAATTGAGGCGGCGTACAACGAAGGCTACGAGCCCGCAGCATTTGCTACTCTGGAGGAAGACGAGGCACACGACGACGTGGTTGCAAATGCATTGCGCAGAGTTGAATTGGCACGTGAGCGCGTACGACAAACTGGCAGAGAGGCATATGAGCAGGCCAGCGAGCGAGAGAGAGAACGCTTTCAGCTCCAGCCGCAACACACGCCATATGCCGATCGACCTGTTCCCTCTGCAAACCAGTTTTTTGACGATTCGTCCGACGAGGAAGAAAGAATCTTGGACGAGTTCACTCGAGACTGCGGCTTACAACAAGAAGGCCCGGGCTATCACCAACAGCCGGGTGTAGCCTCTGTGCCTCGTGACTCCGACTCGAGTGGTTTGACCTCCCGGACATGGCAAAACTCTGTTGGTTATAACGCTCATGGGACCGGGACGACATCGCTGGCCACTGTCACCGAGACTCCCAAAGAGAAGTCACTTCCCAATCCACCCACAAACATCACACCGTCGCCACCAACGGCTCCGCCACCCAACCATGCCTTGCCCGCGATTCCACCATTGGTTCTGCAGCCATCCAACATGCAGACTGTGCGCAATCGTCGCCTGTCTGGTCAGGCGCACAGGCAGTTGAAGATTGAGACTGTGAGCTTGACGCCACAGCCTCCGGACACGCAATTGCATCCGCTAGACATTGCTGCCCTTGGTGGACCAGAACCCTTGCGCGCACCAGAAGACGATTCCTGTCCCACCAACGACCGTCAACAGACCCCTTCGTCCCCCCCCGAGCCCAGTCCATTGGACCCGCGACCGCTCGAGTCGCCATTCGCACCACGAACGATACAGAGAGGAGATGGTGTTGAAGCCATACGCTCCACGTCTCCTTCAATGAGCCACATGAAGAAGAATTTTTCTTCTTCCAGTTTGCGAAGTCTCAAGAGTCGGAATATGTCAGTGTCGCACCTCGAGGAAGGGTTTGACATGTCACCTGGTACGCCCACAAGTTCTCCGTGGGCAAATTCACGACCACCTGTAGTGCCAAGCATTTCCTCAGCAGTGGCCGCCAATATCCAGAAGTTCGATGCAAGCATTCCGATCTTTGACGACAGTTTCCACTTCCCAGATGACCCAGGTGCGACTGATCCGAGCGACCCTGAAGCACCCATTGCATTGGAGCCGTGCCCGATCGATTTTTCACTTCGTCCGTTCTGGCTCATGCGCTGTCTATTCCAAACTCTCGTGCATCCCCGGGGCGGGTATATCAGTTCAAAATTGTTCGTCCCGAGCGAAGCTTGGAAAGTGAAAAATGTCAAGCTCAAGAATGTGGAAGACAAGATTGCTAACTGCGATCTTCTGACCGCGGCCCTTTTGAAGCTGGCGCGTGTCGATACTTGTGACGCCGACGCTATGCTAGAAGAGATGCAGGCGATCGAGAACATCCTTGAGCAGGTACAGGCTTCCCTGATACGCAAACTTGGTAATGAAGTAGGTATTTCCAACGCGTCGGCGATGTTCAAGGAGGCTACTATTCCTGCGGATAACGAAACCCCAATGCCGCGATCTGCGAGCGTTTCGGGCAAATCCTCCTTCTCGTGGCGGAGACTACGCTCCAAGAACTCCGCGGCAACCTTAACGGCCCAGAACAGAGGGATTCCAAGCGAGTCGATGAGAGAAATCCCACCTGTTGCATCGCTACCGATGACGAGTCAGCCGTCACGCAAGCCGCCGAGAAGAGATATGAACCTAGCCAAATTCTCGGGCCCCAACGCGTCATACATGGGCTCCCTTGCCCGGCTGTTTGATGCGGCCCAAGTGATAGGTAGGTTGGAGGCTCATAAGTGCGGTGCCGAGTGGATTGTCTGACTCCTCTGTGTAGACCAAATAGCAAGACAGGTGGAAGACCCTGGCTTAAGGCACGCCGACAAAACTCAGGTCGGCCTGGAACTTTGTACTCGCCATGCTGCAGAATTCTTCGGTTTTTACGTATGCCGTTTTGTTTTGACGGATCTTGGCATGCTTCTCGATAAGTACATTAAGCGAGGGGGGGAATGGGTGTTATTGTGAATTGAGCCAGAAGATTGGCAAGTCACAAAGTGGCTCCCCTTAATGTGGGGAATGTCCTACTATCAACCTACCTATGCAATGTGATTGCTCTACTATATTTATATAGATCTCCTCACTATAAGCGTTAGGAATAAGATCACTAGCTTATTTATCCACTAGTTATATAATCGCAATAATATAGACTATAACTAATATTATAGCATAAGAGATAGTAGTAGACTGAGTAAGAGGAGTAAGATAGGATTATAAAATTATAGTAATCTAAGTGTGACGTTCGGGTCAGGCTAGCTACAGGGTAGGTAGACTAAAGTCGGTTTATAAACTAAGTATACTAGGTTATTGTAGACTTAAGCGGTCGGGTTATAGTTAATATATAAAGATAGTAGTAATCTAAGCGTTAATTATTATATTAATAGCTAGAGAGCTAGGTAAAGACTAACTATAGTAAAGTATAGCTTCCTATATACTATAAGTAAATATAAAAGCTCACGGGGTAGTAGTAAGCTAGTGAGCTAAATATAATATTAGAATATTAGCTTATAGTAAGGTAATAATCCTTATATTATAGATAGCTTATAGTATAATAATAAACTATATTATAAGTAGTTAATAATTAGAAAAAAAAGTAGGGGGTATATAAGAGGTATATATAGTTATATATCGGGTTATAATATAATATCTCCCCTTTAGTAATTTTATCCTAGAATTAGTTAAAACTATTATTAGTCCTATTTATTATAAGTTCTTTAATTTCCTTCTTTATCTATACTAATACTATATTTAATTAATCCTTTAATTCTACTTATAAAACCTATAAATATTATTATTTAATATATATTATTACTTATAATAGAGTAGATATTAATATACCTTATATTTATTATTTTAAGAATAAGAAGCTTTATTATTTTAATAATAGGTTATCGAAATATAGTAAGTATATTTATTATAGTTATTTATATAATAAAATATTTATCGCGTTATTATATAAGTAAGTATTTTTATATTTTAAGATATATTACTTATATATATAATTAATTATTTTCTTAAATAGCACGAAAAGCTTAATAAGGATAAAGAGTAGGCTAAAAAGGTATTATTTTGCCTTTAATCTAAGTTAGCTTCTATTATTAATTATTTAATATAGATATAAAAGATTCGATAATATATAAAGGAGTATATCGACGATTCTATATATCGCGGTTTAGCTAGTTTAAAGAAGGACGAGGCCGAGATATAAGATCCTAACTACTTATTTCTTCTAGAGTTATTAAATACTTTAAATAGTTATAAGTATTAATTAGAGAATAACTTATATTTTATTAATTTATTAAATAATCTAGACTAGGCGAGCTTAGGGTTAGGCGATAAGTTTATAAGTATAGCCCTTTTGTTACGAGCTATAGCCACTAATAAAAGCTCTATATAAGGTATTAATAATTCTTAAGGTATTTAGGGGGTTCCTATATATTTTTATTATTTATATAGTTTTTCTATTTAATAAGATACTATATTTCTCTATCTTTAACTTATTTATCGAGGATTTATTCTAGTTTATATTCTTTTTTATAGACTTTAATATTTATTTATAATTTCGCGTTTTTTAGTACTTTTTTAAATAATAAAATATAAAAAATTAAGTATATTCTTATACTTAAGGATAATAAAAGTTTATAATTAATATTTAAGATAACTTTTTTGATTTTAAATAGTTCTAGTTTTTTATAATTAAGTTTTAATAAAAATTAAGTTATTATAAAATTTTTATATAATAAGTAAGCTATATCTCCCTTCTTAAAGATTAATCCTTTTAATCTTTTAAAATTATAATACTTTAATATTTATATTTATATAAATTTAAGTTATTTTTTTATATATTTATATAATAAGTATAGTTAGTCTATTTTAAGTATTACTTTCTTAATAAGAGGCCTATTTCTTAATATTTTATTATTAAACTTAGGTTTATATCTATAGTTTATATAAAATAATAAGATCTTTATTAATTCTATAGGTATACTATTATAAGCGAGTTAGGTAAGTAATAACTTTAATACCTAATTATCTTACTTATAATTAATATAATACTATAGGTACTATTTAAGTATTTAGTTTAATTTCTTTATTTATTTATTTATTTAAGGGTAGTATATTATACTAAGCTTATACTTAGTTCTAAGTTATATTATTAAGGCTTACTAGAACTTAAAAATAAATATTATTCCTCTATCTAAGATAATTTCTTTTAAAAGGCTATAATTAGCTATAATATATTTAAGTACTATATATATAAATACTTTTATATTTATTATTTCTTAATATAGTAAAAAATATCTAAATTTATTTATTTAATTTATAATAATAAATATATTATTATATTTAATATTAGATCCTAGTTCCTTAGATTTAGGTAGCTTTATAATATAATTAAATATTATTAATTCTTATAATTATAATAATATTAATAATAGCTTTAGTTCTCTATAAGGTTTATATTATATAGCCTTATTATATATATAATCTTTATATTATCTAATAATATATATAATATTTATTTTAATTCCTAGATAATTATATATTTACTTAATTTATTTAAGAGTTTTTCTAACTCTTTAATATCCTATAGTAGGATATATATAAATATTTATAAGGATTTCCTCGCGTAGTAATAAAGGTATCTATATAATCCTATCTTTATAAGGTACCTTCTTTAATTTAGTTATATATCCCTCTAAAGTCTTAGGTTTATTATTAAATATTTATTATAGGATTTTATTATAATAAATAATATCTACTTTTATTTTAAATAATAGAAAATTAAGTACTATTTATATATAATTTCTTTCTTTATTTTACTAAAGTATTTATCCTTTAGCTTTAGGTACTCTAATATTATAGTCTAGTCGGCGGCTAAGTATATCTACTTAGCTATTCTTTAATCCTTTTTAATAAATAATTTCGATATTATAGTTTATAAAGAACTTAATATAATATATTTATTATATACTAAGTTTATATATAATTATAAAATAAGTAATATTTTTATAATTAATATAAACCTTAGTTTTAAACTTAGTTCTTAATATATAATATTTAAATTCCTTAATTATAGAAATAATAGTAAGGAATTCCTTATTATAGATAAAGTAGTTTAATTCTATACTATAGAATTTCTTTAAGAAAAAGGCAATTAAATAAATATTATTATTATTATTCTTTTAATTAATTTATACTCTTATAATATAGTTTAATATATTTATTTCTAATTCTAAGGGGTATTTAAGGTTATAAGTTATAAAGATAGTATTTAAAAAGATACTATCTTATATAGTTTTAAATACTTCTTATTATTCTTTTTTTTATTAGAATTTATCCTTATCTTTTATAAATCTAATAAATAATACTATAATCTTACTAAAATTATAAATAAAGTATTAATAGTAGTTTATAAAGCCTATAAAAGCTTATACTTTTTTAAGTATTATTAGTACTAGTTATTCTTTAATTATATTAATCTTTATTTATTCTATTAGGATTTTATTAGGTTTAATTATATATTCTAAAAAGATTATTTCTTATATATAAAACACGATCTTTTTTAGATTTATTAAGAGGTTTATATTTTATAATATTTATAGTATTTTATAGATATATTCCTTATATTCTTTAAGGGTATCTAAGAAAATTAGGATATTATCTAAGTATATTATAATAAAGATATTTAAGTACTCCTTAAGTATATTATTAATTATTTATTAAAATATAATAAGGGTATTAATAAGACTAAATAATATTACTAGGTACTTAAATAGACTAAGTTTAGTATAAAAAGCTATTTTTTATTTATCTCCTTTCTTTATTTAGATAAGGTTATAAACTTCTTTAAGGTTAAAAATAATAAACTATTTCTTATTATAAAGCCTATCCTTAAGCTTATTAATAAATAATAAGAATATTCTATCCTTAATTATAATCTTATTTAGCTAATAATAGTCTATAATTAGTTATAATTTCTTATTTTTTTTAGGTATAAATATAATAGGGTAACCTACCTCTAATTTTAAAGTCTAAATATAGCTTTTTTATAATATTTTATTAATATATTCTTATAATACTTTAAGTTACTTCTTATTAAAGTTATAGAATTAATAGAACTTAATTAAGGTTCCTTTTTTAAGATAGATTTTATAATCTTATTAATTATATTATAATAATCTAGTTTTAAGTATTTTATTAAATAACTTATTATATTTCTAGTATTCTTATAGAATATTCTTTATATATTCTTTTTCTATAATAGGTTTTTCTTTTTATTTTTTTTATAAAGCTTAGTTTATTTTATATATTTTCTAAATAATATTAATAATAATATGCTTATAGTATTTATTTTATTTATATCTTATTCCTAATTATAGAGCTTTTTTAATTAATATATTAGCTTCTTTTACCTTATTAACTTACTTATTGCTTATTAATATAGCTTTTTTAATAACTAAGTTATTATAAATATTTATTTATTCTATCTAATTAAATAATAATTATCGCGTTATTATATCTATCTATATTAACTAGCCTATATACTAATTAATTATTAAGTTACTCCTTATTAATTATAGGTAACCTAAAATTATATTATACTTATATAAGTCTATAATATTGAAGATAATTTATTTATAGTATCTTTATATTAAAATATCGAGTTAATTAATCTCGCGATTAATAGTTCTACTATTATAATTAAATATTTATCCTTTAATATTAAAAAGCCTATAAAGTAGAGCTTTCTAATTCTATAGTAGCTAGTATTAATTAATTATTATTAATAAGATATAGTTTCTTATTACTCTACTATCTAATAGTACTTATAAATAATACCTATATATCTAGACTTTTAAGACTATTTTCTAGCCTCTAGCTATCTTAATTAAATAAAGGGTTTTTAGGTTTCGTTTATTATCCTATACCTTTTTTATAGGTAATATTAGTAGTTTTTTACCGGGTAGTATTCTATATTAATTTAATTATCTTTAGGGTTATATATATAGTTACTATTATATAAGTTTAAGTAGTTTATTAGGTATACTTATCTATATTTATAATATCCTTTATAAAAAGTATTCTTCTATTTATATACCCTTATTAATATATAGTCCGGGTATTTATAGTACTAGTATCTATATATTATTCTATATTTTTCTAATATAATAGTATTTATATAGAGTTATTATTCTTTATATATTTCTTTTTTTTCTTTTTTTATATATAGTCGCTTATTTTAGCGTTATTATTATTATTCTTTAGTCTTATACTAATTAAGTAGCTTATACTTTATATAAATTAGATATTCTTTTAATAAATAGTTTTTCTATTATACTGGATAGTATATATATTTCTTTAAGTACCTAAATAATTACTTAAGTATAATATAATTAATAAAGGGTTTATTTATTATTATTTAGAAATATACTATTTTATTAATTTTATAAAGGTTATTAATAATTTATTCTAAGTATCCTTATATTAAGTAAGCTTAATATATTCTTTTCCTTAATATATAGAGTTTATAGTTATAGAAAATATATAATAGCTATAATATTTTATAATATCCCCGATTCTTAAGGTCTAGCTTTTTATTATCTTCTAGGAGGAGCCCTTTTTTTTAAGTTTAAGATAATTTATTATTTATTATCTAGGCTAAGATTATTATTTATTTAGTATTACTATATAATAAGGGGGTATAATAATTAAGTATTACTTTTTATTATTCTTCTTTTATTATTATTTTATTCTAGAGTCGATCTTTAAGCGATTATATATTATACTTATAGGTTTCTTTATTATTAAGTAATACTATATTACTAGACTTATTTAATAACTTATCTATAATATTAGGGTACCTCCTTAGCCCTATAATAACCTTATATATTATAATAATAATATATTATTATAATTCTTTAAAGAACTATCCCGCGTTATCCTTACTATCTTTATAAATTAGGTATATATTATTATAGTATCCTATTTAGTATAAGGCTTTATATATTATTATAATTCTTTAGGTATTATTATATTCCTATAGTTACTATACTTTAGGTTTAGTTATAATTAATTAGTCTAATATTAATAATATATTATACCCTAATCTAGTTATATTTAATTATTTAAGCTTATTTTCTAGAACTAGTTTTTAGTATACTTTTTTCTATCCTTATTTATTCTTTAATAAGTAATATTTATATATAAAGTAACCCTTCTTATTATAATTATAATATATAAGGTTCTTCTTATTTATTATAGCGAGTTTCTATATTATATCTAGGTCTATTAGTCTAGTATAAATTCTATATACTATACTTAGCCTAAAGCGCTATTATCTTATATTCGCGTAGTTTTTAAAGCTTTATACCTATAGATATTCTTTATAAATAAAGTATTATCCTTTCTTTTTATAGTATTATTTAAATTACCTATTATTAATTTTAATAGCTATAGTAATATACACCAATAGTATAGGAGGTTTATTTTCCTTATATAGTTTATCCTTAACTTTATCCTTAAGTCCGTGATAAAAAACTATTATTTTATTTACTTTATTTTTATTAATTCTAAAAGTAATTTAAATAAATTAAGTATTATAGTTAAAGGCTACTCCCTTTTATTTTAGTACTTCTAATTAGTTTTTTATTAATTATTTTTTATTAATAATTCTAAAGATTATTTTTAATATTTTTTTAAAATAAATATAATATATAAAGATATACTTAGTTTCTTCTTTTTTATTATTATAGATATTAGTTATAAAATCCTTAAGTATAGGTTTAAACTAGTATAAAATAGCTCTAAATAAGTATCTAGATATATATTAGACCTTATCTTCTTTAATATATAGTAAGGTAAGGAAGTATTATTAGTAGGCCCTAAGTTATATTAAGAACCTTTAAAGGTCTTTAATAATTCTATCGAATAGTCCTAGTTAATATAGCTTTATTATCTCTCTTAGGTCTTTATTAATAATTTATTAAATAATAATACTATTAATATTATTTATTTTATTATATAATCGCTCCTATTATTATATATATACGGCTATTTTTTCCTAGAATATTTAGTAAGATATATTATAGGCTTCCTTATCGCGTTATTATATATTTATAAGTTATTATATAGCTTACTAGAGTTCCTATATCTACCCCTTTAAGGCCTTAATATTTTCGTTATTAGAGTTATTATTTATATTTATAAGTTAAGCTATTTAAATAGGTTCGGTATACTTAGGGGTCGCCTTAGCGGTCTTAGATAAGGAGGATTCGCTAGCTATTATTATATTACTTAAGTATTTAATAAGGTAATATATTAAATAAGAGCTATTAATATATAATATTCGGGTTAGGCTAGCTATAGGGTAGGTAGACTAAAGTTAGTTTATAAACTAAGTATACTAGGTTATTATAGACTTAAGTAATCGGGTTATAGTTAATATATAAAGATAGTAGTAATCTAAGTATTAATTATTATATTAATAGCTAGAAAGCTAGGTAAAGATTAACTATAGTAAAGTATAGCTTCCTATATACTATAAATAAATATAAGGGCTTACGGGGTAGTAGTAAGCTAGTGAGCTAAATATAATATTAGAATATTAGCTTACGGTAAGGTAGTAATCCTTATATTATAGATAGCTCACGGTATGGTAGTGAGCTATATTACAAGTGGTCGGTGATTGGAGGAAAAAGTGGGGGGTACGTGAGAGGCGCATGCGGTCGCATGTCGGGTTGTAACACTAAGTTTCCTCTTCTCCTTTATTATAAGATCTAATATATATATATATATATATATATATATATCTTTATAAGCCCCTAAGGTTACTTTATATTAGTATAATTAATAATATAATTATTAATATATTTTATTTTTATATTTATAAAATAATTAAATAAAATAATTAAATATTTTAAATAATAAATATATATATATATATATATATATTAATTATTAAATATTTTAATTATTTATTATTATTAATATTATTTTATTTATATTTAAATATATAATTTATAAAATTATTATATAAATTTTATATTATAATTAAATATATTTTAATATAATTTTATAATTAATAATTATTATTAATAAATAAAAATAAAATATATTTTATATTAAGTTATTATATATAATATAAAGTATAATATAATATATAATAAAAAAAATTAAAATTATTTAATTTAATTTTTAAAAACTTTAAAAATAATATTAAAATAATAATTTTATAATTATAATAAATATTTATATATATTTTTTTTTAATTTAATTATAAATATATATATATATATATATTAAAAAAAACTTATTAAATTAATAATAATAATATTAATTTTAATAAAATTTTAATATTAATAAAGAAAGGAGATATAATATCGAGATATAGATATAATAATAATTATCAAGAAGGATCTATATGCCGGGATTCGGGATTCATATTCCACCTTCTCGGTCGCAGCTGCGAACCTTGGTCCCCAGGCGAGCACTATACCAAACAGAATATCGCCGATGCGCCCCGTACACAGAATCCGATGAACTCGGCCTGTTGGAACACAGGACGAGTCTGGTGCCTACCGAAATGGCACCAACCATGGTATCTCACCAAACGAGTGGTTACCCAACGAGCCTGTCCCATCGTCCTCCGATACACAACATCGCAACGTACCTACAGCTCGAACAAACCAACACCTGCTGATTTAGAGAAACGGATCGCTGCGATACCGATAGAGCGATATCGAAACTTCTGCATCGTCGCCCATATTGACCATGGCAAGAGCACGCTTAGTGATAGGCTGTTGGAGCGCACTGGGACTATATCTGCGAGCGACGCGAACAAACAGATCCTTGTACAGGTCATGGGCAACCGATGAGGGGGGCTTACAGGCTGATACCTCCATAGGATAAGCTCGATGTCGAGAGAGAGCGTGGCATCACCGTCAAGGCTCAGACTTGCACAATGCTCTACAATTACAACAACTTGGATTATCTGATCCACCTTGTCGATACACCCGGCCACGTTGACTTCCGCGCAGAGGTGACCAGGTCATACGCGAGTTGTGGAGGCGCGCTTCTTCTCGTCGACGCTAGCCAGGGCATCCAAGCGCAAACAGCATCCAACTTTCATCTTGCATTTGCGCAGGGACTTGCCCTTGTACCAGTGATCAACAAGATCGATATGCCGTCAGCAGATGTTCCGGGGGTCCTGAAACAGATTGAATCGAGCTTCGAACTCGATCCTGACCATGCCGTCCTTGTCAGCGCAAAGACGGGGAAAGGGGTGGAGAATATACTCCCGGCTGTTATCGAGCGCATCCCGCATCCCGTGGGAGACGAAAAGAGGCCACTGAAAATGCTCTTAGTGGATTCTTGGTACGATAATTTTAAAGGAGTGGTACTCCTAGTCAGGATCTTCGACGGCGTGGTGAAAGCCGGGGACCACGTTGTTTCTCTAGGTACTGGGATGAAATACACAATTGGCCAGGTCGGAATACAGTACCCCAACGCTACTCCCCAGGACGTTTTGCGTGCTGGCCAGGTTGGCTACGTCTTCTTCAATCCCGGCATGAAAAGAATACAGGATGCAAAGCTGGGCGATACCTTCACCACTGTCCAAAACCAGCTCAATGTCGAGCCTTACCCTGGTTTTGAAGAGCCACAGCCGATGGTCTTTGTGGCTGCTTTCCCGACAGACCAAAGCGATTATACCCGAATCGCTGACAGCATCAGCCAGCTGGTTCTCAATGACCGTAGTGTCACTTTGCAGAAAGCTTTCTCTGAGGCCCTGGGGTCTGGCTGGAGATTGGGGTTTTTGGGCAGTCTGCATTGCTCGGTTTTCCAAGATCGGCTGAAAGGTGAACATGGTGGCGACGTGATAATCACCGAACCTACAGTACCCTCAAAGATAGTCCATCCCGATGGATCGGAAGAGATCATTCAAAACCCTGCCCTATTTCCCGAGCCAGGCGATCAGAAAATGCGAGGATGCCAAGCCCTGGAGCCGTAAGTGCAGTGTCAAGTACTTGAAGAACGCTTCTTAACAAATCTAGGTTTGTGCGAGCGACAATGACGACGCCCGAGGAATACCTGGGCCGCGTCATCGAGCTTTGCGAAGCGAATCGAGGCGAGCAGAAGAGCATCGACTTCTTTCACACCAAACAGGTCATTGTGGTTTACGATCTACCAGCTTCGCAGCTAGTTGACGACTTCTTTGGCAAGCTCAAGGGCGCTACGTAAGACTTCCCCTGGCCAAGTATATATTCGCCCACTAACCCACGGCTCCGCAGCAAGGGCTATGCGACACTTGATTATGAAGACGCCGGTTGGAGAGAAAGCAGACTTGTCAAGCTGCAACTCCTTGTCAACAAGCAGCCTGTCGACGCCATTTGCCGTGTAGTGCACGTTTCACAGGCGGATCGCCTAGCTCGTCACTGGGTCACCAAATTTAAAGCACATGTCGAGAGGCAAATGTTCGGTAGGTGGAATCACGGCTCGTTTCCCCCGCCCCAAAATGATTCTAACAATACCCTACTAGAAATTGTGATTCAAGCTGCATCGGGCAATAAAATACTTGCCCGTGAGACTATCAAGCCATTTCGAAAGGATGTGCTGGCCAAGCTCCACGCTGCCGACATTACAAGGCGCAAGAAACTCCTGGAAAAGCAGAAGGAGGGCAGGAAGCGACTGCGGGCTATTGGGAATGTTGTAATAGAACAGTCTGCATTTCAAAAATTCTTAGCTAAGTGAATAGTAAGGATTCTGTATAATATATTAGAGACACTACGTAGAGTAATACTAGATTATAGATACCTTGATTTTGAGTTTAAGAGATATATATAAATATAATAAACTATAATAATAATATAAATATATTTATAAAAATTATATTATAATACTATTTTAAGTATAGTATATATAGTAACTTTAATAATATATTATTATATATCTAGTAAATACTAAAGGGTTAGTAATAAAGGGTAGGTAAATAATAACTATAGACTTATATTAGAATTAGAGTTAATATACTTATATATATATAGAATCTTTTAGAAATTTATTATTAATAAGATAATATATAAAGTTATTTTAAATAATTTAATTTTATTAATTTTAGTATTTATTAAAGCTTTAATTATTAATTAAGTTTAATTATAATTTCTTTTTTATTATTTATTTATTAATAATTATTCTTATAATTAGAAATCTTATTTAATTAGTCGCTAAGAAAGCTAGCTACCTTATAATTAAGAAGCCCCCTTTTTCGCCCTCCTTTATTTTTCGCCCCCTAGTTATAGCCTAACCTATCTAAGTATATATTATATTATAAATAATAAAGAAAAAGTAAATAGACTAGGGTAGCTATAGTTTTATAAGTATAACTAGCTTAAATATTTACTTAATATTATATTATATTCTAATAAGCTTAGACTATAATTAGAAGGTAAGAAATAAGAGAGTGTAAAAAAGGGGGCTTTTAGCTTATTTTTAAATAAGAATATTAAAATATTTCTAGTTACTAATTAAGGTAAGTTAGGTACCCTTATAACTAACTAAGGCTTTTTAGATTTAAGTTAGTATAAAGAATATATATTAGTATATAATATATATAATTAGATTAAGTAAGGTTAGTAAGATAAGGCTATATTATTCTAATAAGTTAAACTTCTTATTTTTTATTAAGGTATTATAAATATATTATATACCTTTCTTAAGGCTATTTCTTAAGGTTAATCTAAAAGAAGCTTTACTAACTTTATATTAATTATAGCTCTAGAAAAGCTAATATTAGGGTATTAATATAATATAGCTTATACTTAATATATAGCTTATATAAGTATAGCTATAGGCTAGTACTATAATAATTCCCTCTCCTATAATATTAACCTTAATATAAAGTTATATTATTATATTATTATAAATAAATTATTATTAAAATAATAATAACTTATTTAAAATATAAAATAAATAATAAAATAAAGGTTTTAATTTTATAATTTTATTAAATTATATAAATATATATTTATTTAAGAAATATTTTATAATCTTTAGATTTTATTATTAAATATTTTTAATATATTATAATTATTATTATATATATATTATTAATTATTTTAATTAAAAATTTTAAAAAAAATATAATTTAAATCCTTAATATTATAAAAAAAATTATTATATTTATTATATAAATTTTAATATTAAAATTTATATTTTAAATTTTATATTAAAATTTATATTAATTAAGATTTAATATAATTATAATAATATAATATTATTATATTTTTATATTATAATAATTATAATTAAAATAAAATAAAATTTAAATTAAAATTAATTTAATTTTAATTAATATTATTATATATATAATTATTATTTTATTTTTTTTAAAAAATTTTTAATTTTTTAATTATTTTTTATATATATTTATAAATTATTAATTTTTTTTTTTTTTTATATTTTAAAAAATTTTTTATTTTTATTTAAATTATTTTTATATATTAAATATATAATTTATAAAAAAATAAATAAAATTAAGTTTTATTTTATTTATTTATAATATTATTATATATTATTATTTTTATTATATATTTATAATTAAATATTTTTATTATTTATTTTAAAAAAAAAAAAAATTAAAAATCTTAATATTATAAAAAAATATTATTATATATAATATATAAATTTAAGTATTAATTTTTATATTATTAATCTTATATTAAAATAATATTATTATATAATATATTTTAAATTTAAATATTATTAATTATTAAATAAAAAAATATATTTTTTATTTAAAAATTTTTTTAATATAATTATATTTATATTTAAATTAAAATTAATAAGAAACCTTATTTATAATAATATTTTATATTATTAATTATAAAACTAATTTTAATTCTTATTCTTATTATAATATAAATATTAAGTTATATATAGAATATTAATTATCTTATATAATTTATTACCCTTAATATAGTATAATAGTAGCTAATATAACTAGATACTAATACTATATTTTATTTATATTTTTTTATATATATATAATATATTATTTATTATTATCCTTATAATATATACTAACCCTATTATATATTAATATATTATATAACTAAAGTTATTATTATATCCTTAATATTATATAAATAATAATAATTATAAAGTTATTATTTACCTAGTCTTATAAGTCCTTTAAAGCCGCTATTATAATAATTAATTAAGTTTTTCTAGCTTAATAAGGAAAGAAGCGCTCTAATACTAAGGACTTTAATATAGCTAGCTACCTTAATTTATACTAAGTACCGGGCCTTTATAAATTAAGGCTTAATTAAGGCTTATAAAAAGAAGTAAAAGAAAGGTATAGTATTATAGATAATAAGCTACTTTTTTAAAATATTATCCTATATAATAGTTAGGGCGTAGATTAGTATAATTAAAAGGCTTTATTTAATAAGGCATTTATAACTAACTAGGCTATTATTATATAGTTCTTTATAAATAATATTATTACTTTATATAACTATAGTATCTAGCCTAGCTATATTATATAATAACTTAAGGAATAATATCCTAATTAAGCCGCTCTAGTGATTTAATAAAAAATATTTAATATTATTTATAAATATTTAATTTATAAGCTTATAAAAAGAAGCCTAATTAAGTAAGTATTAAATAAACTTATAGTATATAGTCCTAGTACTTATATATATTATAATAGTATATTATAATAAGGGTTTAATAAGCTTATTTTCTAATATATAGAGAATAAATAAAGCTTCTTTATATCCTTATTAAATATATTAATCTTAGGTCTTTAATTAGCTTAAAAAATATTATAAAGTTATATTATTTAATAATATATAGAAAATTAATAAGTTTAAGATACCCTTTTTTAATATCTATAGCGCTATTAATATATAAAATACTTTCTAAATTAAGGCTACTTTTATCTCTAGGGAGTATAAAGCTAACTTTAATTTAGTATTTAATTAATTATTTATTATTTTAAATAAATAAGCTATACTATATACCTAGGTCCTTATTATATATTAAGATCTTATATTAAAGAAAGCTTTAATAAGAGCTATAAGTTTAATAATACTATATATTTTTTATATTATTAATATAAATTTATAAATATTTTTATTAAAATTAAGTATTTTTTTTTAGAAATTATATTATAAAATAATAAATTAAATAAAAAAAATAAAATAAAGTTATATTATTATAATAATTTAAACTTATTATCTTTAGCTAAGGTACTTTAAGTATATTATATATATTTTTTAAGTATATCCTTTAAAGTATTATATTAGCCTATAATTATATTTATATATATACTATATATAAGGCTAAGGCTATATTATATTATTAACTTAAAATTAGCTATATAAAGAGCCTTAATAAATAATAAATTAATTTAATTATTTATAAAATAACCTTATAAAATATATATAAAGAGTATATATAATAAACTTAAAGTACTTTAATTAAGGATAATAAGTTTAAATTATTATAATAATATAACCTTATTTTATTTTTTTATTTAATTTATTATTATAATATTAGCCTATAGCTATACTTATATAAGCTATATATAAGGCTATAATAATAATATATTAATAACTTATAAAGGGCTATATAAAAGACCTTAAGGGATATTTAATTATTTTAATTATTTTAATAATCTTAAAAAATATAAACTTTAAGAATATATATAATATATTTAAAATAGCTTAATTAAAAATAATAAATTTAAATTATTATAAAAATATAATTTTATTTTATTTTTTTTATTTAATTTATTATTTTATATTATAATTTTTTAAATTTTTTTAAAAATTATTTAAAAAAAAATATTAATTTTATAATATTTATTTATAAATAAATTAATTTAAAAATTTTTTTTTAAATATTTAAAAATTTAATAAAAAATAAAAAATAATAAATTTTTTAAATTTTATTTAATAATTTTTTTAAAAAAAAATTAATAATATTTAAAATATTATAAATTTTTTAAATTAATTTAATTTTAAAAAATTATTTTTATTAAAAATTAATAAATAAATTTTATAATAATTTAAATAAAAAATTAATATATAAATTATAAAATAATTAAATTAATAAATTATAAATTAATTTATTTTAAAATTTTTTTATATTATATATTAAAATAATTTAAAATAATTATAATTAATTTAAAAAAAAAAAAATTATATAAAATAATTATAAATATATAAAAAAAAAAAAAATAAAAAAAAATAATTATAAATATATAAAAAAAAAAAAAATAAAAAAAAAAAATTATTAAATTAATTTTAATAATTATAATATAAATTAAAATATTAAAATAAAAAATTAAAATTATTAATTTTATATAATTTAATTTTTTTTATTATTTAAAATTAAAAATAATTAATTTTTAAATTTAAAAAAAATTATTTAAAAATAATAAAAATTAATATATTATTAATAAAAATAAAATTTTAAAAATATTTAATAAAATATATATATTATATTAAATTAAATAAAAAAAATTTAATAAAAAATTATAAAAATTTAAAAATTTAAAAAATATTATAAATTAATTAATTTATTTTTTAAAAATAAATATTATTATTAATTAAAAATATTATAAATTATAAATTATTTTTAATAATTTAATTTAAAAAAATTTAATAATATAAAAATTAAATTTTTTTAAAAATTTTAAATTTATTTAAATTTTTTTAAATAATATTTTAAATTTAAATTAAAAATAAATTAAATATATATTTTTTTTATAAAATTATAATTTAATTTAAAAAATTATTTATTTTTTTAAATAAAAATAATATTAATTATTTAAAAAAATATTATTATAATTATTAAATAATTTTAAAATATTATTATTTTATAAAATAAAAAATATTTTATATTAATATTAATATTTAATTTAAATATAATTAAATAAATTAAAATAAAATAATTTATAAAATAAAAATAATTTAAATTAAAATTAAAAATAAATAAAAAAAAAATTATATAAATTTTATTTTTAAAATTAAATTAAAAAAAATTTTAATAATTAATAAAATATTTTTAAAATATTTTAAATATTAAAATATTAAATATTAAAATATTAAATATTAAAATATTAAATATTAAAATATTAAATATTAAAATATTAAATATTAAAATATTAAATATTAAATATTTAATAAATATATATTTTAAAAAAAAAATTAAAATAAAATATTTTTTATAAAAAAAATAATTAAAAATTTTTTTTTTTAAAATTAAATAAATAAAAATTATAATAATTTAAATAATAATAATAATTTATAATTAATTTAATATTAAAATTAAAATTAAATAAAATATAAAATTATTAATAAATTTTATTAATATTTTATATATAAAATATATAAATTTATAATTTTTTAATAAAATAATTTTTTAATTTTTAAATATAATTTATTATAAATTTAAATATAATAAAATATAAATTATATTATTTATAATTATAAATTTTTAAAAAATTATTTATATATTTATATAAAATTATATTAATTTTAAAAAATTTAATATATAAAAATAATTATTTTTTATTTTTTTAATTATATTAATTTTAAAAATATTAAATATATATATATAAATTATTATTAATATTAATAATAATTTAAATATAATTTTTATTAAATTTTTCTAATTTTATAAAAAATAATTAAAAAATAAATATAATAAAAAATTAATATTTATATAATATATTTAATAAAAAAATTTTTTTTTTTTTAAAATTAATATTAAAATATTAATTTTTTTAAAATTTTAAAAATATTAAAATTTTTTTATATTTAATAAAAAAATAATATTATTATATTATTAAATTATTAATTATATAATTAATTTTATTAAAAATAAAATATTATTATATAAATTTATTTATTATTTATTTTTTATTAAATTTTAAAAATTAAAAAAATTTTTAATTTAAATTTTTAAAAATAATATTATTTATTTTTTTAAAAAATTAATAATTATTTTAATTATTTTTATTTTTAAAAAAAATAAAAATTTAAAATTATATATTAATTATAAAAATTTAAATAAAATTATAATTAAATTTTTTTTTTTTTTTAATTATTAAAATTATAAATTAAATTAAAATTATATAAATTTTTTTAAATTAATATTAAAAATATTTATTAAAAAATTTAAATTAAAAAAAAAATAATTAAAAAATAATATTTTATATTTATTATAATTATTTTATATATTTAATTATATTATTTAATTTAATTAATATTTTAATTTTATTTTAAAAATATATTTATAATATATTAAATTTTTTAATAAATAATTTTTATATTATATATTTAAATAATATTTTAAATTTTTTTTTAATTTAAAAAAAAATATATAAAATATTTATAAATTATTTTTAATAAATTTTAAAAAATAAAATTTTATATTAAAATATTAAAATATAAAATTTATAAAAATAAAATTAAATTTTTTTAAATTTTAAATTAATAATAAAAAAATTTTATTAAATTTAAAATAAATAATTATAATTATAAATTAAAAAAAATTTATAATATATTAAAAAATTTAAAAATTAAATTTTATAATTTTTATTATAAATTTATTTAAAAATTTTTTAATATTATATAATTATTAATAATATTATTTAAAAAAAATAAAAAAAAAAAAATTAAATATAATTAAATTTAAAAAAATAAAATATATAATATTTTAAAAATTAATATATTTTATATTTTTTATATAATATTTTTAATATTTTAAAAATTTAATAATAATTATTATTTTTTAATTAAAAATATTATAATTTAATTTTAATTTATAAAATTTTTATAATAAAAAAATAATTAAATATTATTTTTTTTTTAATTTTATTAAAATAATATTTTAATAATAATTTTTTTTAAAATATTAATTTTAATTTTTAATTAATAATTAAAATTATTATATTTAAAAAAAATAATTTAAAAAATTTTAATTAATTTTTAAAATATTATATATTTTATTTTTTTAAATTTAATTTTTTTTAATTTTTTATTATTTTTATTTTTTTTAAATAATATAATTTATAATTATATAATATTAAAAATTTTTTAATTAATTTATAATAAAAATTATAAAATTTAATAAAAATTTAAATATTTAAATATATTATAAATTATTTTAATTTATAATTATAAAATTTATTTTAAATTTATTAAAAATTTTTTAATATTAATTAAAAATTTAAAAAATTTAATTTTATTTTTATAAAATTTATATTTTAATATTATAATATAAAATTTTATTTTTTAAAATTTATTAAAAATAATTTATAAATATTTTATATAATTTTTTTTATATTTTAAAAAAATTAAAATATTATTTAAATATATAATATAAAAATTATTAATTAAAAAATTTAATTTATTATAAATATATTTTTAAAATAAAATAATAATATAAAATAAATTAAATTATATAATTAAATATTTAAAATAATTATAATAAATATAAAATATTATTTTTTATTTATTTTTTTTTTAATTTAAAATTTATAATAAATATTTTTAATATTAATATAAATAAAATATATATAATTTTTTATTATAATTTTATTTAAATTTTTATAATTAATATATTATTTTTATTTTTTATTTTTTTTATAATAAAAATAAAAAATTTTAATTAAATTTTTAAATAAATAAATTTTATTATTTTTAAAAATTATAATTAAATATTTTTTAAATTTTTTAAATTTAAAAAAAAAAAATAAATTAATATTTTTATATAATAATATTTTATTTTTAAATAAAATTTTTTTTTTTATTAAATAAATAATATAAATATTAATTATTTATTATATTTATATTTTAATTATTTTTTATTATATTAAAAATATTTAATTAAAATTATATTTAAATTATTATTAATATTAATTATTTTAAAATTAATATATTAAAAAAAAATAAAAAAAAATTATTATAATATATTAAATTTATAAAAATTAATATTATTTTATATAAATATATAAATAAATTTTAAAAAATTAATTATTTATAATAATATAATTTAAATTTAATTATATTTAAATTTATAATAAATTATATTTAAAAATTTTAAAATTATTTAATAAAAAAATTTTAAATTTATTTATTTTATATATATAATATTAATAAAATTTATAAAAAAATTTATATTTTATATAATTTTAATTTTTTTAATTTTAAAAAAAATTTTTAATTATTTTTTTAATAAATATATATATATTAAATATTTAATTTTTTAATATTTAATATATTTTAAAAATTTTATAATAATTATTAAATTTTTTTTAATTTTAAAAATAAATTTTAAATAAATTTTTTTATTTATTTTTAATTTTAAATTAAATAATTTTTATTTTTTAAATTATTTAATTTAAATTTATATTATTATATTTAAATTAAATATTAATATAAATATAAAATATTTTTTATTTTATTATATAATAATTTTTTAAAATTATTAAATAATTATAAAAATATTTATTAAATAATTAATATTATTTTAATTTATAAAATTTAATAATTTTTTAAATTAAATTATAATTTTAAATAAAAAAATATATTTTATTTAATTTTAATTTTAATTTTAATTATTATTTAAAAAAATTTAAATTAATATAAAATTTTTAAAAAAAATTAATTTTTATATTTTTAAAATTTTTTAAATTAAATTATTAAAAATAATTTATAATTTTTAATATTTTTAATTAAATAAAAAATTTAAAAAAATAAAATTAATTAATTAATTTATAATATTTTTTTAAATTTTTAAATTTTAATATTTTTTAATAATTTTTTTTTTATAAATTTAATATATTATATATTTTTTATTAAATATTTTAAAAATTTTATTTTTATAAATAATATATTAAATTTTTATTTTTTAAATATATTTTTTTAATTTAAAAATTAATTATTTTTAATTTAAAATATATAAAAAAAATTAAATTTTATTATTAATTTTATTTAATATTTTAATTTATATTATAATAATTAAAATTAATTTAATAATTTATTTTATTAAAAATTTTATTTTTTTTATATATTTATAATTAATATATATAATTTTATTATTTTTTTTAATTAATTATATTTTAATTTTTAATTTTTTAAATATATAATATAAAAAATTTTTATAATAAATTAATTTATAATTTATTAATTTAATTATTTTATAATTTATATATTAATTTTTTAATTTTAAAATTATAAAATTTATTTATTAATTTTAAATAATAATAATTTTTTAAAATTAAATAAATTTTAAAAATTTATAATATTTTAAATATTATTAATTTTTTTTTTAAATTTATTAAATAAAATTTAAAAAATTTATAAATTTTTATTTTTTATTAAATTTTTAAATATTTAAAAAAAAAATAATTTAAATTAATTTATTTATAAATAAATATTAAAAAAATAATATTTTATTTTTTTAAATAATTTTTAAAAAAATTTAAAAATTATAATATAAAATAATAAATTAAATAAAAAAAATAAAATATAATTATATTATTTTAATTATATTAAATTATTATTTTTTATTAAAATATAATAAGTTTTATATATATATATACCCCTTAATATACTTTCTAAGGTTACTCTTTAAATAACTAAAATAATTAAATATCCCTTAAGGTCCCTTATATAGCCTCCTATAAGTTATTAATATAGTATAAGTATAGCCTTATATATAGCTTATATAGGTATAGCTATAGGCTTATATTATAAAAAAAGTCCTAGGTATAATTACCCCCTTATATAATTATAAATATAAAAAAGAGAATATATTTTATTTCCTTATATATAATAAACTTTAATTCTTATTAACCTAGATATAGACTAATATAAATATTAAATACTTTAAATATTTTAAAAAAGGATTATATTTTATTAATATACTTTTATTTAATATTATAAACTTTTAATAATTTTATTTAATAAAAGAACTTAAACTTTAATATTAAATAAAATAATAAGATTAAGCTAGGATTATTATAGCTTAAAATAAGAAATTAAATTATTATAATTAATTTATTAATTAATTAAATATTTATTTATATTAATATAAGAATATATTAAAATACTTAAGATATATAAGTATATATAAATATAATAATAATAATAATATATTTAATTTTTATTTATAAATAATTATTAAAAACTAGCTTAATATTAATATAATATTAAATTATTAAATAAAAATTATTATAATAATTTATTCTTAAAATCTTTAGACTTTTATAATACTAGCCTATAGCTATACCTATATAAGCTATATATAAGGCCGTAGCTACGCTATATTAGCGACTCGAGGTATAATATTCGGGTCAGGCTAGCTACCGGGTAGATAGACTAAAGTTAGTTTATAAACTAAGTATATTAGATTATTATAGACTTAAGTAGTCGGGTTATAGTTAATATATAAAGATAGTAATAATCTATATATTAATTATTATATTAATAATTAGGGAGCTAGATAAAGATTAATTATAATAAAGTATAGCTTCTTATATACTATAAGTAATTATAAAAGCTTATAAAGTAATAATAAGCTAATAAGCTAGATATAATACTAGAGCGCTAGCTTATAGTAAGGTAATAATCCTTAGGTTATAGATAGTTTATAATATAAAAATAAGCTATATTCGCGGGTAATTAATAATTAGAGGAAAAAGTAAGGGGATATATAAGAAATATATATAGTTATATATCGGGTTATAATATAATATCTCCTTTCTAGTAATTCTATCCTAGAATTAATTAAAACTATTATTAGTCTTATTTATTATAAGTTCTTTAATTTCCTTCTTTATTTATATTAATACTATATTTAATTATTTTTCTAATTTTACTTAAAAAACCTATAAATATTATTAATTAATATATATTATTATTTATAATAAAGTAAATATTAATATACTTTATATTTATTATTTTAAGAATAAGAAGCTTTATTATTTTAATAATAAGTTATTAAAATATAGTAAGTATATTTATTATAGTTATTCTTATAATAGGATATTTATTATATTATTATATAAATAAGTATTTTTATAATTAAGATATATTATTTATATATATAATTAATTATTTTCTAGAATAATATAAAAAGCTTAATAAGGATAAAGAGTAGGCCGAGGAGGTACTACTTTATTTTTAATCTAAGTTAGCTTTAGTTATTAATTATTTAATATAAATATAAAAGATTCGATAGTATATAAAGGAGTATATTAATAATTCTATATATTATAAATTAGCTAGTTTAAAGGAGGATAAGGCTAAGATATAAGATCCTAATTATTTATCTCCTTTAAAGTTATTAAATATTTTAGATAGTTATAAGTATTAATTAAAGAATAACTTATATTTTATTAGTTTATTAGATAATCTAGACTAGGCGAGCTTAGGGTTAGGTAATAAGTTTATAAATATAGCCCTTTTACCGCGAGCTATAATTATTAATAAAAGCTTTATATAAAGTATTAATAATTCTTAAAGTATTTAGGGGGTTTTTATATATTTTTATTATTTATATAGTTTTTTTATTAAATAAAATACTATATTTCTTTATTTTTAATTTATTTATTAAGGATTTATTCTAGTTTATATTTTTTTTTATAAATCTTAATATTTATTTATATTTTAATATTTTTTAGTATTTTTTTAAATAATAAAATATAAAAAATTAAATATATTCTTATATTTAAAAATAATAATAATTTATAATTAATATTTAAGATAATTTTTTTAATTTTAAATAATCCTAGTTTTTTATAATTAAGCTTTAATAAAAATTAAATTATTATAAAATTTTTATATAATAAGTAGGCTATATCTTCTCTCCTAAAGATTAGTTTTTTTAATTTTTTAAAATTATAATACTTTAATATTTATATTTATATAAATTTAAGTTATTTTTTTATATATTTATATAATAAGTATAATTAATTTATTTTAAATATTATTTTTTTAATAAAAGGTCTATTTTTTAATATTTTATTATTAAACTTAGGTTTATATTTATAATTTATATAAAATAATAAGATTTTTATTAATTCTATAAGTATATTATTATAAATAAATTAAATAAATAATAATTTTAAAACCTAATTATTTTATTTATAATTAATATAATATTATAAATATTATTTTAATATTTAGTTTAATTTTTTTATTTATTTATTTATTTAAGGATAATATAGTATATTAAGCTTATATTTAATTCTAAATTATATTATTAAGGCTTATTAAAACTTTAAAATAAATATTATTCTTTTATTTAAAATAATTTTTTCTAAAAAACTATAATTAATTATAATATATTTAAGTATTATATATATAAATATTTCTATATTTATTATTTCTTAATATAATAAAAAATATTTAAATTTATTAATTTAATCTATAATAATAAATATATTATTATATTTAATATTAAATTCTAGTTCTTTAGACTTAGGTAGCTTTATAATATAATTAAAGGTTATTAATTTTTATAATTATAAAAATACTAATAATAGCTTTAGTTCTTTATAAAGTTTATATTATATAGCCTTATTATATATATAATCTTTATATTATTTAATAATATATATAATATTTATTTTAATTCTTAAATAATTATATATTTATTTAATTTATTTAAAAATCTTTTTAACTCCTTAATATCCTATTATAGGATATATATAAATATTTATAAGGATTTTATTATATAATAATAAAAATATTTATATAATTTTATCTTTATAGGGTACCTTTTTTAGCTTAATTATATATCTTTTTAAAATCTTAGGTTTATTATTAAATATTTATTATAGAATTTTATTATAATAAATAATATTTACTTTTATTTTAAATAATAAAAAATTAAGTATTATTTATATATAGTTTTTTTAATTATTTTATTAAAATATTTATCCTTTTATTTTAAGTATTTTAATATTATAATCTAGTTTATAATTAAGTATATTTATATAGTTATTTTTCGATCTTTTTTAATAAATAATTTTAATATTATAGTTTATAAAGAACTTAATATAGTATATTTATTATATATTAAGTTTATATATTATTATAAAATAAATAATATTTTAATAATTAATATAAACCTTAATCTTAAACTTAATTCTTAATATATAATACTTAAATTCTTTAATTATAAAGATAATAATAAGGAATTCTTTATTATAAATAAAGTAATTTAATTCTATATTATAGAATTTCTTTAAGAAAAAAATAATTAAATATATATTATTATTATTATTTTTTTATTTAATTTATATTCTTATAATATAATCTAATATATTTATTTTTAATTTTAGTAATTTTTTAAGATTATAAGTTATAAAAATAATATTTAAAAGAATATTATTTTATATAGTTTTAAATACTTCTTATTATTTTTTTTTTTATTAAAATTCTTTTTTATTTTTTATAAGTTTAATAAATAATATAATAATCTTATTAAAGTTATAAATAAAGTAATAATAATAGTTTATAAAGCTTATAAAAGCTTATATTTTTTTAAATATTATTAAAATTAATTATTCTTTAATTATATTAATTTTTATTTATTTTATTAATATTTTATTAAATCTAATTATATATCTTAAAAAAACTATTTTTTATATATAAAATATAATCTTTTTTAGATTTATTAAGAGGTTTATATTTTATAATATTTTTAATACTTTATAAATATATTCTTTATATTTTTTAAAAATATTTAAAAAAATTAAAATATTATTTAAATATATTATAATAAAGATATTTAAGTATTCCTTAAATATATTATTAATTATTTATTAAAAAATAATAAGAATATTAATAAGTCTAAATAATATTACTAAATATTTAAATAAATTAAATTTAATATAAAAAGTTATTTTTTATTTATTCTTTTTCTTTATTTAAATAAGATTATAGGCTTTTTTAAGGTTAAAAATAATAAACTATTTTTTATTATAAAGTCTATTCTTAAGCTTATTAATAAATAATAAGGGTATTCTATCTTTAATTATAATCTTATTTAATTAATAATAGTTTATAATTAGTTATAACTTTTTATTCTTTTTAAATATAAATATAATAAAATAGCTTATTTTTAATTTAAAAGTCTAAATATAGCTTTTTTATAGTATTTTATTAATATATTTTTATAATACTTTAAATTACTTTTTATTAAAGTTATAGAATTAATAGAACTTAATTAAGGTTCTTTTTTTAAGATAGATTTTATAATCTTATTAATTATATTATAATAATCTAATTTTAAGTATTTTATTAAATAGCTTATTATATTTCTAGTATTCTTTTAGAATATTCTTTATATATTCTTCTTTTATAATAGGGTTTTTTTTTTATTCTTTATAAAGCTTAGTTTATTTTATATATTTTCTAAATAATATTAATAATAATATATTTATAGTATTTATTTTATTTATATTATATTCCTAATTATATAGCTTTTTTAGTTAGTATACTAGCTTTTTTTACCTTTTTAATTTACTTATTATTTACTTATATAGTTTCTTTAATAATTAAGTTATTATAAATATTTATTTATTTTTTCTAATTAAATAATAAGTATTATATTATTATATTTATCTATATTAACTAGCTTATATATTAATTAATTATTAAGTTATTTCTTAATAATTATAAATAACTTAAAATTATATTATATTTATATAAGTCTATAATATTAAAGATAATTTTTTTATAATATCTTTATATTAAAATATCGAGTTAATTAGTCTCGCGGTCGATAGTTCTACTATTATAATTAAAAGTTTATCCTTCTATATTAAAAAGCCTATAAAGTAAAGCTTTTTAATTCTATAATAGCTAGTATTAATTAATTATTATTAATAAGATATAGTTTCTTATTACTTTATTATTTAATAATATTTATAAATAATATTTATTTATCTAGACTTTTAAGATTATTTTCTAGCCTTTAATTATCTTAGCTAAGTAAAAGGTCTTTAGGGTTATTTTATTATTTTATATCCTTTTTATAAGTAATATTAATAGTTTTTTATTAAATAATAGTTTATATTAATCTTATTATTTCTTAATTTATATATATAATTATTATTATATAAACTTAGGTAGTTTATTAAATATATTTATTTATATTTATAATATCCTTTATAAAAAGTATTCTTTTATTTATATATTTTTATTAATATATAATCTAAGTATTTATAGTATTAATATCTATATATTATTCTATATTTTTCTAAAATAATAATATTTATTATATAAAATTATTATTCTTTATATAATTCTTTTTTCTCTTTTTTTATATATTAATACTTATTTTAATATTATTATTATTATTTTTTAATCCTATATTAATTAAATAGTTTATATTTTATATAAATTAAATATTCTATTAATAAATAGTCTTTCTATTATATTAAATAATATATATATTTTTTTAAATATTTTAATAATTACCTAAGTATAATATAGTTAATAAAGGGCTTATTTATTATTATTTAAAAATATTATATTTTATTAATTTTATATAGGTTATTAATAATTTATTTTAAGTATTTTTATATTAAATAGGCTTAATATATTCCCTTTCTTAATATATAAAGCCTATAATTATAAAAAATATATAATAATTATAATATTTTATAATAATTAAAATTCTTAAGATTTAATTTTTTATTATTTTTAAAAATAAGCCTTTTTTTTTTTATCTAGGATAGTTTATTATTTATTATTTAAGCTAGGATTATTATTTATTTAGTATTATTATATAATAAAAAAGTATAATAATTAAGTATTACTTTTTATTATTCTTCTTTAATTATTATTTTATTCTAGAGTTATTTTTTAAGTACTTATATATTATATTTATAGGTTTCTTTATTATTAAGTAATATAATATTACTAGATTTATTTACTAATTTATCTATAATATTAGGGTACTTTCTTAGCCTTATAATAACTCTATATATTATAATAATAATATATTATTATAGTTTTTTAAAGAATTATCCTATATTATCCTTACTATCTTTATAAATAAGATAATTATTATTATAATACTTTATTTAATATAGTATATTATATATTAATAAGTTATTATTTATTCTAATTAATATTATTATTATTTTCTAGATTTTCTTATTATAGTTTATATTATAAAAGATTTTTCTTATTATAATATTAATAATATATTATTAATATTCTTCTTTAGTATTATCTATATCTATAGGTTTTTTATAAGTTCTATATAAAGTACTTAGTATATTTATAAGGACTTAGTTATATACTTTAATAATATCTAATTTAGCGATTTCTTATTTAATAAGTATATTATATCTAGACCTAGTTATATTTAGCTACTTAAGCTTATTTTCTAGTACTAGCTTTTAGTATACTTTTTTCTTTTTTTAAGGTATTTTATATTCTTAAGATAGGTATCCTTTCTTATTATAATTATAATAAGTAATATTTTTTTTATTTATTATTATAAGTTTTTATATTATATCTAGGTCTATAGGTCTAGTATAAATCCTATATACTATACTTAGCCTAAAATATAGTTATTTTATATTTATATAGTTCTTAAAGTTTTATAATTAAAGTTATTCTTTATTATAAATAAAATATTATTTTTTTTTCTTATAATATTTTTTAAACTATTTATTATTAATTTTTATTATTATAATAATATATATTAATAATATAAAGAGTTTATCCTCCTTATATAATTTATCCTTAATTTTATTCTTAAGTTTATAATAAAAAGCTATTATTTTATTTATTTTATTTTTATTAGTTCTAAATATAATCTAAATAAATTAAATATTATAATTAAAAGCTATTTTTTTTTATTTTAATATTTTTAATTAGTTTTTTACTAATTATTCTTTATTAATAATACTAAAAGTTATTTTTAGTATATTTTTAAAATTAATATAGTATATAAAGATATATTTAATTTTTTTTTTTTTTTTTTTATAAAGATTAATTATAAAATCCTTAAATATAGGTTTAAATTAATATAAAGTAGCTTTAAATAAGTATCTAGATATATATTGGACCTTATCTTCTTTAATATATAATAAGGTAAGGAAATATTATTAATAGGCCTTAAACTATATTAAGAACCCCTAAAGGTCCTTAATAATTCTATTAAATAATCCTAGTTAGTATAGCTTTATAATTTCTTCTAGATCCTTATTAATAACCTATTAAATAATAATATTATTAATATTATTTATTTTATTATATAATTATTCTTATTATTAAATATATATAACTATCCTTTCCTAGAATATTTAATAGGATATATTATAAGCTTCTTTATTACGCTATTATATATCTATAAGTTATTATATAGCTTATTAGAGTTCCTATATTTATCCCTTAAAGAGCTTAATATTCTTATTATTAGAGTTATTAAAGTCTATACTAATATTTTCTATTATCGCGATAGGTTTAGTATACTTAATAATTACTTTAATATTAGAGGATTCGCTAGTTATTATATTATATTACTTAAGTATTTAATAAGGTAATATATTAAATAAGAGTTATTAATATATAATATTTAGGTTAGGCTAGTTATTAAGTAGATAAACTAAAGTTAGTTTATAAACTAAGTATATTAGGTTATTATAGACTTAAGTAGTCAGGTTATAGTTAATATATAAAGATAATAATAATCTATATATTAATTATTATATTAATAATTAGGGAGCTAGGTAAAGATTAATTATAATAAAGTATAGCTTCTTATATACTATAAATAATTATAAAAGCTTATAGGGTAATAGTAAGCTAGTAAGCTAGATATAATACTAGAGCGCTAGCTTATAGTAAGGTAGTAATCCTTAGGTTATAGATAGCTTATAGTATAGAAGTAAGCTATATTCACGGGTAGTTAATAATTAGAGGAAAAAGTAGGGGGGCATATAAGAGGCGTATATAGTCGCATATCGGGTCGTAACACAAGGTAGGCTATATATAGAACCTTAAGAGATTCCTAATTATTCCGGCTACCTATAGGGTAACCTTAAGAGGTATACTAAGGGATATATTTATAATACTTATAGTGCCTTAATAAAGGATAATAAGTTTAAGTTATTATAATAATCTAACCCTATCTTACTCCTCTTACTTAATTTACTATCTTATATTATAATTTTTTAATATATTTTAAGTAACTTAATAATAAAGTACTTTTATTATAAAAAATAATAAATTTTATCTCTTTTTTATAATAAAACTTTTTATATATTTCTTAATAATATATTTAAAAAAAACTTATAATTATAATTTTTTTAATTAAATAAATAAAATAATTAATTAAATTAAAATTATTATAATTTTAATTATAATTATTATTAATTCTAGAATTAGAATTAAAAATATAATTATTATTATATTTATAGGGTATAATTAAATTAATATTATTATAATTTAAAGTATTAAAAAGATTAATAAAAATATTAAAAAAGGGGGAAAAAAAAGCTAAAATTAATAAAAATATAAAAATAATAAAAAAACTATATTAATTAAAAGCTAGGCTAAATACTCTATAACCTAGAGTAAGTAAAGGTATAAGTATTATTATTAAGGGCGCGCTATAGCTATAATTATTATTAATAATAAAAGCAATAATAATATTATTATTAATAATAATACTATTAGATAATAGGTAGGTAGCTTATAGCCTATATTCTTAATAATATATAATAGCTTATTAAGCTTATTAATTTAAATAAGTATCTTAAGATTAAGCTAGGACTCTAGTCTAATAATAGTGTATTTATAGCCTAACTCTTACTTATTAATAAAATTAGCGCGGGTATAAGCCTTAATATAAGCCTAGATAGTATTTTAGATATTATTGAGATAATAATAATTATTTAGATAAGTTAGTATTAGCTAAGAAGTAAGCAAGAATATATATAAATAGATTATAAAAATTATTTTAAATAATAATAATTATAATAATTATAATACTAGCTATATATTAATAAAGGATAATAAGCTATAAATAATTAAGACTTACGCTAGTTATAAATTAAGAGATAAAATAAATAATATAATAGTTATTAATATACTAGTGCTTATAATTAGAATAAGAACTAGAGTAAGCTATATACTTAATTAATAAAGAACTAGCTAATAATTACCCTAATTACTTATTATAACCTAAATATAGATATAATTTAGCTAAGAAGATATTAAGCTAGATTATATACTTATATACTTAATTAATAATAATATTTAAGTATAAGGTATATTATAAAATAATAATATAGATAGATAAAATAAGGGCTAGATCTTATTTATTTTTTTTAAGTTATTTATTAAATATATATAAAAAAAATAAAAAATAATAATAAAAGATATAAATAAAGGGGATAAGGTAAAAAGAAAAATTATATAAAGGGTAAATTAAGCTAAGATAAGACTAACCTTAGCCTAAGCTTTATATTATTTTACCCTAGCTATAGCTATATTATTATAGAACTATAATAATACTATAAGGCTATATTTATATTAAAACGTAGCTAATATAGGCCTTAATATAATATTAATAATATAAAGGTTAGTACTTAAGTTTATATATTATATATAATAGCTCTTTTTTATAATATTATAGTTTTTAATTAATTTTTACCTAGAATTATTAATAAAAGTACTTAATAAAAAGTAAATAATAATAATTATAATAATATATTCTATTATTTTAAATATTATAAACTTTAATAATCTTATTAAATTAAAGAACTTAAGCTTTAATATTAAAGAAAGTAATAAAACTAAGCTAGGATTATTATAGCCTAGGATAAGACTTAAGCTATTATAACTAATATATAAATTAATTAATATTTATTTATATTAATTTAATATAAAATAAGATACTTAAGATATATAAGTATATATATATATATTAATAATAATATACTTAATTTTAATTTATAAATAATTATTAAGACTAATTTAATATTAAAATAATATTAAATTATTATATTAATATTAATATTATTATAATAATTTATATTTTAAAATCCTTAAATTCTTTTATATATTTTATATAGTTTAATAATAAAATATTTTTATTATAATAAATAATAACTTTTATTTAATTTCTATAATAAAGCTTTTTATATATTTCTTAATAATATATTTTTTAAAAAAAATTTATTATTATTATTATTATTATTTTTTATTAAATAAATAAAATAATTAATTAAATTAAAATTATTATAATTTTAATTATAATTTATTATTATTAATTTTAGAATTAAAGTTATAATTATAATTATTATAATAATTATAAAATAAAATAAAATTAATATTAATATATCTTAAAGTATTTAAAAGATTAATAAAATAATAATAAAAAAAAAAAAAAGAAAACTAAAGCTAAGGAAAATATAGGGATAATAAAGAAATTAGGTAAGCTAAAAGCTAGGCTAAAAGTATTATATTTTAAAAAAATAAAGATATAAATATTATTATTAAGGGCGTACTAAAGCTATTATTATTATTAATAATAGAAATAATAAAAATATTATATAAATAAAAAATAAATAATTTATAGCTTATATTTTTTATAATATATTATAACTTATTAAGCTTATTAAGCTTAATAAAAATCTTTAATTTAGGATAAAACTCTAACTTAATAATAATATATTAATAGCCTAATTATAATTTATTAATAAACTTAATATAAATATAAGCCTTAATATAAGCTTATATAATATTAAAGATATTATTTAATTTAATAATAATTATTTAAATAAATTAATATTAATTAAAAAATAAATAAAAATATATATAAAAAAATTATAAAAATAATTTTAAATAATTATAATTATAATAAAAATAATATTAATTATATATTAATTAAAATTAATAAATTATAAATAATTTAAAATTTTATTAAATAAATATTAAAATTTAAAATAAATAATAAAATTTTTATTTATATAAATATTTATAATTAAAAAAAAAATTAAAATAAATTATAAAATTTAAATAATAAAAAAATTTATTAATAATTATTTTATTTATTTTTTATTATTTAATTTATATATAATATAATTAAAAAAATATTAATTTAAATTAAAAATTTATATATTTAATTAATAATAATATTTTAATATTTTAAATATTATAAAAATATATTATTAAAAAAAATTAAATTTTATTTATTTTTTATTTATTTATTTAAATTAATTTAAAAATATAATAAAATAATTAAATAAAAAAATTAAATTTTTTTAAAATATATAAAAAAAATAAAAAAAAATAATTAAATAAAAAAATTAATAATATATAAAAAAAAAATATAAAAATTTATTAATAAAAAAAAATATTATAAATTAAAATAAAATTAATTTTAATTAAATTTAAATTTTATATTATTTTATTTTAATTATAATTATATTATTAAAAAAATATAATAATATTATAAAATTATATTTAAATTAAATTTTATTTTATATAAATTTTAATATAAAAATAATAATATAAAAATTAATATTTAAATTTATATATTATATATAATAATTTTTTTTAATAATATTAAAATTTTTAATTAATTTTTTTATAAATAAATAATTAAAATATTAAAATATAAATATATATTAATAATAATAATAATATTAATATATTTATAAATTATAATATATAAAATAAAATTAATAATAAATTAAAAATTAAAAATAAAAATATAAATTTTTATATTTATATTAAAATTTTAAATTATAAAAATATAAATATTAATTATAAAATTTATAAAATATATAAATTATATTATAAAATTTTTTAAAAAATATAAATTATATTATAAATATAATAAATTAAAAAAAATTTAAAATTTTTTTTTTAAAATAAAATAAAATAATTTATAAATAAATTAATTTAAAAAATATTATAAAAATTATTAAAATTAATTTTAAATTAATATTTATTAATTAATATTTTATAAAATATTTTTAATTTTAATAAAATTATTTTTTTTTATTTTTTTTTATTATATTAAAAAAAATTAATTTAATAATTTTATAAATATAAAATATATAATAATTTTTATAAAATAATTATTAATTATTATAAAATATATATATTTTATATTTATTATAAATTAATTAATTATTATTAAAAAATAAATATAATTTTTATTTATTTTTATAAAATAATTAATTATTATTAATATAAAATTAATAATTATTATAAAAAAATAATTAAAAATTATAAATTTTTATAAATATTAAAATATAAATATTTATATATATATAAAATTTTTTAAAAATTTATTATTAATAAAATAATATAAATAATTATTTATATAAATATATTAAAAAATTTAATTTTATTATTTTAATTATTAATAAAAATTTTAATTATTAATTAAATTTTTTAATTTTTTTTTTTTTTATTTATTTATTAAAATAATTCTTTTATAAATAAAATTATTATAAAATTATTTTTTAATAAATTTAATTATTATATATTTTTATATAAAGTTATTATAATATTTTTATTATTATTAAAATATTATTTTAATAATTAATAAAATATTAAAAATTATATAATTTAAATAAAGATTATTATTAAAATAATTAATAATTTAAGCTTAAAAAATATATATATATATTTTTATAATAATATAATAAATAATAAATAAATAATAAAAAAATAAATATATTAATTAATAATAATATTATATAATATAAGATATTATATTATATAAAAGAAATAAAATAAGGTTATATTATTATAATAATTTAAACTTATTATCCTTTATTAAAGTATATAATTATATTATATATACTACTTAAGTATATTTCTTAAAGTTACCTTATTAATAGCTAAGCTAATTAATTATTTATTAAGGCTTTAAATATAACTAATTAAAACCTATTAATATAATTAAGCCTTAGCTATATATATAGCTTATATATATATAGGTATAGCCTAGAGTTATATTTCTTAATAATCCCTTATAATTTATACTATTATAATTTAATTATATACTTATTAAATTAATATTAAAGAATTATAATAAATAATATAATTATTTACCTTATTTAAATATTATTAAGCTTAATTAATTTCTATATTATTAATTATATACTAAGATTAATATAATTAAATATTAATATAATTATAGCTTTATAATATTATTATAGTTTTATAATATAATAATTATAGCTTAAATAAAATAATATAATATTTAAATTAAAATTAAATTAAGTTTAATTTATATTATTTTTTTTTATTATTTTTATTATTTTTTAATTATTTATATATATATTTTATTTTATATATTATTAATTTATAATTTAATTTATATTTATTATTTATTTTTTTATATATTTAAAAAAAATTATTTTTTTAATTTTATTATTTTATTATATTTAATAAATAATTTATATAAAATAAATAAAATTAATTTTAATTTTATAAATATTTATTATAATTTTATAATATATAATTTAATAATTTAAAATTTTATATTTTATAATAAAAAATTTTATATAAAATAAAATATTATTTTTTTTAAAATTTTTAAAATTTTAAATATTTTATTATAAATTTTATTTAATTAATTTATTAAATTATAAATTTAAATATTTTAAATTTTTATATATATTTTATTATATTTTTATATTTTAATTAAAAATTATTTAATTTTAATTTATAATTATATAATATTTTAAAATATTATAAATTTATAATTAAATTATTTTATATAAAATTTATAAATATTAATTATATAAAAATATTTTTTAAATTAAAATTATATTATTAATATTTTTATTTATAAAAAATATATAATATTTTAATAAAAATTATATAAAATATAAAATTTATAATTAATATAATATAAAATTTAATTAAAATAATATTTTTTATAAATATTTTATTTAAAAATAATTATATAAAAATTTATTTTATTTATATTTAATTATAATAATTTTATATAAAATTATTAAAATTATTTATTATATAAAATTAATATAATAATATATATATATAATTTTAAATTTTTTTTATAATATAATATATAAATATATATATTTTTTAAATATTTTTTATATTTTTTTTATATTTTTTTTTAAAAATAATATTTAATATATTTATTATAATATATTATTTATAATTTAAAAATTTAATAAATATTAAAATTATTTTTATTATTAAAAAAATAAATATATAATATTATATTTTAATAATAAAAATTTTTATAAAAATATAATATATTTTTTTTTAATTATTAAAATTATAAATAAAATTAAAAATAATATATATTTTTTATATTTATATTATAATATTTATTATAAAATATAAAATAAAAAAATTAATAAATTAATAAATAAAAAATAATATTTTATATTAAAATATAAAAATATAAATTTTATTAAATTTTTATTAAATTTTTTAAATTTTTAATTAATTTTAAAAAAAATCTTAATAAATTAAAAATAAATAATTATTATTATAAATAAAATAAAATATTTAATTTATTTAAAATTTAAAATTTTTATTAATTTTTATAATTTTTATTATAATTTTATTTTAAAAAATTTTAATATTATTTTATTATTATTATTATTATTATTATTTAAAAAAAATTATAAATAATAAAAATAAAATATAATAAAATTTAAAAAAAAAATATAAAATATATTTAAAATTAAATAAAAATTTATAAATTTTTTTTTAATAATATAATTTTAATTAAAAATTAAAAATTAAAAAATAAAAATAAAAAAATAAATTTTTTTTTTTTTAATTATATAAATTTTATAAATTTAAATTAAATTAATTTATTTTTTAATTAAAAATAAATAATTATAATTAAAAATTAAAAATATTATTTAAAAAATATATAATAATAATTAAAATTTTAAATAATTATTAAAATTTAATATAATTTATTAATTAATTATAATTATAAAAAAAATATTATATTAATTTTTTATTTTTTATAATTTTATTATTAAATATTATATATAAAAAATTAATTTATTAAATATATTATTTAAATATTTAAAAAATTATAAAAATTTTTTTAAAAATATTATATTTTTTTTTAATAAAAATATTATATTTTTTTTAATAAAAATATTATATTTTTTTTAATAAAAATATATAATATAATATATTTATATTATTTAAAAAAAAATAAATTAAAATTATATAATAATTTATTTAATAAAATAATAATATATATTTAATTAAATTAAAATTATTATTTTATAAATATATATAATATATAATAATTATTAAAATTATAAAATTATATATTTAAAAAATAAAAAATATAAAATAAAATTAAATATAAATATAATAAAAAAAATTTAATTATTTAATAATTTTATTAAATTTTTTTTAATTATATAAAAAAAATATTTATATTTAATTATTTTATATAAATATAAAAATTAATTTATTTTTATTATAATTATTTTTAAATAAAATATTTAAATATATTTAAAATTTTAATATTTTTAATAAAAAATTAAAATAAATTAAAATAAATTTAAATATTTAATAAAATATATTAATTTATTAAAATTTATTTAATATATTAAAAATTAAAAAAAAAATATAAATTTTATAATAAATTTAAAACTTTATTTTAATTTTTTTATTTATTTTAATAAATTATAATAAATATTATTATAAAATTATTTTTAATTTAAAATAAATATAATAATAAAATTAATTTATTTTTAATTATTATAATTAAATATTTAAAATTATATAAAATATTTTTAATTATTATTAAAATTATTATTTTAATAATAATTAAATTTATTTATAATTAAATTAAATTATAATATAATAATTTAAAAATAATTATTTTTAATAATAAAAATATATTTATAAAAAATTTTTAATTAATTTTATATTATATTTTTAAAATATATTATTTATTTTTTATAATTATTTAATAATTAAATAATAATTTTTAAATTAATTAAATTTATAAAAAATAATATATTAAATATTTTTATAAAATTATTATTTTATTAAATATTTATAGAATATATAAAATAAAACTTTTTTTTAAAAATTCTTATATAATAAAGTTATTAAGGCTACTTATTATAGAATATATAATTTATTTATACCTTTTCTAGCTAGATTCTACCTACCTTAAACCTCCGCGCCTCCGCGCGATATATAATATATCTATAATACCTCTTTTTCTTTAACCTCCCTTATTTAATAACCTTATTATTATTATTACCCTTACTACCTCTTTCGCGCTTTAAGGCTTACTTACTCCTTTAATAAAGAATCTAAAGCGCCCTTACTCCTTCTCTTTTAAGACTTTCTTTAAAAGTTTAAAAAATATAGCTAAAGAAGAAATTACTTTCTTTATTTTATATAAACCCCCCTTTATTTAATCTCCTTAATACTCTCTAGCTCCCTTAATAAGCTTAATTAATAAGTACTTAATTCTACTTATTATAAGAGACTTATAGTAATATATCTATAATATACCCTTTATTGCCTTTAAGGCTATTTTTAATTCTATCGCTTATAAAGCTAACTTAACGCTTTAAGAATTAACTTAATATTACTTTAATAAACTTATTATAGTTTCTTAATAACCTTATTAAAGCTAAGTTAATAAGGATAAGTATTAGGATAAATATTACTATAAATAATAACTTTAAATATAAATCTAACCTAACTTAACCTTTAGTATATACACTCTCTAGTTATTTATACTTAGAGGCCTTAATAAGCCTAAGTCTATTTTAAAAATATAAGTCCCCCTTAGCCTAAGGAAATAATATAGCCTAAAATATAGATAAATTCTTACACCTTAGTTATTAAAAATAGCTACTAAATAGCCTAGCTTTAACCTAACCTTTAAATTAAACCCCCCTTATATAATACCCCTTTAATAAGCTTTAGAGCTATTATATTAAAGAATTATATAAGATCTCTTTTATTATCTCTTAATAATAAAAACCCTAATATTATTAACTTTATTAATAAATATATCTATATTTACTTAAATTTAGACTTAAATATTTATAAATAATCTATAATAAATCATTATTAATAAGTTATAAAAGGAGCTAAGATCCTAGATTTAATTATTATAGCTATTAATTAAATACTAACTAGCTTTATAATTATAACTTATAATTAAGAGGCTCGAGAGATTATTCTTATTATAATTTTTTTATTATTTTTTTTATTTAATATATATATTATTAATAAATTATATTATTAGTACTTATATTATATCCTAGCTATCTTTAAACGCCTATTTAAATATAATAGCCTATATAAACTTATAATAGAAATTACCTTTAATAAGATTAAATATACTACTAGTTTTATATTTATAAGGATTATTTTCCCCCTTTTTAATAAAAAAAGCCTTATAATAGACTAAATAATCTAGCTCCCCCGCGAAATTAAGGGATTCTATATTTTTAATAATAAAACTATTTTTAAGATTAATAAGGCTAGGGCCTTAAAGATATATATTATATATACTAGATTCTATATTTACTTAAACTAACCCTATTTATATTAATAAGTATTATTATTATTATAAGTATAAAAAATCTTATTATACTTAAGATAATATTAATACTTATTTAATACTTTTTTAATACTTAACTTATTATAGAGTAATTTAAGACTTAAGATTTTATAAATACCCCCTCTACCTTATTATTAAGTATAGTACTCTTTATAAACTATTTATAGTACTTATTAAGACTATATAAAGCTATAACTATACTTATTATATAAACCTTATAACTAGCCCCTAGATTTTTATCTCCCCTCTAGCTAAAAAATCCTATACTTAAGAAGCCCTAGCTTAGGATAATACTTACTCCCTAGAGTCTCTCCTTCTTTAATACTTAAACTATATTTAAGTCCTTAATAGTATTAACCTTACCTATATCCTTAAGTCTAAAGATATATATATTAATAAAATTAATATTCTTATTTATATTAAAAATAAGTTTAATTTTAATTATATCCCTTATAATATTATAATACTTTCTTTAATTAATTATTAGCTTTATTTTATATAATAAAAAGAGCTAAAATACTTAAAGGCTTAAAAACTTAATAATAAGAAATTTAAATTTATTAAGCTAATATTAATAAGAATAAATAATATATTATTATTATTTTTAATTTCTACCTTAATAAATATTTTTATATTATAATATTATAAGAACCTTTTATTAATTTAAATAAAAATCATCCCCTTTTTTTAAACTATATTTATTCCTAGATTATTAAATACCCTAGATTTAATTATTATATTTTTATATATTCTTAGACCTATAATAAAGGTATACTTAGAGGCCTTATATATATTAAAAAAAGTATAAAACCTATTCTTTTATAAGCTTTATCCCTAGACTTAATCTTATATAACCTCTTTTATATTAAAATTATTAATTATTTTCTCCTTAATATTTATAAAGGCTATAATAAAACCTAAATTATTTATACTTTTTAAAATTAAATAGCCCCCTTAAAGTCCTTTATAATTAAAGACTTTAATCTTTATTATATAGCCTAAAGTAACTTTATTAAATCCTAGCCTAGCTTAAATAAACTCGCCTCCTAGATTACTTAAGAAAGACTTAATATCCTTAACCCCCTTAATATATTTATTTATAAAAACTATATTATTAATCTCGCGCTTTGAAATATTATTAATATTATTATTATAATATTTAAAGACTATAAATTAAGTAATAATTATTATATTTTAGCTATTATTATCCCCCTTAAATAATTAATCTAGCTCCCCTTAATTACCCTCTACCTCCCCCTAGAAGCTTATAAAATATATACTTAAAGTATTATTAATTAAATTTATAATAATTATTAGACTTTTAATACCTTATATAATATTAAATAAGTAGCTCTTACTTTTTATAATATTATATATAAGTTTTTTTATATATATAAAAAAAAACTTAATAATTATATATCTTTTTAATAAAATAATAATTATAAATATATAAGGACTAAATAAAGATTTATTATAGTAATCTATAATAAAGATTCTAATCTCTTAAAGTAAGCTTAAAAAGATTTTTATAAGATATTTAAGAAAGTTAGGACTTAATATTAAAGTAACTTTATTAATTAAGCTTTTAATAATTAAGATATATTCTATATTATTATTAAATAAGGATAAGCTAGACCTTATACTTACTATATTATTAAGAAAGATCCCCTAGGCCCCTTATATCCTTTTTAAAGAAGCTTATAATATATTAATAAAAGTTAATAATACCTCCCCTAGAAATAACGAGATTATAGTTATAATATTTAAGCTAGTATAGCTAGCTATCGGCCTCTATATTTAAAGCCTTTATTAGGCTTATTTTAAATTAAGTTACTATCCCTAACTCTTTTATTAAGCAGAAGTTATTATAATCCTTAAGCTAAATAAAGATCCTAGTATTTATAATATTTAGGTTAGGCTAGCTACTAGGTAGATAAACTAAAGTCGGTTTATAAACTAAGTATACTAAGTTATTATAGACTTAAGTAATTAGGTTATAATTAATATATAAAAATAATAATAATTTATATATTAATTATTATATTAATAATTAAAGAATTAGATAAAAATTAATTATAATAAAATATAGCTTCTTATATATTATAATAATTATTAAATAATTATAAATAAATAAAGGTAATTATAAATAATTAAATATAATTAATTATTAAATTTATAATATTATATTAAATAATTAATATAATTAATATATAATTAATTAAAAAAAATAAAGTATATATAAAAAGTATATATAATTATATATTAAGTTATAATATAATATCTTTTTTTTAATAATTTTATTTTAAAATTAATTAAAATTAATTATTAATTTTATTTTATATATTTTTTTAATTTTTTTTTTTAATTTATATTAATAATATATTTTATAATTTAAAATAATATTAAAAAAATCTTTTTTATTTAATTTAAAAATTTAATTATATTATTTAAATACTTTATATATTTTATAAAAATAATAATTAAAAAAATTATTATAAAATAATAAATAATTATAATTATTATATTAAATATATTTATTATAATTATTTTTATAATATAATTAAAACCCTTTAATTTATAAATATATATAATTATAATTATTTTTATTTATATATTAATTTTTTAATTTTTTATATTATTATAAAAAAATATTATTTTAAATTAATAAAAAAAAATATTAAAAATAAATTTTAAAAATTTTAAAAAAAAATAAATAAAAATTATATTTATTTATAATATTTATATTAATAATATTATAAAATTATAAAAAAAAATTATAATATAATTATATAAAATTTTTATATTTTTAAATAAATTAAAAAAAAAAAATAAAAAAAAATTAAAATAATTATTAAAATTTAATTATTTAATAATTTTAATATTATTAATTAATTTATTATAAATAAATTTATAAATTTATTATTATTTAAATTTTTTAAAATTTTTAATAATAAAATTTTTTTAATAAAAATTAATAATTTTTAAAATATTTAAATAATTTTTATATATTTTTATTTAATAATTATTTTTTTTATTTAATATAATATTTAATTTTTTTATTAATTTTTTATTTATTAATAATTTTTTTTAATTTATATTTTTTTTTATAAATTTTAATATTTATTTATAATTTTATATTTTTTAATATTTTTTTAAATAATAAAATATAAAAAATTAAATATATTTTTATATTTAAAAATAATAAAAGTTTATAATTAATATTTAAAATAATTTTTTTAATTTTAAATAATCTTAATTTTTTATTATTAAGTTTTAATAAAAATTAAATTATTATAAAATTTTTATATAATAAATAAATTATATTTTATTTTTTAAAAATTAATTTTTTTAATTTTTTAAAATTATAATATTTTAATATTTATATTTATATAAATTTAAATTATTTTTTTATATATTTATATAATAAATATAATTAATTTATTTTAAATATTATTTTTTTAATAAAAAATCTATTTTTTAATATTTTATTATTAAATTTAGGTTTATATTTATAATTTATATAAAATAATAAAATCTTTATTAATTTTATAAATATATTATTATAAATAAATTAAATAAATAATAATTTTAAGACTTAATTATTTTATTTTTAATTAATATAATATTATAAATATTATTTTAATATTTAATTTAATTTTTTTATTTAATTATTTATTTAAAAATAATATATTATATTAAATTTATATTTAATTCTAAATTATATTTTAAAAACTTATTAAAATTTAAAAATAAATATTATTTTTTTATTTAAAATAATTTTTTTTAAAAAATTATAATTAATTATAATATATTTAAATATTATATATATAAATATTTTTATATTTATTATTTTTTAATATAATAAAAAATATTTAAATTTATTTATTTAATTTATAATAATAAATATATTATTATATTTAATATTAAATCCTAATTCTTTAAATTTAAGTAGTTTTATAATATAATTAAATATTATTAATTTTTATAATTATAAAAGTATTAATAATAGCTTTAATTCTTTATAAAGCTTATATAATATAGCCTTATTATATATATAGTCTTTATATTATTTAATAATATATATAATATTTAATTTAATTCTTAAATAATTATATATTTATTTAATTTATTTAAAAATCTTTTTAATTCTTTAATATCTTATTATAGGATATATATAAATATTTATAAAGATTTTATTATATAATAATAAAAGTATTTATATAATACTATCCTTATAAAGTACCTTTTTTAGTTTAATTATATATTCTTTTAGAATCTTAGCTTTATTATTAAATATTTATTATAAGATTTTATTATAATAAATAATATTTATTTTTATTTTAAATAATAAAAAATTAAGTATTATTTATATATAGTTTTTTTAATTATTTTATTAAAATATTTATCCCTTTATTTTAAATACTCTAGTATTATAATCTAATTAATAATTAAATATATTTATTTAATTATTTTTTAATCTTTTTTAATAAATAATTTTAATATTATAGTTTATAAAGAACTTAATATAATATATTTAATATATATTAAGTTTATATATTATTATAAAATAAAAAATATTTTTATAATTAATATATATTTTTATTTTAAATTTAATTCTTAATATATAATATTTAAATTCTTTAATTATAAAAATAATTATAAAGAATTCTTTTTTATTTTTTATAAATTTAATAAATAATATTATAATTTTATTAAAATTATAAATAAAATATTAATAATAATTTATAAAGCTTATAAAAGCTTTTATTTTTTAAATATTATTAATATTAATTATTTTTTAATTATATTTATTTTTATTTATTTTATTAAAATTTTATTAAATTTAATTATATAATTTAAGAAAATTATTTTTTATATTTAAAATATAATTTTTTTTAAATTAATTAAAAAATTTATATTTTATAATATTTTTAATATTTTATAAATATATTCTTTATATTTTTTAAAAATATTTAAAAAACTTAAAATATTATTTAAATATATTATAATAAAAATATTTAAATATTTTTTAAATATATTATTAATTATTTATTAAAAAATAATAAAAATATTAATAAAATTAAATAATATTATTAAATATTTAAATAA
>JAPDEU010000034.1:0-166140 GCA_027569275.1 Emericellopsis terricola
AAAATAAAAATAAAAATAAAAATAAAAATAAAAATAAAAATAAAAATAAAAATAAAAATAAAAATAAAAATAAAAATAAAAATAAAAATAAAAATAAAAATAAAAATAAAAATAAAAATAAAAATAATTTATAAATAAAATTAAAATATATTTTTATATTTAATAAAATAAAAAATATTAATTAATAAAATATAATTAATAAATTAATATAAAAAATAAATATTTTTTAAAATATATTATAAATTTTTTTAAAAATTATAAAATAATAAATTATAAAAATTTATTATATTTTTTATATAAAAAAAATATATTAAAAAATTATATATTATTATAAAATTAAAATAAAAATTATTTTATATTATAATTAAATTTATTATATATTAAAAAAATATTATTTATATAAAATAATAATTATAAAATAAATAATTTTTTTTAAATTTATAATTTTTTATTTATTTTAAAAATTATTTATTATATATTTTATTTAAAAATATATTTATATTTATATTTTTATTTTTATTTTATTTATATAAAAATAAAAATTATAAATTAAAATATTATAAATAAATTAAAATATTATAAATAAATTAAAATATTATAAATAAATTAAAATATTATAAATAAATTAAAATATTATAAATAAATTAATAAAATTAATAATAAATAATAAATTAATTAATATATTAAAAATTATTTATATTAAAATATAAAATAAAATATATATTATATTTATATTTTTATTTTATAATATAAAAAAAATATAAATATAATAAAATTTAAAATATTTATAATATTTATAAAAAAAATTTATATAATTTATTATTATATAATTTAATAATTTTAAAATAAAAAATTATATTTAAAAATCTAAATTAAATATTTAATAAGTTTTTTATAAAAAAAATATTTATATATTATATAATTAAATTAAATATTTATAATATAATAATATTAATAATTTAATTATTTATTAAAATAAATATTATTTAAGAATTTATATAATATTATAATAAAAATATAATATAAATTATTTAATAATAAATATATATTAAAATAATTAATAATATATATAATTTTTTTTATAATAATAAAATATTTTTTATTATAAATTATATAAATATATATTAAATTATATTAAATATATATAATATTATTATATTTATAATAATATTATATATATTTAATATAATTAAATTATAAAAATTAATAATATTTTTTATTATTTTATAAAAATTATTTATTTATTTATAAATTATTTTTTTATAATAATAATATTTATAATAATTTATTTTAAATTTATAATTAATTTAAAATATAAATATATTAAAAAAATATAAAATTATAATAAATTAGTTTTTATAATTTATATAATAAAAAATAATTTTATTTTATATATTATTATAAAATAATTTTATAATTTATAAAAATTATAAAAAAATAAAAATTTTTAAAATTTATATTATTAAAAATTTATAAAATATATTTTAAAATAAAAATTTTTTAAAAATTAATAAAAAATAATATAAAAAAAAATATTATATATTATTTTTTTTTAATTAATAAAATATATTTAAAAAATATAAAAAATATTATATAAATATTTTTTATTTTATTTTTATAATTAATAATTTTTATTTTTTTTATTTTTTTATAAAAAATAAAAAGAATTATAATATAATTAAATATAAAATTAATAAAAAATAATATTAAGTTTTTATTAAATAATTAATATAAATTAAAAAAAATTAATATAAAAAAAAAATATAAATAATTATTTAATATTAATTTAAATTAAATAAATAAAAAAACTATAATTATTATAAATATAATAATTTTTAATATTAATATATTTAAAACTATTAAAACCTAACCTAAGGGTAATAATAAAATATTATTAATAATAAATTATAATTAAATTATTTTTATTTTAATATTAAATAAATAATAATATATTATTTTAATTAAAAAATTAATAATTTTTTTTAAAAATAATAAATATTATTATAATTATATTAATTAAAAATTAATTATAATTTATAAAAAAAAAAACTTTTAAAATTATTATAATTATAATATAAATATAATATTATTTTTTTTAATATTTAATTATTTTAAATAAATAATAATTTATAATATTAATAATTAATTATATATTATTCTTTATATATATTATTATTTAAAAAAATATATTAAATAATAATTATATAAATAAAGAATTATTTATTTAATTAAAAAACTATATAAAAAAATATTATAATATTAATTAAAAATTAAATATATTAAATTAAGAAATATATTATTATTATATAAAAATAAGTATATTTTTAATATTATAATAAAAACTTTAAAAATAATTAATATAAATAAAAAAATATTATAATAATATTAATTAAGATTTTTAAAAATATAATATATAAAAAAAATTTATAAAAAAAATATATATAAAAATATATATAATTTATTAAAATTATAAAATTAAAATCTTTATTTAATAATTTATTTTTTTTAAAATATAATAAATTATTATTAAAATAATAATAAATTATATAAAATTATTTTAATATTTTATTATATATTAAAAATAATATTATAATATTTATTTTAATTTAAAAATATATATATATATATATAAATATTTTTTTTAAAATAAATAAATTATAAATAAAATAATAATATATTTTATTAAATTTAATTAAATTAAAATTAAATTTTAAAAAAAATATTTAAATTTATTATTATTTATTATATTTATATAATATAATTTTTTATTATTATTAATTTATATAATTATAATTTTATAAAAATTTAAATAATTATATTAAAAAATTATATATAAAATATTAATTATTTTATATAATTTATTTATTTTATTATAATATATTTATTATAAAAAAATTAAATATTAAAATAATTTAATTAATTTTTTATATTTTAATTATTTTTTTAATAAATTTATTTATATTATTTTATTTATTTTTATTAATTTTATATTATTTTTTAATTAATTTAAATTATAAAAAAATTAATTTTAATTAAAATATATTAAAATTAAATTAAAATTTAATTAAAATTAAATTAAAATAAAATTAAAATTAAAATTAAAATTAAAAATAAAATTAAAAAATAATATTTATTTTAAAATATATATAAATAAAATAATTAATAATAAATATTTATATTTATAAGATTTTTATATTTTATAAATTATATTATAAATAATAAAATTATTATTTTATTTTACTTTATTTTTTTATATAGCTTTATTATTTAGAGTAGTTTTTATCGTAGGTAGCTACCGGTGCGATATAGCAAGGTTAACCGATTACGCAGGGTGGTTAATATTCTACACACGGCTATATTAAAATAAAAGCTATAGGCTTACCGCTGTTCACGAGGCTAGGCTAGTGAATATAGCGGCTATTTGTGGTTTGTCATGCTTAACATACTTCCCCTTGCCTTTGTCAATTTCGTGATATCGATCCCAAAACCGTTCATACAAAGGCTGAAGCTTCCGTCGAATGTCTTCTCCGAAGAGAGCGCGGACTTCTCGTTCCATGTTATACGAACGATGGCGGGAAACCATGTCCTCGAACCCGCTGTTGAATTGAACAAACTTCTCCTTGATCTTGTCTCTATCTTTGCTGCTCAAATTCTTCACCACTGAAGCGGAATCTGCCGAGGCTGATGTTGGACGATTGGTTCTTGTGGTGTGAATGGTATCGAAGAGGCAGGCCGACAGGTTTTTGCAAACATCTGTGTACATGGCTGTCGATTTCTTCCGCCACTGCGCCAGCATCTCGGACCTCGAGGCCAGCAAAGGCGCCAGTTCCGAGTCGGCGATCATTCGCTCGATAATGACGACGCTGTTGGCGAGGAAGACGCCAGCCACAAAGGGGCTCTTGTGTAGAACACGTGCCCTTTGCTCTAAAGACGAGAGCAGAACATCGATTGTGTCAGAGCAGTAATGTCCAAATATGTCCCGACCATCTGCCCCAACATCAAACGATGCAAGACTCGGAAAAACGTCCGCGGGTCGGCTGTTTGCGACATTCTGTCCTTTCCAGCCGCCATCGCCAATCGACACCATGATGCTGGATATTGGTCGCAGAAATTCCACCATTGCTTGCAGGCGCCGCATTGTGTCCGAGACGATCGGCGTGGAGGCACCGTCAGGTGGGAGGGTCTGTAGACCATTGACTTTCCTTCTGGCATCTTCGATAAGCTCTCCAAGAGACACCTTGGCCGTTTCCCGTACGGGCTTAAGTGCCGCGGCAAGAGACCCTTTCAGCTCACCGGTCCGAGTTTCAAGATTGCCCGACAGACTGGATATGATTTCGGTGATCTCGTAGGCGAGAAAACAATCAGTCCCTAGATGCGACTTGATATGATTGTTTATCTCTCTCAGAGTCCGAGCTAATTCAGTCAACGCTGGCTGGCATGTCGCTTCAAAGACCATCCCCCAGTCCTCCCGGGTGAAGATCTGGCAAATGTTCTCGTATTCAGACACGAAGATCCCTTCCATAGCCTGTGCATATGTCCCCATGCCATTTGTCCCAGGCTTGTAGACAGCTTGTGGTGTTTTTTTCTTCGCTGTGTTGACACTTGCTGCCGCCAGATTTGAGAGCGATGAAGCCAGGTAGGGACCACGGATTTCAGTGTAGATAGAAGCAACAGAAGACTCTTGCAAGGTCTGGTCATTGCTGGTCGCTAAGTGTGAATAAATGAGTCTGAGGTGAGTTGATGTCTCTCGACTGAGGACGGGAAATGCTTGATCCTTGGTCACATAATGGAGTGGCTCAATCGACCGCGGGGTTTCTAGTCGAAGCAGCTGGTCGAAATGGCCCTCCAGCTGGTTATTGCCAGACTTTATCAGACGTCCAAGCTCAGACATGGTTTCTTGATTGGCACGAAGATTGGACACTTGCATGTCCCTATAGGACACGTCAAGACGCTGAACGGAGGCAAGGTAATTGGACAAGCCAGCATTTCCAGGACCAGATCGAATTATGGCCTCTTCGTCATTTTTACTGTCGGCGGGTCGCCTAAGCCGTTGAATCGCAGCCAATACGGCATCGATGTCTAAGGGGCAGTCAGCAAACCTCTGATGTGCATCATGGACCATAGCGCGAGATTCACTGTTGCCCAATACCTGAAGACGCTTGGTTTCCAAGCTGAGAGGACCGGCAACATCACGCACGCATTGACCAGTCGCATCTAATCGACCAAGGCTTGCTTGTATTTTTTTCGTCAGCTGCGCAGTTTTGTCCAGGCGTGAGTTTAGGACGTCCACTTCAGCTCGCGCCTCCTCGTCGATCGCGGGATTTTCAACACCAGACAATCCAACAGCCATGGCTTGTGACGATCCCAAGTGGTTGATGCTCTTCGTAGGTGCTCTGTCATGAGCACGCGGCGACTAAAGAAGACATACGAGCTCACGCACAAGCCAGCATTGGTGAAGCGAGGTGCCGTTGTCAGGGAGCATAGACCCACCAGGGGACGCTGCGGCCCCCTGCCAGGATTGGATACCGCGACACATGAAGCCCTGCCGTCATCTGCACGCACTTTACGCGAAACGCGTGCGCTACGCGTCTGAGCAACCTTGGCAGTGCCCCTCGCTCAAGTGCGACGCGGTCAGCGTCGGTCAGCAATCATATTCCTGCCCACCTTCACCTCTGTCGCCCTCGGGTTGTTGAACTTCGGTCCCAAACAAGACCTCTCGCTGCGACTGACGGCATTGACTAAGTGTCATGGATGCCTTCATGCTGGAAGATGAAGGCGTGCGAGACCGCATTCGCCAAGCAGAGGAATTTCTTGACCCAAGTATAGCACCTGCGGCCCTTTGAGTATCTCGTGCTTGCCATGATTGCTAACATCACTCTGTTGGTAGGCGAATCTCATGCCCGAAGCTACAGGTCGGATATAATTTTGATGCTGCAGAAGAATCAACGTCGCTTGGTAGTAAACCTCGATCACGTCCGAAACCACAATGCCGAGCTCGCCCAGGGTGTTCTTCAGCAGCCCTCGGATTACACCGTGGCCTTTGATCATGCTTTAAAAAAGATAGTTGAGACTTTACCACAGGCACGTCCTGACCAAGTTGCGCGCGATACGATGTACTACTGTGCTTGGGCTGGTAGCTTCGGACTCAATGCATGCAACCCACGCTCATTGTCCTCAAAACATCTCAATGAAATGGTCTCTCTCGAGGGTATTGTGACGCGATGCTCGCTCATTCGACCGAAAGTTGTGAGGAGTGTTCATTACAACGAGAAGCACGATAAATTTCATTTTCGGGAGTACCAGGATCAGACGATGACAAACGGCGCGACCACTTCCAACGTATACCCGAGAGAAGATGACGAAGGCAACCCGCTAACGACAGAATACGGATTCTGTACGTATCGTGACCATCAGACCGTTTCGATTCAAGAGATGCCCGAAAGAGCACCCCCTGGCCTTCTTCCACGGAGCGTTGATGTTATCCTCGATGATGATTTGGTGGACCGAGTCAAACCAGGAGACAGGGTTCAGCTTGTTGGCATCTACCGCACTCTTGGCAACAGGAACACCAATCATAATAGCGCACTCTTCAAGACTGTCATCCTGGCGAACAATGTTGTGCTTCTCTCTTCCAAAGCCGGGGGCGGAATCGCTACAGCGACGATAACTGATTCGGATATTCGCAACATCAACAAGATCTCCAAGAAGAAGAACCTTTTGCATTTACTATCACAATCTTTGGCACCGAGCATCTACGGGCATGACTACATCAAGATGGCCATATTGTTGATGCTCTTGGGTGGCATGGAGAAGAATCTAGAGAATGGCACTCACCTTCGCGGTGATATTAACATTCTCATGGTCGGAGATCCGTCCACAGCAAAGTCGCAACTTCTGAGGTTCGTACTGAACACCGCCCCGTTAGCTATCGCCACGACTGGACGTGGATCTTCGGGCGTCGGTCTTACTGCGGCTGTCACATCTGATAAAGAGACGGGCGAGCGACGTCTAGAAGCTGGTGCGATGGTCATGGCAGACAGAGGTATTGTCTGCATCGACGAGTTCGACAAGATGTCAGACGTGGACAGGGTAGCGATACACGAGGTCATGGAGCAGCAGACCGTGACCATTGCGAAAGCCGGCATTCACACATCACTCAATGCCCGGTGCAGCGTGGTAGCAGCTGCCAACCCAATTTTTGGACAATACGACCCTCACAAGGATCCGCACAAGAACATCGCTCTACCAGACTCACTTTTATCCCGTTTCGACTTGTTATTCGTCGTCACAGACGATATCGATGACACTCGTGATCGTCAAGTCTCAGAGCATGTTCTCCGAATGCACCGATATCGACAAGCAGGTACCGAAGAGGGCGCCCCAGTACGGGAACAAGGCACGCAGTCTCTTGGGGTATCCGCTGCTGAGCAAAGTAGCACGCAAAGGCAAACTGAGGTCTTCGAGAAATACGACGCCATGCTTCATGCCGGCGTCACAATCAACCAAGGACGGGGTGTCAACAAGAAGCCAGAGATTTTGAGCATGCCCTTTATGAAGAAGTACATTCAGTATGCAAAGACACGCATCCGCCCCGTCCTTACTCCAGAAGCATCTGAGCGTATAGCTGAGATCTATGTTGGTCTGCGCAATGACGAGATGGAGGGCAATCAGCGGCGAACTAGCCCTCTAACTGTTCGAAGTCTTGAGACGCTCATCCGCCTTGCTACTGCTCATGCCAAATCCCGCCTGTCGCCACGAGTTGAAGAACGGGATGCATTAGCTGCTGAAAGTATTTTGCGCTTCGCGCTGTTCAAAGAAGTCCTCGAGGATCAGTCGAGAAGGAAACGTCGCAGGACCGAGGTCCCAGACTTCGCGTCGTCTAGCGATGAAAGTTCTGAAGAAGACTCAGATGGTGATGGCGACGGCAGAATGGGGTTACCTAGCAACCGAAACGCAAGGTCCTCGGCCAGGGTGACGAGAGCTTCGACTCTTCCAAAGATCGCTGGGAATTCCCGCAATGCAGGAAATACTGCCGCTTCTGGATCCAGCCAAGACGATAATGAAGTCGAGACACATGATATCGTGCCGCAGCGGGCGAAGGAGAGCGGCAGGCCTGCTGACCTTCAGCGCGACTCGCAGACATCATTCGCCTCTTCGCTCCCGGCATCACAGGTGCTCGCCCCGACGCAAGACGACGAGGACCTTGTGAGTGGCGCGGCTGACCTCGCGATTGATGACTCTCCAATATCTGCTCCACGGTTGGCATCATTCAGATCTGCTCTTGGTCAATTGATGAGCACAAGTCTGTTCGAGGATGACGCCGCCCATTTTGATGATGTCTTGCAGGCAGTTAATGGCAAATTGTCACGCCGTGAGAGATTTGACAAGGAGGAAGCCTTCAAAGCTCTCAAGAAGCTTGAAGAAGCTAATCATATTATGTGAGTTTAATGCGCTTTACTCTGCTCTTTTTGCGGTGCTGACCAAAGTAGGTTCGCGGATGGCCAGTTCGTGTACAAGATTTAAGAAGTATCGGCTGTTATGGAGGCAGCGTTGTGGGCGACTGACTGTTTTACCACAGCCAGTGTGTTGCAGCGAGACGCGAAATGACATCTGAACTGTTCACGGTTCACTCCTCTCTAAAGCAAATCTATGTATTACTCATGTCTTTTTACAAGTTCTCGAAGAGCCTCTTCGCTCTACATGGGTACTCGCTGATGAGCAGTCCATCTTGCGGTGCATTGGCCCTATCGTGACGATGCGTGTTGTGAGATCATGCCTCAAGACCCTGCGTTCCCATTTGGTATCTGCTCGAGGCTTGGCGAATCCTGCAGCGGCCGTACTCCGTGGGAAACCTCTTCGCCAACAGTTCTTGGATTGGCATCGCTTGCAGCATCCTCTTCAAGCGCGAGATCGCTGCGTAGCTCAGGGAAAAAGCGATCGATGCGTTTCCATGTCTCCGTCCACAGGACTGTCTTGGAACCATCCTGCTGGCGAGGGATCAGGTAACCGCTGCTAGCCATGAAAAGAACTACGTTCTTCAAGTTCTCACGTACGGCTTCTTCCTGCAGGCTCAAGTCAGCATTGGTAACAACCCCTCGGAGAGTCCTATTATTGCTCACCAGACTGTCACCCTGTCCACTGTTGAGCAGCCGGTCCATAATGTCGACAATCTTCAGCCATAGATCAAGCATGCCACCCGTTTCCGACAGGAGCACAAGATACTGCAAGAAGACCTTGCATAGCAGAGAGGCTGCCTGCACTCGCATCTCAGCCATGCCATCACGATCTGTTGAGAAGACCTCAGGCTTGAGAAGCCTGTGAATGAGCGGAAATAACACGCTGTCGAAAATTGCTGTCCACTCCTTGGACTTGCTGCGCGTGAGCTCCGGTGACAGCAGGTTCCTCTGAAGGGAAGAAAATGACAGCTGGCGTATTTCACGACAGGGATTGGTGCATTGCGTGGTCAGAGCTTGAAATATCGGCAGCCAATATGCCGCCCACGCTTCACTGCTTTCCAGATGGGATTGCTCGATAAGTTGTGGAATGCGGGAAGTTATGGCCTGCAGGATGCCTATTGCTTTGCATCCGCGAGATACAGCCTTCTCATCCCTAGGGCACTCATGAGCGGGTGACCTCCGCGTGTTGATCAGGGACGGGACTTACTTTGCCTGTTCATGTTTAGGATCACCTGGTCTCTGTACAACACTCTCGATTGGTCTCACCGAGAAAGACCGTGCAGATGACGCAAACTCGTTTAGTAGACCGACAGCAGCCTCGTAGTTGTCTGCGAGAATCGCATGCGAATTGCCTGATACACTTCTCTCCATAATATCAAAAACCATTGCTGCTGTTTTTGGCCGTGAGGCTAGGAGGTGTAACAACTTCCAAAAGTCGGGCGACGTCATGATCTCGCTCCGGAGAGGGCTGGGCTGATCAACGCAGACAGCCAGTCCTGCCAGAGCCAAATCAGCCGTTTTTTCTAGGATATGAGCTGGCAGTGTCGCTATGCTATGTAGGAGGTAGGGTACGTTCGCGAAATCATGATCCTAAATGCACTCGTCAGTTTACTTGTTATCTGCATCCCGCAAGTTGCCCTACATAGGTAGCTTCAAGCGTCCTCAAGGCATAGAATGTCGCTCTGGACACTGTGGTAGGATGCCACATCAAAGGATTCCGTAGAATCGATTGAGTAGTATCCAACACTAGTTTTCCCACAGCCTCAGCAGACTCTTGGTCTCGTACAGCCATCATCGTAGCAAACTCCAATAAAAAGGTGACAGTTGGGTCGTACTTGAGTGGCGGCGATGCATTTCCAGAGCCATTCGACGTGACAGGGGACATTCCCTCCTGCTTGACCGCGATCACTGCTTCTTCCTGATTATGGTCTGGCAACTGCTCGATCAATGCCTCAATCAAAGTTTTCGACGTTGCAGCAGGAAGCTTGCTGGGATTGAATTTAGCATGAGGCTGAGTCGGAACAGAGTTATCCTGCCTGACTTACGCAATGTTCTTGAAAACGTCATCGATCTTGCAAGAATTGATGCAATCAACAGTGCAAAGCGTACTCTCCAGTTCTTCTTCTGATGGTTCGGGAGGATCGTCAGCAGCGTAACTGGATATGTACGATGTGAATGCCGAGAAGAATCCGGTGTCAGCCGACCTCACAGCTCGGTCGATCACCTGTGAGGGGAGCTGGAGAGGGATAGGTGGAATTGGGAACAGGGGAATATCTGGAGACGTGAACGGCTTTATCAGTGAATTCACAAAAAGGTTCAGCCAAATGCGAATGACCTGTCCAGTGTCAGTCGCGCTAGCGGGCGCAGTTGGCGTTCTGGGGCGAGGGCACACTTACATGTTCCCAGCTGTCCCGAAGAAGCCTCTCATTGTCAGTGACGACCCGGAAGAGTACCAGTGTCGCCAGCTGAGCTCTGAAGTCTCGCCCCAACTTGACTGCAAGCTCGCTAACCATGACTCTGCCGTCCCCAACTTGTACCTCGGTATTCAGTGAAGTGTTGTAATGGCCATCGGAGGCCAGTGTAGACATGTGGCTCAGGCAGTAGACGATGCGGTCAAGAGCTTCAGTGTTGCCATGTTTTGCGGCTATGCGAGCGCACTCATCGAAACCTGTCACTATGCGAGCGAAGACCGCATCGTCTGTAGCAGACATGAACACGTAAGACAAGGTAGACACGACAGGGCGCCAGGTGGCAGCAAACATGTCGGCGTCGTAAATGTTGGTCTCGCAAATATGCAATGACCCAGCTGACTCTGTTTTGAGCAGCAGCTCTCGCCAAGCATAATCAAATGCATCCTTGTTGTCGTGCTCGTCCGGTAAAATGATTTCATTCGTCTTGATGGACTGATAGATGTCCTCGAGGAAGTCCGGCGCAAAGTTCTCGCCCTTGTTGGTGCCTCTGAGATTCCTAGCGAACGCCTCAAGAGTCATTCTCTTGTCCTTCATGTTCGGATTGTGTTGATCCGTATTGAGTAAGATGATGGCGTAGGTTAAAATGTAGACAGCTTCGCTGCCTGCGACCTCCGGGGGATGGGCCGCTTCGATGTACTTCTCCGAGAATGCTTCGACAATACGTTCAATGAGGGGAGCTTCTCCCGGCAGTCTGAAGGACTCCAAGAGCAGTCGTAGCGCCTGATCTACACGACGACCCGCAAAGTCAAATTGGTCCAGGAAGGCATTTAAGTAGGCTTCATTCCCACGTTTCGAAAGGAACTCGCCAAGAACAGCTTTCGATAACCTAGAAGTACTTTTTAAGAATCGAGCGACTTCAACAGGATCGCGAGCATCTGCAAGGATACCTTGCGCTTCCAAGTAGCCCAAGCCGGCCATCGGCTTCTCATTGAATTTGGCTGTGCCAGTGATAATAGTCTGCTTCTTTTGACGTCGCTCTTTCAGAGTGGCGGGATCTTGATAGCCTTCTTTGACGGGTTGGTCATCGAGGCGTTCAGCAATGAATTGAACGTATCGTAGAAGGGCATCCAAGCATAGTGGAGGGACGCTTGTGGTACTCCACGTGGCTGAGTCCGGGAGAGCATTGCGTGAGAGCAAACCTATCATGTCTTCACACATGTCAGCTCGGTCTGGATCGCAATCGTAATTCACGAAGAGCTCCAACATGAAAGTTGGCATCCGCGAGAGCACACCAATGCCCTCAACCATTGCCTGGCGGGCGTCTGGTTTGCGCGCACCTCCTTCCAAGCCCAGTCTTTGTCTGTCTTTGACAGGTATAGGAGTTGAGCGGCCGCTAGCAGGCGGCGCTGTTTTTGACGGTGTCGGTTTGACGAGTTTCGGTGTCTGTGGAATGTCCGAGTACAAAGAAGGGCTGATTCCAGGTTCTTTTGGTATCTCGACATTCGGGTGTAGGCAAGCGACAAGGTAGCTTAAGAAGAGCTCTTGCTGTAGCTTGAGCACGGGCCTGCATGTCGCCAGTAATGTTCCAGCAACCATGAGAGACTCTTGTAGAATTGCCATATTGTCGGAGCGCACCAGCTGGAAGAGATAGCAGCATAAACGATCCTCCGCGATAAGTGCAAGAGCAGGATGGCGAGCGATGAATGGCCCAGCTACCTCCAGAGCCACATGAATAATCCGCATAGCCATAACACGCATCGTATCAGTGTGGTGGCGGTCGTGCGGATCGAGAAAATCGACCAGTACCCTGAAAAGCTCCTTCACAGAGGGGAGTGAGTAGGGCTTCAGGTCAACAGATCCTTTCCCTTCAACCCGGTCCGCGATTTGGCTCCCATTTCCCATTTCCGAGTGCTCAGAATGCATGGCGGGATCTGGGACTGGAGCCAACTCAGACTCAATTTCTTGTCTATCAGCCGGCATCTTGGCCGCTGGGCCGGCCAAAGCTTGAGATTGGACTTCTGACACCTCTTTCCCTTCAGCTGGAGACATTGGTGTTGGTATCGAGTCTGCATTTGAAGTGGTCATGCGCAAGTCCATCAAATCGGTTTTAGCGCTCCGCTGAAGCGGCTCCTCATCCGGCCCGGTCTCGATCTGTATATGCTTCACATCCTCAAAGATGATTTGGCACATTCTGACCATTGTGGCTTCGGCAGTGCGGCGAAGCACGGGTGAGAATCTTGGCTGAGAACAGATGGCCAATCCTCGGCCCATCATATCACAGACGCTTTCGTCACTGAGGATATCGCCGCCGGGACCAGACATCATGTCTTCCATCAAATTCAAAATCATGAGAAGCACAACCTCCACTTGTCCAGCATCGCTTATGTCGAACTGACAGTGTGTGACAGCGGCAGATAGCGACTGCATGGCATGCGCAAACCGGGGGGATTCAGGGCAGAGGAACCCATACGCCAGGAATTTTCGAAGGGCGCCGAGTGCCAGTATCGTGATAGGTGCTGCGGTGCCCTTCGCTTGAATGACGTATAAGAATGGCGCAAGAAGTGATGGCGCATCAAAGGTTTGAATATCTAGTGATTCATTGTTAGCAATTAATCGCAGTAGCGGCCGCCCATTGTAGCGCCTGTGCCGTGCGACAGAAATACCTTTGCGTCCGGCGATTTCATGCCTCAATTTTCCGAAGCCAGCGATCATGGGATTGTCTTGCATGCTCCTTCCCCTTTGTCCACGCAGACCCCACCTATTCCCCAACACATATTCATCCGTAGCATCGATACTGTTACGGGAGGATCCTCGTTGCTCCTTCGCTGGTGTTGGGCCTGCCGGCCCGAATTGAATCGGGTTCGGATTGACGCCTAAGATAGCCGAAACTGAGGAGTGCTGAGAGCGGGCTTGCTTCTGTATGGCGGAAGTAATGGATATGCATTCTGATATCACCAGCGACACGGGGTCGACGGCTACTGTGACCGGCCTACTTCGGTACTGCATCCGTGGACTGTCTGACATGTTCGAGATCGCCGTACGGCCGCGAGTATATTGGGCTTCCATTGAGGTGGCAGGACGAGCATCGCGGTTCATCGTTTGTGGTTCGCTCTGAACTAAAGACCTTGTACGTGTCAACTCAAGCTCCCAGAACAACGAAGGTAGGAAATACACGTCTCCGTAATGGCAGATTGGCTAGCCTCTACATATATCTTAGCATGTGACTGAGCGGAAACCGGGCTCTCCTCAACTAAGGATCGGATATGTTGGAGGGCGTGGCTGATGATGTTAACCCCTAACGTCAGACTACATTACAGTATCGCGTCGTTCGAGAACTGACCACAGGATGCCTTAATGATTGGTTGCAGGACTCTGTCGTCGGGACCCGGTGGGGCCCTTCCGCCCAGCACTACCTACCGTACCTTACTTTTAATTGCATAATTATACCTTCTGGTGCCTTACCTACGGTGTTGTAATATGTCGCCTTGAGCTTACAGACTCCCCAACAGCTTAAGATATAGTAACTTCACATCGTGAATCCATTAGCCTTGTAGCCAAAAGTAGCTGCGTACAGGGACTCTTTCCCATTTACCAATGGTGGCTGTACTGTAGATTGGGCGACCTGTTGCCTTCTCAAGAGGTTGTCCCAATTACACGTGGCCTGTGGGAGCTATCGGGCAAGCAACTGGAAGTCACCATTTTCCAGGACAACCTGATATTCCGATTCGACTTGCAATGCTAATGCAGATGATGGATTTTAATGGAAGGCGGGAACTTGGGGCCTGATTCTCGGACTCGAGTCTTCGTAGATTCTATTCAAACAGATGCAGATAATACCTCAAGCAACGACCCCGGCGTCACCTGGATTGGCAGCTTGCGCGGCACCGGCCTTCTTGACTGCTCCCTTGTTTTCAGGATTGTCTGCCTCAGCGGCCTTCGCGGGTCGTACAACTTTGGCGGCAGGTTGAGGCTGAAGCTTAAGGTCTTCCATTGCCTGCTTGTCCTTCTGCCACTGCGTGTCAGTGTCGCTGAATTCCTCCCTGATCTTGGCTGCCTTTCTCTTCTTTTCCTCCTCTTCTTTCTCTCGAGCGAGACGTTCTTGTTCCATTTCCTGTTGAAAGGGGTTAGTATGGCACAGAAATATCAGAACTGCCTGACAGAAGCTTACTTCCATATGCCTAATGTCGTCTACACTAGGCTCATACAGGTGCCAAATTGTGTAATGGGGCAGCCCAACAACGGAGTAATGCATGCGCCGAGCCATCTGTCCGTATTGTCAGCCAATCTTCCTGGGATATGCAAGTCTGAACTGGTACCTTGCCAAACCCTTCGGTTTCAGCATGCTTTTGGAAGCTAAATGCCGGAAAGTGTACGCCACTCCGGAAAACCTTGGCCCTTGCCAAGATACTGACACCACCAACGCCGTCTATTTCCATTTCCATGTCAGGATCGCCATATGGGTCTCGTAGATACGCTAGATGGGGCCTCCACGTGGCATATTCCGCGTATCCTTCAACAATGACTGCGTCCTCGTCAAGGGTGTCGGCCAAGGCAAGCGCAGTCTCGGACTCTTGCCACGAGTTCAGATCGTACGGCTGCTCGCCCCCTAGCCATTCCGGTAGCGGTCGCCAAACATCTTGAATGGGTCAATGTCGTGCGTATAATAATTTGGAAAGATGAGAACTCACTAGGGACGATCACATCTTTATTGTGGCGCATGAGATCCTCGAGAATAGTGAATGGAGCCGTCTCGACATCAACATCACGCCAGTATACCCAAGAATGGTATGGCCTCAGTGCTGCGCTCAACAGCCAATTCCGGGCCTGTGCCATCAACTTGCGGCGGGTTGCTTGTGCCGCGAAGCCGTGGCGAGACTCCACATCCTGATTTACCTGCTGCCCAAAATCTTTCTCGATGATAGAAATTTCCCCATATGGCTGTTTGGGGTCCGGGTCCGCTTGCAGTTCTTCCAAGCTTGAAGACAATACCTCGAGGGTCAGATCTTTTGAGTCTGAAACCAGGAAAGCCAAGTCGATCAGATGGTGCGGGTAGGTGAAGTTGCGTAAATGCGAGAAAAACATCCCTAGATGAGCCTCGGCGTCACGCAAAGGCACACAAAGCAAGATACGCTCTTCACGTTCCCAGCCCCTCGCAGTACCTTGCACATTTGTCAGATCGTAATACCGGACAGTTTCCAGCTCAATGTCCGTGCCAGATGTTAAGAAGCCGAAGGAAACGAGAGAAGCGACGGAACTCGATGGCCAGAGCCAGATCGTAAGCAGCAAAATGAGAAAGATTACTGCGCCCAAACGGGTCACGAGCTTCTTGCGATGCCTATTGATGTTTGCGGAGGCGCGTGGTTGGAAACTAGGTTCAAGGCATTAGCCGCCCGTGTCCGCAATTGGTAGCCAGACGCTCCTCGGCGTGGTGCAACCGTACCGATGAGGCGAAAAGTCGAAGGTCTTCTCTCGTGAGTGCCCATTGGCGAAGCTGCTCGAATGGTGTCGGGGAATCATCTCGAGTCGTGCTCGTGGAGTGTATCGATGAAGTGGACTTGGCCCGATGGCAGGCCCCTTCGATGGGTACGCCAACTGGCGCCTTGGACTTCGGTGCCGGTGGCCGCACAAACGTGGGTGACGTTGTGATCGGAAACGCGATGTTCGACAGCTCGACGATATTGCAATATACTGCCGCAGAAAGAGTGCGCGAACAGTTGGCCTCAGGGAGGAGTAAAGGTTGGTCAAGCTTCCGAAACAAATGGACGGGTGCTGCTGAAAGTGAGCTTGGACATCGAAAGACGCGGCGTTGGCGCCGTTGATTGGCTCGTCCCGCGTCTATGTACAACCCGCGAGGAATGACAGGGTGTCTCACAGGAACAGCAAGTAGAGGATCCCTGGTAACATGATGTAAGGTAACTTGCATGACAAGGCAATAACAGTCTCGATTGAGGTCACGCCTCACTCCTGGTGAACGCTGCCCTGGCCGCCCATAGTTGCACAAAGGCACGCTTGCAACCGGACTCAAGTCACAGACGACGGTCACGCGGAATTGAAAATCCACTGGTCCTCGTCCTAACATGAAACTTGATACTGCAAATGTGGTACTATTCGGAAGAGGCTTTTACCTGTTCATGCTATGACTACTGTAGAAGAGATGCAGCTTCTGTTTGTTGAGAGTTATACCATAGGCACACCCATCATCTTGAGGCAGCTTTGACCACAATGGCAAAATTATTGCTCAACTCGTAGTTGCACTGAGACTTCTCAGGACGTTAAGTACTGGCTACAGTGGTCACATGTTGTGTCACAGATGTCGGCTCGATCAAACCTGAGGCCGCGGCTGCAGGGGAATCCTAGTCACGTTAGGGGCGGTATTAACCGCGGGGAGGGAGCGAAGCAATCTATTCCTGGCAAGACTGTCAGCGATGCTTTCCAAAGAAAAAAGAAGATAACAGCTTTGTCTTGTTCAATAGAAGCTCAGCCAAGCCAGTTTACTCAGTCGTCACAGCCGGCCAGACTCCTGGGACAGCCCAAAACGGACCAGCCCAAGAGTCCAGCACTGTAGTCGAATTACGCTAGTGATAGCAACTCTACAACCAGTCATCGCAGATCTTGTCTACTAAGGTGTGAGAGGACGACATGGCCGTTGACGATAGTTGAATGGATAAACTTGTTTCATCATTGCGGTTTTGAGACATAGAATGTTGAACGTACCGTAGCATTTCGTATGGAGGACGAGGGTGACTATACATAGGTGATTGGCATCTGAAAGTCCAAGTTAGTGATTTGGCACGAACAAGGCGTGAGAAGACGAGAATGTGTGTGATAAGGTAATCAGAGATCTTGGTATGGTAATTTGGAGTCGTCACAGAAACTCAGTAGCAGAACTGGAAAAAAGATTTTCATCATCGACGAGGAAAAAGGCAAAGGAGGACGGAAGTACGGAATACTAGTGCTTACTCTGTGTAGTGTGTACTGAATGGAGTGTTGAGCTGGGACGACATCGCGGTTTGAATCTAGACACTTCGTTAGCCGATGTCGCGATCCCATTGAGTAAAGAGGGCAAAGTGTGCCAGAGTCAGATGGTAGTGCATGTTGTTCGGAGTGCTCAGGTTGTCGCAGGAACAGTGGTGTGAAATCATCATAATATGGGCGGGAGTGCTGCGTGCTGAGGGACTGACACTTACCTGACATGAGAAGATTTATTGTCCTTCTCTTCTGGTCAACTCAAAGCTGAGCGAACAACTTTGCCACCAGGATGTAGCTGCCATCGCGGAATTGCGTTTTCTGACGAAGGTGAAGTGCAATAGGCAGTGCAACAATGAACTCGCTGGAAATTTTTAAAGTCGCTGGGAGGTGTGGTGTGGGACCGGTGTATGCAGCTAACGGGATACTAGCTCGCGTAATCTGTAGCGCTACGACATCTAAGATTCCCTTGATGACAAGTAACCGTGACAGAAGTACCTTCGCAACTATGACGAAGCGGCTCAGATGCGGGAGAAAACTTATCTAACTGTAACGTGGCCTCTACATCAAGATGAGTTGCTTTTCACATTATGAGTTGATGCAATGGAAGCTTTGCGGGTGACCACCCTCTTTCACCAGCCATTTGTGCTCAGACCCGGAGGTTCCTGTGATATGCCTGTATGCACTATATGTGCTAGACGAGGCCGCAAAAATGGCATTCAATATCGGTCATCAACCTGGCGTTGTTCGCTCAGAGCGTCTCAACTACCACCCCATGAAAACCATTTTTCAAATTCACCAGACCCTTTGGCCATATCATGACTGATCGTCGACGTGTCAATGGACCAAGCGCTCGTACTTTAGCGCCGCAATTCGATGAAGATTTCAGCATTGTACCCAAGCGGACGAGGTTGGCTAATGATATTCGCGGAACATGTATGGTGCCATGAATTTATCCTTTGTAAATGTGAACTAAATATGCGTAGATTTGGAGACCGGGGTGACTCCGTCTGCTTCTGGGTCAGCTTATCTCGAGTGTGAAGCACGCGACCAATCTCAGGGAAGTGGTATGAAGATGACATGCACCGTACATGGACCGCGTTCATTACCTCGCTCTGCCCCATTTTCACCACACATGGTACTCTCAACGCACGTCAAGTATGCTCCATTCGCGACGAAGCAGCGCCGGGGCTACCTACGGGACTCAAGCGAGCGCGATCTCAGCACACATCTCGAGACTGCGCTGCGAGGTGCTCTGATTGCAGATAGATGGCCAAAAAGCGGCGTTGATGTTATTGTCACGATCATCGAGGGTGAAGAAGCCAGGCAGACTGCTCTTGATTGTGGAAGCGAAGAGTGGGATGCAATGAACGTCTTCAGCGCGTGCGTCACAGTGGCAGCAGCAGCACTCGCTGATGCCGGTATTGATTGCGTGGATACCGTAGCTGGGGGCGTGGCGGCTCTTGTCCGTTGTCCACATGGTGACACGCACGAATTTGTTCTCGACCCCTCACCGCTTGAACACAGTGAGATCTTAGCAGCTTGCTGTGTGGCATACTTGCCAGCCAGAGACGAGATCACAAACCTGTGGCTTAAGGGCAACGTGCCATCATTGGACCCCGAATTATACCGAGGCCTCGTCGCCCGGGCTGTACACGCAAGCAAGGGCAACAGTCAAGCAATAACCACTACGCTCACTAGAGCCATTACGAGCACCTGATTCAGTCCTCTCCACCTACGGCGGCTTCATCAGCACAGCAGTGGAGATGCGCTTGAGATGGCCTTGCTCTTATTCTGGTGAGACCAGCGCTTGCAGCCAGATTCTTCTACAAGACAATCCCATACGACGATCTTGCAACCTCGATAACCCAGCTATACCGATCGTGATTTGCTGGATTATTAACTTACAGTCCTATGATATCGTATCATATGGCGACGCGAGTGTAGTTCTGCATGAGCGGTCGGAGCATTCAAGCAAGGGATTTTGCGTCCTGTATCGGGCTTCAGCAGATGCCACAGGGAGGAAACTCCTCACTGGCATCCTTCTGAACGCTTGCGCCGGAATGTACTATTCTCACGGCTGTGATCATTGCAAAATCTGAATGCTATATTCGGTCTGGAGAAACATCGGCATGAAGAAGTAGGTCAATAGATATCACATCATTGCGCTCCACCAGATACCAGCGCGGTGCTGCCTATACGGTCAAATCCTAAGCATTCTCTTAGTACTCACTCCTTGCGTGTGTCCCAAACACGATGGACATCATACCATGACGCTTATGGGGTTTCTAGCCTGAATGATCAAAGGACCTAATAAGTCAAGCTGCCCAACAACGAGCGGCCCAGCCTGCCCCACATTTCATCCCCCGGCCCAGGCTTGGGCCAGGCCCACGCTGCGATGGAGTCAGGCTCACCGCGCCTAATTAGTAGAGCCTGGACGCGAGACTTGCAGGAGAGGATTCATCGCCGTATTAACCGTGTTGGGAGTCTTCAGCACCAGCACTGCGCTAACGGACCACGTACTACGTACTGCAGTGCTTCAGACTAACTTAATTACAGGTCATCAGTGGCAGCTTCCATCAGTCAACAACGACCAGCTTGACAAACCCATCTTCTGTGACACAACGTGCACCCTCTCCCCCTTGAAGCTTGGCAGAGCCTTGACACGCGCCCATTCTCGTCATCGCAGACACAAGCTTTGTCGCCTCAGGTGATGATCTGATCAACTTCGCGACAATACGATGCACGTGCCCTTTCAGCACCCGCGACCCTAAGCACCGGACGTGCCCGACCACCTCTTACTACATTTCATTGGAGCCTCGCTTTGTACGCGAGCATCAAAGAAAGCACGTAAATAGATCGACATGACCGATTTCGCAGGCCACCCGAACCCCTCCGTCGTCGACAGTCGCAATGCTGCGAACACCTGGAGCAACCTGACATCTTGGGCTGTCAATGCTACCATGAAACTGGCCCCCTCGTATCAAGACATCATTCTTGCTGGTCCTCGCATGTTCAAGAAGCTCACGTTTGCTGTGGCCGCAACCGTACACTCCCAGAGCAGCGTCGGCAATTTGCCGATGACTGCTGATCGCGAAGACCATATCGACACTTTGCGACAGCTTGTGGGCGATCCCCCGCTGTACGATACGCTTGACCGACAAATGCCAGTGACAAGAGAATGGGATGCGATCGATATGGCACAAGGTGCGACAGCTAGGCCCTCAAGCTTGTCTGTTGATGGCATTCGTGGCTTCGGTAGTGTTTTCAGCTACGCGACAAGTCGCTGGGCTATAGCGTGCATTGCAATGGCGATCATCTTGAACAGAACGCACATCTATGCTGCCACAAGACGACGCCTCCGCTTACGCTGGATGGCCAGGGTTCTTCTCCGCATCACTCCTATCGTCCTGATTGCAGTTCAAGCTAAGAGCATCCTTCAATCCCTGCAGTGCCAAACCTCGCCAGAGTTCGCGCAACTGAGGTGGAATGCGGGTGCTAAGAGCTCAGAACTGATGTTTGCTTATCCGAACAGGTTCTTCAATGGGCTCGCATCAGTAATCCTTTCCGCAACAGACGAGGAATCTTGTCGCGCGGCCCAAATGATCCCATCTGAAGAATCCACACCCCCCTATGACTTGCGCGGCTCACTTTCGCGCCTGTGGCCTCTCTTTGGCTCCTTCTGTCTAAGCCATTTCTTGGAGACTCTATCATGCGCTGTGCAAGGCCGTCGGCATGCGTACGAGACTGCCATGACCTTATTTGAGCAGTCCTTGGCGTTCGCAGAGGCAGACGCAGCCGTGAGCAACCAGCTAAGCTTGAAAAGAATGGCCAAGCTTGCGCCACGCGCGATACAACAAAGTGGTTCGACGACGACAGCGTTGACGAGGTCAATGATCATGCGCAGAGTCAATACACCGCCAGAAGTCCTCTTTGTCGCATTTCTCTCCGCCTTGACGCACATCAGCAGCCACATACTCGGCATCTTCGATCTTCAAGCCAAGCTTCGCCTCATTCATACTGGTTTTTGGGCATTTTGCTTCATGGCAACGATATTATCCAGCGTTTTGACGTTCGATCTTGACGAACCAAGCTCCCAGGGCCTCCTACGCTATCCTACGGTCTGCATAATTGGATTAATTCCGCACATGCTCGTTTTGTGTGGTATTATTCTATGCTTCTTGATCTACGGTCTAGGCGTTCTTTTGTCAGCCTTCTCGCCCCCTCCTGAGGAGAGGCAAATGCCCTTGAGCCTCAGCCAACGCGTTGTTCGAGCTCATCAAAACATGCAAGCTGTGTCCTTTTCAGATATCAGAATCACCCGTGAGATGGATATTTACACAGCTTTATTGCGAACCGGTTTCGCAGCAGTCACATTAGCCAGCGAGGCTGTGTATCTTAATGAGGATCGAGGTATTGGGCTGCAGCGTCATACTTGGCTGGAGGAAGCTCGACTGAAAGAGGCTGAAGATCTTCAACGAGCCTGGATTGGATCAGGACTGGGTCACGATCGCTATGACCAGATCGGCGCTATTGGCTTGGTACCTATTAAGGATGGTGGTGCCATGACTGCCAATGGGTTCTTAAGAGAACGTGCCGCGCAGAGGATCCCAACAGCCCAGGGGGAAAGAGTTCTTCGCGTTGGTGGAGTGGGAGCTGGCGAGAGAAGTGCTAGATGGGCGATGGCTCTGGATCTGTTCCTCAACATCTGCAAACTTTTCTTAAGGATAAGTGCGGTCTCCTTACTTTGGATCCTGTCGATCTTCAGGATACGTACGCGCCCAGCAACTTTGGTAAGGCTGGCGCGCCGACAAGCATCCAAGGATCAGGATCGGGAGACCAAGGCCACGTCAGACGCCCACACTATTGAGTGGCGAAATTGTGTCCCGCCTACGATGAACGCACAAGACATCGAATCCGAAATCATTCGACGCAGTGAAGATCAAAGTCCTGAAGCGATTGATCAGAGTCTCTACGAGTACTTCTTGAAAGGTGGATGGTGGGGAGCTCAAGATGATAGCGGCGACTACCAACCTGATCAGGACACCTCGGACTGGGATGCCACCAGCGTCATTTCAGTATCGACCGCTGGCGAGTATAGTGACGACGACGGCAAATGGGAATCCGATGAAGATGCCAACGACGGTCAAAGAACCCCAACTCAGCGTCGTCCCCAGGAACACCAAGCTGGGGCTTCTCTAGCCGATACACCTTTCTCGATGACAGACCTTGCCCGCCTGCTTCAACCGCAAAACGCTGAAGAGAAGAGTCATGCGCAAGCGCTGGTAGCGCATTTTCAAAGTGACCGAATCATCACAAGATCGCGGTTCCGGCGACTCGAGCAACTGAAACGGACTCGTGTTCTGACAAATAGTGGGGACAGTTTCGAACACCTCGGTCATAATATGGGAGCCAATGTGCCTTCAAGCCGCACACGGCTCACCCCCGAGGAGGAAGAGCACATTCTCGAACAGCTGCTCCTTAGCCGTCGGAAGGAGAAGGCGAACCAACAGGATCGATCCAACGCAAGTATTTTTGGTGACAATGGGCCGCAATGTGTGGTGTGCCAGTGCACTCCACGATCTATCATTGTTTGGCCATGTCGCTGCCTCAGCTTGTGTGACGAATGCCGCATCTCACTGGCCATGAACAATTTTGACAAGTGTGTCTGCTGCAGGCGGGAGGTCATGAGCTTCAGTAGGATATTTGTTCCATGATGTTGTATACTACTTGTTCAGCTTTGTTTGCTTCACACGAGACATAGTGTTTGCAGAGAAGTATGACCTTGAGGAGTCGGGGCATGTGACCTTCCGCATCAGTAATGGAGCACTTGCCGCATGTCCGATGACCGTTGAAATCAGATGCTTGCTCCACTCAAGAGTTAACTTGAAGCCTTACATACCAGCCCATTCTATGCTATATATTCTGACATTGAAATCATCATTTGACGAGCCGGGATGGTCGTCTTTTCCGCCGATCAGAAATGCTTTTTTGACGGCCGTAGCAAGTCGTCCGCCTTCAACAATGTCAAGGATTGCAATATCCTCTTCCCACCCATATTGATTAGCCATATAATGGGCGTGAAACCGCAGCGGATCGCCAGGATAGACGCTATACCGTGCACCAAAGCGCAAGCCCGGCGTCATGTAGCATCCCTGTTGTTGCAAATGTCGGGCGAGAGGGCCCTTGGGAATATTTGAAAACTCACAGCCGACGTCAGTCTTTGCATCGAGAAGTTCCTTAGTCGTTGTTGGCGTTACCGCCATGAGCTGGGCATCTCCCTTATTTTTATCGGGGAGCGGCGGCGAGACTGCATCAGGTGAAGCGTGGTACATGGGTACAGACGTGGCATTGCTAGCCACTTTTTGAGATTGGGTGATTTTATCGGCATTTTCTGCGATTTTTCGGGCGTTTCGCTCGGTGACGACCTTTTGCGCGGTCTGCTTCGTTTTCCTCAGCATCTGAATGTAGTTTCCCCTTGAGTGCTCACGCATGGCAATATGATGTACTGCCGCGTCCTCTACAACACGTGCTCGGCCTCGTTCGACGAGTGCCTGAGCTTCCTCTGGGCGAAGTTCAACTGGAAGCCCGAGGAAAATATTCTGCGTGGGTTGCTGGGGCATTGTCCCTACTAGGGTACCGCATGTATTACTATCTCGCCTCAAAGCTGCCACCCCTTCCGGATCGAAGACGAGGTACCGCCCAGCAATCAGCGAAATGCGAACTTGGGGCATAGCAGGTGAGGAGCCAGATGCCATTATCTACTGGAAGCAAGTTAGCTTCTGCGCATGCGTGTAAAAGTAGAGCAAGCGGGCGTATTTTTGGAACAGGATCATAAGTCGTCTTCGTAATTAATGAGTTGTGTCATCACAGGAATTCAGTGGATTGACAGATTCAAAGGAATAATCATGCTGATTGTAGGACCAGTTGTGGACAAGGAGACATATGCTTACCTTGGTCAAGAAAAAATAACCGAATGTGAGTGCTGCGTTGGCTCTGCCAGATGTCGCAACATGTGGGATGGTGAATAAAGACGAAGACAAGATTGAGGAGGGAGGGAAATTTTAAGTGCGTGCTATCTGTATGATGGGGCGCAACTGGGCCGTACAGCGGGAGATTATTGGTCAGAATTGGCAACCGACCAGGCCGTAGGCACCTACCCTAAAGGCCCTGCTGTCTCCGCAGGCTTCAACAATCAGAAGTCAAGTTTTTCTTTCCCATCCTTGGCTTCCGATGATGAAACTGGCTCTTCGTCGCCTAGTGGAGGCAGACTATACGGAATAATGATCAGACCGTTGGAACCGCTGAGCTTGAAGGATAAATCTTGTCTCAGCCAGGATCCTTCCAGCCCACCTCCTTTTTCGTGAAAAACGGGCAGGCTGTGCACCCGCAACAGACCTTGTGACTTATCATCTTTCCCTGGGCCCGAAGTCATCCGAATTTGGTGCTGAAGAGGTACCAACTCGAGTACACCATCGGAAAGGACTTCCAATGATCGGGTCAACCCTGTGGAGCGCGAGAAAAGCGTGATAGGCATTGTGATGACAGCCGTGAGCTGTGTGGGATATCTGCGTAGGAGACCGCGAAGACCATGTATAAGCTGAAGAACCTCTCGCGGCCGACGAGCCGATGGGGCATATAGTGTTGGTGACAGGAGAGCAGGGCACACGACGCGGTGGACAACTTTTGGATCCATCGAATGTATTCTGGCGGAGAGCTCCGCGAGAAACTTCATCAAGGGAGAACCTGTAGTGCTGTTCATTGAGTCATCCAGCAGCGTAATATGCAGCTGTCCTGCGGTGTCTGTGCTCTGGAGCCGCTTCGTGAGGTTGAAGGAATGACAAAAAGGACGCTCCCCTTGGTTGGGCAGCGTTGATCCAAGCGAATCTGCTGTTGCAAATTAGTCCCCGCTGAGGACAGAAAGCAGAGAAGAGCCTTACCGTTACTTTGAAACTGTCTTTGGCTCGTGCTTCCTAGGCTCTCATACCTCCAAGCGATTTTCATCTTCTCATCTGGGTGTGTCGAGCTCTGCTGAGTAGGTGGCTTCGACTTCCCGCTGCCCTTTTCCAGACCAGGTAGCTCCTTCCGCCAAGACTCCCCATATCCGAGAACATGTACTTGATGTCCTTGTACTAGACCCTCTGCCGCATAATACCGGAGCAAAGTGCCACCGAAATCTGTTGTGCCAGCCTCTTGAATAAGAAGCGAGTTGCCCAAGGGTAGACCAGCATGACCCGCAAGAAGCTGATCAAGCGAGGAAGTACCGGTTGACGTGGTGGGCCTTCCATCAAGAGGGGACGGTCTCACGCCAGCAGCCAAGGTTATATCCTGACGCTTCGCAGGTGAAGCACTGGAAGTGCTTGAAGCTCCAATCACCACATTGCGTTTTCGAAAAGACATGGTTTTTTTGACAATGTGTGAAGTAGCGCGTCGCAACGTCTCATGAATGGACTTTGATTCCAGATCAGCGAACGTCTTCTGCAATCCACGGGGAGGAAGTCCGCTTACGTAGAACGAAATCCAAATGCGAGGGGTGGTGCAGTGGTGATGGTGGTGGGGTCCAAAGGTGTGCAAACATTTTGCCTAATGCGGGTGACCTCAGTCACCAAGGGTCCCCGACGGTACTTTCGCTTTTTTTCCTTCTCCAACTGATCTCAGGCACCCAGCCAGCGAATACTCCCCCATCACCGGAAAGCGTGCGTACAAGCTACGTGCCACACTAAATCGCCCACGATGTCCGGTACAGGCAGTGATGCAACGCTTTTCGAGGAGGCCTTTGTGGTCAACGACTACGACCAGTCGAAGTACGATCGGGTTGCGCGCATCCAAGCGAGGTCGACTGACGAGCAAACTGCGATGACGCTCGATATCAACATCGAACTCTTCCCTTGTGCCGTGGGGGAATCTTTACACCTCATGCTCGCTACCACACTCGCTTTGGATGGGAGTCAGGACGATGACAAAGGCTGGCGCGACGTGGGCAAGGCAGGTGATGCGCCCAACACCTTGGCCGACCTTTACGACTATGTCTGCTATGGCAAGATTTACAAGTTTGAAGAGACGTTTGATGGGCGGAACATGTGCGTTCGATTGCTTCAGCCCCAATTTGGCAACTAACATTCGGTAGCAATGCTTATATATCTTTCGGAGGCCTACTCATGTCTCTCGAGGGCCCCATCAAGAAGCTCACACCATTGCGTGTCGACAACGTTTATTTGCTTATCAAGAAATAAAGATGGAATCGCGAAGAAGCGAAATCTCCTCAATCCGCAATCGGAATCAAACGTCGCATTCAGTGTGCTCTCTTGAACAGCAGGACTCGAAAGACGTGTTCTGCCCTGTTCTACCTCCTCGCTTCACGACCTGAAAGGAGTTCCCTTGTGCGGGCCTGGAAACGGCAAATCGCGATGGATTCTTTTCCAAATCCTCTCCAGATCAGGCTCGTTCTCTGCCGTCAGAATGCCGTGTCTGATGAAGAATGCTATCACCACCAATGCGCAATTTGGTTTGTACTCGCCTCTAGCCAACTGCGCCATCACCTCGTTCACATCGCACAAGCGAAACTCCTCAACCTCGCCATCCTTGGGCTTGGGAACGACATCGGTCGGTAGCTCCAGGTCGTAGACCCACTGACATTCTGGGTAAATAAAGTCAGCCTCGCCCACTCGCTCCTCCTCTGTGATGTACATGTACGTGACGACATCAACCTGCTTGGCACGAGCGCGGACAATCTCTTCGGGAAGATCGGCTTCCTCGTCTGCTTCCCGGATGAGACATTCAAAAGGATCTTCGCCTGTAGCAAGGCCACCAGCAACCGTGTTGTCGAGCATCCCTGGGAAAGTGGATTTCGTCATCGACCTACGAGGAACCCAGAAAAGGATACCGTAGGGAGCGAGGTCATCCTTGATGTAGGCAATCATATGAACACCATACCGCATGGCGCCAAAGAGTCCAACCGCTGTTCTTTCCATGCTAAACAGCAATTCACCCTTGCGCCCATATATAGGCCAAAGCTCATCCCGCCAGCCTTTGAGAAGGGGGAATAGTCCTTTTTGTCGCCAGTACGTAGTGAGCTTTCCAATTTTCTGTGTCCTCTCAACTTCCGAACCGATCCCGGCGAGTAGATAGATCTTCCGGGCTTCCTCATTGAACGTGAATGGACCTCTGAGGTCCTCCGGAGCCTCTTGAAGTGCGGAAAAGACGCGGTCAAGAATGTAACCGATAGGGTAGGGGCCGTCTTCGTCTTGCCAGATCAATGTCCACAGCGTCTGCTGCTTCTGCTTCAGCTTTGAAGGAACGTCATCTGGATATGCAAATCTGTGAAAGTGAGTGGGAGAGCTGAGTTTCAACAATCGTCCGGAAGCCTACATGTCGACTTCTCCAATGAGTTCGATATTCGACTTCATCTTCTTTATCACAACTAGCAACAATCTCGTTCGTATATGTCGAAGTTCCAAGTACACTAGTCAGACACGGCAGAGGGGTGTAAGAGGGGCAGCGTGGTATTTAACCTCCAATTTTTTCCTGGAGTGATGTGGAATGCTCTGAAGATGCAGTACGGTATTGTGAATGCAGAATGACTTGAAGTTAAAGGCGTCCTCATCGATCAGCGATAAGATCCTTGAAATCGATGTGCCATTGGGATATTTGTGATGGCTAGCGCTGTAACATTTCTCGGAGATGGGTAGATGCCACCACCAAGCTCTTGAAGCCCCACACAAACGTCAACTTGAACTGGCACTCGAAGCCTTGTGAACTCCACAACCTGCACAAACGTACCTCACCTCTTGCCTGGCATCGCCATGAACAAGAATTGATCTGAGGCTTAACTGAATACTTTTAGTCGCAAGTATATTTTGGTTGGGCTTCAAGAGCAGCATCACACACTCACGACTCGGTTTCCTTGACCTGTATCCGTACTGGTTGCATGCTCACATATGCCATACAAGACCTACACGGCTCAGAATACACCTTTGATCATTAACGAGAAAGGACTGCATCGGCCAGATGTCGAACCAGCTCTTTGGAATCATTCCAACCGGCCATCCTCTGATTGCTGAGCCTTCATCGACTCCTTCACCAACGTCATGCTTGTACGCTCTTCCAACGACGAAACCATTCACGCACGTCACCATCTTCATCCTCCCTAATGTCTCCCTCCCACCTCAGACCGCAGCCGCCATTTATGTCGCTACAGCACCGCAAGTGGCATCGGGGAATCCTAATTTCAAGTTCCTAGGAGGCATCGGGCCTGGCAAGGAAAGTGCCATGTTCAAGATTGGGGGAGGGGGAGAGGCTGACGGCTTGGTCATTGGCATCGACGTGGAAAGTGAGGAGGAAGTCGGACGTCGACTGAATGAGCTGGCGGCCAGCAAGTCGAATGCGCCCGGGGGTCAACCTTCTACGATCGTATTGGCTCAGCGCATCATTCAAAATGCCTTCAACTTTCTCACTAGCTTCAGCGGAACAGCCGGACCTGGTGGTGTTGAAGTTGTTCCATTGAAAGCATTCGAGAATTGGTGGCAGAAATTTGAATCAAGAGTCAGAGCGGACCCGAGTTTCCTCGAGAAACAGGCAGACTGATGCTGACTTGCTTGCTTTTCATTACGTGGACAACCAATTTATCTGCTGAATTATGCAACAGTATCTCAATACAAGTGCTCAACAGCTGTACAGGTTCATGGACTGCCTGTCAACGAACGAGCGTACCAATGCTCAAATGAGTGTCTAACAAGATGTGCGCCTGCACAGGATTCCTGACACGTATTACAATCGCCTAAACTCCGCAACCAATGATCCCTACAATATACCGCCCATCCCAATGAGCCAGTTACTGGGCCCATTATAAAAATTCACAGCCAATGTGCACGGCTGTATAACACAGAGATATGGAACAAAGAAGAAAAAAAGGTAGCCTACTCCCGCTCCAAAGGCGGGGAAGCTAAAGGACTCTTCTGGCGTTGGGGACTTCCTGCTCTGCTTCGTCGACCGACAGCGCCCAGGCGTTCTCGGCTCTCATTTCGAACGGCGAGACCGCGGCGGTCCAGAGCACTGTGGGGCCGGAGCTCGTTGTTGCTGGCAGACTCGTCGTGCTTGCCATTGCCCCATGCAGACTTCAGTCCTTTGAGTTTGTCGCCGCTGTCTGAAAGGTCGTGTTCGTCCGCCTCGGCGCCGCCCAACTCCACGTTTGTGGTGGCATCACCTTCTTCCATGACCCGCTCATATTGATGATGGGGTCTACCGAAAAGCCTGCTCGCCAGAGCAAGTGCCCTGCCAGCCGCAGGCTTAGACTTGTGACCAGACCCCGAGTGGTTGCGACGACGGGCCATATTCCATAGGCGCCTCCTGCGCTCCGGCCGACGGAGGACGAAGAAGCCAATGATGATCAAGAACAAGGCGCCGAATATGATAGGTGACAAGTTGACCTTCCTCTGGGAAGAGTGATTAGCGGACTGTGGCTGAGGTCGGTACACAGGTTCATCGGTGTTGATATCTTCATCCTCAATTTCGTCGTCCAGTCCGCCGGTGAAAGGCATCTGTGGAATAGAGCCTGCGTGCTCAAAGTCCGGAGGCGTCCCTGACGCCACGTTGGTCCCAAAGCCTACAGGCAATGGCTCTCCCAAGCTGGGAACCTGACCGGCTGCGTAAAGCACAATTTTACCCAAAGTCCAGCTCAATTCCACTCCATCAATCTTGTCCACAGGCTTGAAAGACCCGTCCATGTCAGTAGCGTTCAGGATCGGTGCCTCCAAGCCGACACGTGGGATCCCTATGCCGTCGTAAAGCATGTTGATCAGCCACGAAGCCTTGAAGCAAGCTTCGCGTGCATCTTCAGCTTTCCTCTCGGGAGACTTCGCGCGCTTTCCGAAGATGTCCTTCTCGATTTCCGGCCAATCGCGGCTGCAGTAATTCATGACGCTGTTTTGGTATGCCTCGAGGTCATAGGGAGTGTCCTTGCCTCCGAAAACGCCATGGGTTGTATGCCAATACTCGGACACACCCACAAAGCGATTCACTTTGAAGTCAATAGCAGGGACATGCTGCCCATTGATCAGACAAGGCTCATCGTTGCAGGGAGCGTCCATCTCAAGGAGTGGATACGTGGAACGGAGGCACTCGTCAAACTTCCCAATGCCGACCAGAACATGTTCGCCTTCCCTGCGCTCGCCGCTGATCGGATCCCCATCAACGTTGGTGACCAAGCCGTGTGGCATGCACGGGTCCGGTATCTCATTGGTTTCTGTGGCGTACTGCTCAAGAAGGGCGTTGACATAGCGCTCGCGAGCCTGGTTGGCGCCAAAGCCGAGCCAAGTTGTGGTGAAGACGCGGTATTCAGCAGGGGTGCCATCGAGGTGTCGCATGCGTACGAGCTTGAGATCTTCGGCGTGCTTTTTCGCCTCGGTCGAATTCGGGGCGAACGCAATCTGAGCAGAAGCCCCGCCCATATCGAGAAAACCGTATGTATGATGGTGGCTCTGTCCAAGGCCGGTGCCCTCTCCTTGAGGATGGTTGAATCCTCCTAGCAGATAGTTTGCCGCGATCCAACCATACAGACCCTCTGTCTCGCCTTTGATGACTTGCACGTGTGTACCGCAGTCAGGCAGGTCGAACCGCGTATTTTTCTGAAGCCATTCGCAAATATTGCCGAGCAGAGTGTTCTGCTGGAATTCGGGAAGAAGGCGGACGCCGGCTGTTGCAAGGAGAAACACAGGGGTCTCAGGGATCTTATCACTGGGAATCTTGTTGTAAGCGACTTCGAGGAGTTCTTTCAGATGGTCGTTGCCGATAGCTCCGGGTCGCTCCGCGAACGACGAAACACCTGGGTGAATTTTTTTGCTGTCCTTGAGTTTGATCTCGGGCAGACTGCGGAGCTCCTCTTCAGAAGAGGCTTTGGCACTCGCTCGGGCAGGGTTTTTCCATTTGTACACATAAATTCGAGTGCCCGACGAGCCTGCGTCGAGTATGACGCCGTATTGCGCTGTCAAAAATGTCAGTCCCTGGTGACCGGCGCGACCACGATTTCTGCTCTGCTGAAACAGACGCAGTAATTATAAGACGACAACGTACAGTGTTTGCCCATCGATGCGTGCGCAAGCTGAGGAACAGTCTGAGGGTCAATGCGCTGTCGGGTATCGGATGGCAACAGGCTGTTGCAGAGCGAGTGTGGAATTCGATGGCACCGCGGTCGAGGGACAAACTTTGGTTGGGAATTTCAAGTGATAATCAAATTTCGGGGGATCTGATAACGAGCACAATGCCCTCGAGCGAATGGTGGATTGCGATTTCCTCGGTTTCTTGCAAGGAATCGTATGGAACGAGGTGTCGACGTCGGCTGATCCAGGACGGGCCGAGCGAATAGAATAGATAAGCGAGGGGAATTGATGTCAGAAAATAATCGCAACCGAGCGGTCGGAATAATTAAAGCGTGCGTTTAGATGGAAGCGAGCGTCGCAAAACGGGATGGATATTTATCAACCTGGAATGAGCATAATGATGGATTGCCACGCAATGGGGCTCTGTTGTAATGGTGTAGGTGGCTCTCGTACAGAGCCGATACGTACCGTACCAACAGTTAGGTATCATCAACCAGTTTTTGATGAAAGGGGGCCCCTAACCAGTACGTATCTCGGTGGGACTGCAAATGTCCAAGACTGGGTTGGGCGAATCATCATGCACCAACAGCATTCAAGCTTTGCTTGCCTGCAGCGCGTGGACTGACCGACCACCACTGACTGGCTTCAGCCCTTTCAGTAACGAGGCATGGCCGAATGAACGAATCAAAGCGCGCATGCCGTGCAGGCTTGACCCTCGTTCCGCACTTGGCGCGTTAATGCATGCTAGCGCACCTCTTCATGCAAGAACATGCGGTACGCTGACCAGCATTTCAGTCACCACGTTCACGCGCTCAGGACGCGAGCCCACATGGGCAAGGAACTCACTCATTTCAGTGTGCAGGAAAAAAGAAAAAAGTACTGATCAGAGTGTAATATTACACCGAGGTCCACGCATGTATGTGACAGGCGGCGAATCAAGTGCCCTTCAGCACTTCATTTGAGAACGCCTCTAATCATATCCCGATCTCGGCCGTTCTCGCCCGGCACTTCGTGCCATCAATGAAATACATGCCATGCAAGATGGTATCATGCAGTGCAATGTGACTCGAGGCTCAAGGGTGCTTCACAAGAGTCAATGTTACCGGAAGCACCCTGTTGAAAAAAACCCAAGACGGGCTTTACACCTCGATGACCTTCTCTGATGTCGGCGCCCATTGATGGCCTTGTCCACGGACCCAAGTCCGCTCTCTTCGCGGATGACACCTCCAGACTCGAGCCCAGTGCAGGTCTGTCCCTTCAAATCGAGCGTCATAGATGATCGAGAGCTGGAGCAAGCCCGTTTAGGTGCCCTGGGCATCCCGCGCCTATCTTGAGACGCAAAGTCCTGATCGACTCGAACAGTCTCCATGGTTCTTTGCGATTGCAAAGATGGATGCGATGACAATGCCTCCTCCGGTCGGCCTAGCTTCTCTTTGTCGACGGAGCTGGGGCTAGGAGCACAGGTGTTGAGAACGTGGGAAAGAGCCAGCAGCAGCTGCAGGTCCTCCGTCTGAGTCGGCGATGAGGGGTTCGAAACGATCTCTCGAAGACTAGTCCGCCGGCCCGTTGGCGTTGATATGAACACCCGTCGTTCTGCGCGAGGATTCGAAACCTTCCGAGATATTAGAAATGTCATTGAATCTGTCAGTCGACTGGTTTGTTGAGGAGCAGTTCATTTGACAATTCAACGACCACAACATCGAGGAAGGCCGTATATGAGGCTGGACGAAAGTGCCCGGAACACGGGGATAGATGCGCAAGGAATTGAATACATATGCTCCATTGGCAATGCGAGTGCGCTCCGCAGGGTTCTTCAAGTTCCTGGTACTAGCCCTTTGTCAACCTTGCACCCTTTGTCTTCAGTTGTCCAATGCCAAGCGATGAGACAAGGGAGCTCGTGTTGCACCAAATGGTGGAGAATGCATAGACATTCCAGATCCCGACCAGTTACCCTTGACGCTTTACCTTGTGATACGAATTGATCAAAGGTGCTTTGATTCATTGAAAAATGGTCAAAAGGATGTTTCAGTAGCAATCAGCGCCCTCGCATGTGAGCATCAAGACCGGGCTTGTTGGCCGGCTGGCCGACTTTTAGGCCCGATGTTAAACCAACCCCAGGCAATACTGTTAAGCTATTGCCAAATTTAGAGGCGTGACTATTTATCGAACGCCTAGAAAATTCGTGGCCATGCGCCGATGTGCTGGAGTGAGCTGGATAGCCCGGAGGACCATGAACTTCGGTTGGACCAAAACTTTGACGCACGGAGCTTCGGTGTACTGTACCAACGTTATCGTCTAATTCTATTAGCGTAATTCCTTTTCCTGCATCGACATCATACCTATTCGAGGAGATGGGCGTTGCGCAGCCCATGTGCGATTTGCAAAGTCTTGCGGGGGATTAGGCGCGCGGTACTGCCTCGATTTCGTGATCCTTGAGTGATCAGATAATGTCCCGGGCAGTTGACGGGACCGGTTACAGTCTTGCTCCTCAAAAGACTGTGTGGCTTGCTGAGTGACGTGCAGTAGCGAAGAATCGACGGCTTGAAATGCAGCCTTCTCAATCTCACCAACTTCGACTTTTCTTTTGACCTTGTCATAAGCTTCTTGCAGCTGTAGCACTTGTCGACTTTTGTCTCTGTACTGCTGCGCGAGCCCCTCATTCCTCCGACGCATGGTCTCACATTCAGACGTCAAGGCTGTGGGCGGAAGTGAGCTGGTCAAGACCTTATGCGAAAGTGAGGAATGGCTTACACTGGAGTTTTTGATGTAAGCTCTCAATCTCAGTGTTCGCATTATTCACAGTCTTGTCAAACTGCATGTTGAGTGTCGAGTACTTGTCAGCCAAGGTCTTGTACAAGTGCCGCTGGTAACATATTTCTTGGTTGATTTGATACGTCCAAAAGCTGAGAGCGCGCCCTGCGCATTCCATTATGACATTGGGGCCGAGTCCACTGAGTACGCTTGTTTTATAGTCTTCGCTTGGATTGAGCTTTGTGATGACGGCGTCGTCAGGATTGGGCAGTATTTCTTTGCATGCTGGACAAGTGATCCGTTGATTCGAGTTTTGTGTGGATACGCCAAGCTGCTGGGCGCAATCAAGGCAGAAAACATGACTTGTTGTGATGAGCAATCCCAACGTGAACAAGATGAACCTTGAGCTCACCTGCAGGTTGTGACAAGTGCTCTCTCAGTTAGTTCGACCCTACACTTCAAGTTGTTGCAGGCTAGAGTGTGCTCCATTGCGATGAACGCGTCAACGGAGGTGGATGCCAGTAGCAGTGCAGGCGGAGAGGACGTTGGTGAAGAATAGCGTTCGCGAAACTGTGAAGCGAAAGGCGGACATGACACCTGAAGATCATGACATCCGAGAAAAGTTACCGCACGATTGGGTCACCTGTCGCCTTACTCCTGATCTTGCGATGACGTTGCGACGCTGGGGAGGAAGGCAGTCGCAGGCTGACTGCGTTGTATCTTTTCACCCTCCTAGTGCCCTATCACCAGTTGCCACTGTACCTGCTCTCAAGACTACCACTACTAAGCTATTAGTAAAAGAGCACTTTCCAAGGTATGAGTATATTAGTGTCGCAAATACAGTGTATCAAGAAGCCACCCGCCCTGCTAGTCGTATGGGTCAAATGCCCGAAAGCCGATTAGACAAGCACTGTCCTAAGGCGGGTAGTACCAAGTCCATTTTCTGAATCGAAGGCCCGGAAGCTGGTGGGAGATGGTTCAAGTACCTCAATTGCTTTGCACATTGTAATCTGTGTTCTAGTTACAACAGATGCGTTCACGAAACATGACGCCCACTGAGCAGGAGATGCAGAGGCTGTTTTCATTGTTGTCTTTTTGGGTTACCCAAGCTTAGTCTCTGCCGCAGAAAGTTCCATTTTCAAGGAGGACTGTTGAATTGAAACTGAGATTGCATATTACAGTGGTATGGCGATTCGTTGGTGCAGAAACTGTCGCTCCCAACCATAAGGTAGGCTGAGCACGTTTGCCAGGCTGAGATGCCTCTTTCAGGTTGTCGTTGCTGGAGGAAGCGCGATCTGTTGTGAGTGGGTCACGTGGCCAGCTGAAGGTGCTTGTTGCAACTATCTGGTCTGGTCGGACCGGCGAATACCTTCCAAGTTCATAATTAACTGTGTCAGTCAAGGCGTCTTCGCAGTGCGCCAGCATGCGTGGTACGACGTCACCTGCGTACCATTCCATCACTTCAGCTTTGGTCGTTAAGGTAGCGACAGCGTAACATTACTCCAGAGCCGATGTCGCAATGTCACCGGGGTGCTTTCGCCGCATCCATGCATGCCCCCCCCGCATCCGAGTCGTCAAGCTCGACAGTAAGAATGACCAAGGAAGGCCCTTCCACTGAAATGCACGTGGTACAACTCTACGTCGGCAGCATGGCCCGCATATCCAGACTGTCACCTTGTTAATCGGCAGCCAAAAAGCATTGTTTGGGGCACCATGCCCACTCCACGCGGGTCTTGCATTTCAACGCTCGCCGCATGACCGAAGTGTTCCAATCCACCCGCCGATGCACGAAAAGCCGCATCTCTGGGGCTGGGGTTGTTGTTCATGCCCAGAGCTCTCAACTGCCGGCAGGCCTCGCGATACCTGCATGTCCGTTTGGGCCGGTTGCGGCGACGCTGCCGCCGGACAAGAACAGAGGGCCCGGCAAGCCGAGGTCAGCCCTGTCACGACTCACGAGGCTTTGCCCATGGTGGCGGTGAGGCACGGCCTAATCTTGTTTTTATGTTCAAGAGCGTCTCTAAGACGCCATGTGATCCTGTCGGCAGCCTATGGTGCCTTATAGTGCTGCTGTAGTCCCCTGCCATGGAGTTCTCTGGACACTTTGGCATGATATGCCCGCGCTCACCAAAGTTGCCTAGAAAGATTCTTGTTCCACCCCTAACCTGTATTGACCGGACCTTGGAGTGAACCTTTGATGCACTGTCACAACCCCGCCATGCCTTGTGCGCCGACAAACTGCCCAAAAATATGCTGCTGTGCTCGCTCACTGCACGAAGAAGGAAGATTCCATCATATGATCCGGGTTACCCATGCCTGTGTAATCCAGACCAGCGATGCCGTCGTTCAGGTCACACAATCCATTTGCCGTGGATAGTGGCCCAGAACTTGTTGCCCAGCACATGCCATCGAGATCCCATAGACCCTGTTGGTCCACAAGACTCATCATATCTCCCGTCTCCAGGCCAATGGGCGACAGATGGAGATTGGCGTCGTTCAGCGCCAGACCAGGATCAATGGGGACGTGCGAACTGGCCGCCCCAGTACCGTCCTGTGTGGGTGTGGACGCCACTTGGCGACTGGACTCGTACATGCGCCAAACAACCTCGCGGCTGCGACGGGCGGCCATGGACCAGTCGTCCATTGCCTCCAGGAGTTCAAGGACCGTCTCCACCTGCTTCTGCCACTCAGGGACTTGGGGACTGTTACTCTCCCATAGCAGGCTCACCAATGGGATCATGGCCGCCTGGTAGAGGAACCAGACCGCGTTCCATCCTGACATCTGGTTCCGTGTCCATTCGCGGGACATGTCTCCGATTGTGGCTTTGGCCATCTCGCGGCATGTCTCCACAGCCGCATAGTCTTGCTCCGAAGGCTGGGAGCTGCCACTGGCCACCGTCAGGAGGATCGGACGATGCAGCAGCATGCGAAGGTTCTGATACCTCCACTTCATGATGCAACGGGAAATATAGAGTGGTTCTGCGCAAGGGTCCGAGGTGCGCAGCAGCCAGGGCAGGTGGGCGTACCAGTTGACCAGCTGGCTATCTAGGCTGGCCCGGTCCTCTGCGCGAGCGAGAGGGGTGACGGCCAGGAGGTCCTGTATTTGCGTCGCAATTTTGCAGAACCTGATGTTCTCGACAAGGGGAAGGATGCCAGCATGCTGTGCCGAGTCATGGGTTTGTTCGATGCCAAATCCAGGGGCGTTGATGTTGATGGCTGGGCTAAAGCGCCCAAACGACGGGCGACCTGATGTCGTGGTGGCCCATGTGTCCAGGCAGAATAGTGACCACCATGTGCGCCGCCGTATCTCGGCTGAAGCCCCATCGCTTGCGCCTTGTGCTAGCGATTCGCGGTGCAAGCCCAGAGCGCTGGCCATCCTGACAGCTGCGCCAATCATGGCGTTGGCCATGTTGGGCCTGTTGATGTATTGTAAATAATAGCCGCCAATAATGGCCAGAGCTTGCACCGTTTCGATGCGATTGCTGCCAAAGGCGTCAATTGTGACGTGCTCCATGGCCCTGTTGTAGTAATCAATGTGGGCAAAGTCATCCGACTTCATGGCGACAATGCTGCCCATGGCGAATACCATGTTGAGGAGTGCTAGCCAAGGGGCATCACAGCGCTGACCCTCGAGGTAGTCTGAGCGGAACGTGCCCTCGTCCAACATGGGGATGAAGACATGTACTCGCTTGAAGTATGCATCGATCAACGTCTGACCCTTCCACGACCAGGGAATGCGCGAGGTGTCTTTGGGCACAATGGAGCGTTGCCGAATGATGGGGAGGTTGCTCGTCAACTCGACATTATTCAGGGGAGGGGTGAGTGAGTGCCTGAGCTGTGGCTGGACCTTGAGCATGACCACCAAGGCCGCTTTGATGGATGAGGCACCAAGATACGAGGTCTGGCGATCTCCGTTCAAGCTCGCAGCGCCCAGGTCATCAAAGTCCGAGGTCACGGACCCTTGATGGCGCCCTTCGTCTTCCCACTCAGCGTCCAGGCCTGGTACTTGCTCAAAGCTAGTGAAGCTGACGTCGGATCCCTGACAAGAGTCAAAATCTTGGTTGATGGGCGAGCCTTGGGATGAGGGGGAAGGCATGGATTCGGGCGTGTTGGCGTCTATTTTGTGAATAAGGTCCACCAGATCCTGGCGGGAAAGCGGTAGGAGAGATGGCACATCGTTGTCGGGGTATAGTCGCTTGAGAACAGATCGACACTCCTCTAGTTGCTGTGACAGTGCCTCTAGGGTCCTTGGGGATTAGTGTTAGCGTCATGGCCGCTGAGAAGGCTTTGGCACTGCTTGCTTACTTCCTCGATGGGATGACCCTCTGACGATGCTTGTCATAGAAACATCTCTTGGGGGCCCGACTGGAGAGGCACTGACCACAAGGCTGCTGTCCGTCACAGCGGATCTTGCGTCTCTTGCATTCAGCACATGCGTGCGGCGTTGTGATCCTCTTGCTGCCGCTGTTGCCGTTTGCTTTGCCTCCATCGCCAGCCTCGGCTGAAGGCTTGCGAGGAGTTACTCCCTGGACTAAACTCCAATGTCAACACAATGTTGTGGTTGTCGGCAGATAAGGACTCACATGTGTGGAACATGCCACCCTGAGTTGGCGGAAGCGCTGCTGGTGCCATCTTGGGCGAGTTTAGTGCCGTCCACCGATTCTGCCAAGGCCTGTTGGTTGTCTATGCATGGACCGATGTGTGCCTGGTTGATAAGGTGAAAGAGTCGAGCGTGTACACAAGATTGGCAGGTATATACAAGAGCCGAGATGTAAATGCCGGGCAACCTTGACGTGGAGGTGGCAAACTGGTGCGGCCGGCGGCGATGGAACCCTTACTTAAATAAGTGAAGCATCGTGTATTGTTTCGAGTGCCACCCTGACCACGGTACGTGGTGTATAGCTAGACAGGACTACGGCAGACACAACGGGGGGCGGGACCCAGAATGTGGAGAAGGGGTTCGAGAACAGGGGACCAGGGGTGTAAACGTGAAAATCCGTGCTGAGGCGCCGAGATGGAGTTACGGCCCCCAATGCGAGATCCGCTGCTGGGCATGGCATGGCTTTCGATGTCCATGACTGGGAAGGATGGCGGCGCCTCGAAGGTGGTGCCCCAGTGGTCCGTCGACACTCTGCAGGGGAGGAGGGCGAGTGTGTCGAGTGGGAACATGGACTTCGGCTGGGGCGACCTTGATCCTCGTGGGTGTAGACAAATATTCATTTACCTACCGATATTTGCCCAAAGAACAGGGTAGAGCCGATGCGTGAAGCCCAATGGCGGCAGTCGCGCGACGCCAGGTGATCGCACGCCCCATCCCCATCACTTTGGCCACGGCGAATCACTAAAGGGGCACCTCCAGGACCTCCCTCACGCTAGCCGCCTGCCGGGCAGGGTAGTCTGACGATTGGTCCGGGACTGGGCTATAATGGTTTTGTTTCCCTGGTGCTAAGAGGGCAGCCCATGATGCTTGGATGAACGTGTAAGGCATGATCATCCCGACGGCCGTCCTGGCCGCTTCCTAGTTATCGTGAAGCACCCGGCAGCGGGCGAGTGTTCCAAGATTTTTCGAGTTGAGTGCTGTACCGATGACGATGCCACGGTATTTTCGATGAGTCGGTGAGGGCACGAGGAGCACGTTCTCGGAAGAATGTGCTCTTCCGGAAGACCACTTGTCGATGCTCTCAATAGCAGGGTGTATGTAGCTCTCCTTGGCAAAGAGATCGTCCCTGGATCAGCTGGGCCGCCGCCGTCAGGGTCTTCCCCTCCCCTCATGACGCGGAGAAACGACGGCTTCGTCCTGGGGGGGCCCGGCGCTAACCACTGATCTGGGGACCAAGGTCAGCAGCGGTCATGGTCGACGACAGCAGAGCTTGCCCCGGTTTCCCCTGGCCTCGGCTATCGATGGGAAAGTCCTTGTCGATCGGTGTACGCAGTGGTCGCGCAGCAAATGGAAGGACACTCTCAAGGGGGTGCTGTGGCGGGGGAGGGGGCCTGACGGACCGTGAAGCCAAGAACGGGGTATGGGCAGGCGGCTTTTCGACGAGCGTGCAAGCTGCCGCGCCCATCGCCATGCTAGCCCCGGAACACTGCGGGCGGGCACGACGAGCATGACGACACGAGGGAGCAGACGGAATCACCTGGCGTTCGCTGCAGACGCGCAGGTAGCGCCCAAATCCGGGGTAGGCACCTTCTCATGTGGCCCCAGGGCGACTTGCAGGTGCTGCTGTGTTTCCCGCGCGATCGTGCCTGAATGGAGACAAGAGACAGACGTGCATGCACATGCGCGTCAAGCTTATTAGGCTAAGCTGTAGGGCCTGCTATAGCACTAGCGCGTGGGCGGCGCCATCGCATAAAACACCAGAGGCAGTTTGGAGACACCGCATTGTGGTACGTAGTGGAACCGGATCCGACTTTCCCATGAACCTCTTCAGGGCCAGGGAGGGTGACAGCGGGTCCCCCAGCGGAACAACGGCGTGATCATCCGGCCGGAACGGCATTCATCAGTGTCTGTGGGTTGTCCGACGGCAGTCCCCAGCTAGCTATAGTGCAGCAGCCTGGCACCACGCCGTGGACTTCTTTGAGCAGGCGCTGGTGCATTTAGCTCACCAACCGCGTTGATTAAGCACGACTACGTTACCTTCCCAAGGGGTGGAAATCGCATTTTGGCGACGCGCTCGTCGTGCTCGAGGTCCAGTGGGCCCCAGAGTGTTCTCCTCCACCGCGCGCTGCCGGTAATTACTGCACTCTACTTGGTGCGAGCTCGGGCCGCACCGACTTGTCGAAATCATAGGATCCTGATGGGTCGTTCGTCCTGATGAAGCACCACGCGCCAGGAACCGTTCCCGATTTTCCACGTTTCACGTTTCACCAGCGGCCAGCCCGTTTCCACCAGGACCACTCCAGAAACGCATTGTCGGCAATTACAGTACGTATGCATAATACGGTCCCCTTGTTGGCCGTAGTCATGCTTGCGCTGCGAAATGCTCGGCTCGCCCGCGAAGCATGTTTCATGCTGCGTGGCGTTGGGCAAGCCGCAAGATCGATTAGACCTGTATGAAAGCATACCTAACCCATGGAAGCTGGGTCATCGATTCACTGAGCCGGTCGCATCAACGCCAAACTGGCAAAGTGAAGCGTACATGTGCCAACCACCAAGCAAGCTGTGAAGCAAACTTCTCATGATCCTGTGTCGATTCGTGGAAATATTGTTTCCGGCACCCAGCCAGCATCCTCTCATCCCGGGAAGGGCAGACACGATACACCACCATCAGATCTGAGTGTCCGAACAAGTCCAATTGCTTCCCCTGCCTCTCTATATGTAGAGGCACATGGTTTCGTACACGTGTCAGCCAGCCCGGTCTCACGCCGACTGGCTTCAATTGAACCTCGGTTTCCTCCCGTGGGTTGGGTGAAAGGCCTCAGTTGGGCTGGGCAGGTTCGGTACGTGTGCGCGAGTGCTCTCGGCCAAACAACCACTCGCGGGTCTTGTTTCAGCGTCCTCGTCATTCTCGCATGACTTGCCCTATAATCCGCTCGTTAAGGTCGTAGGCACAATGCCACAGTCACCTGCCACAGTCGCCGACAGCGCCACTCCTGCCGTTGAGGTGCGTGTGTACGCCATGCGCGGGTGACCAAGTCGCCGTTTGTTATGGGATGCACCCCTTCCTTGCCTCTCAGCATTACGCATGAACCCCTTGCGTCGCCTAGAAGGTGGGGTGTTGTACTGCAATAAAAACAAGTGTTTGAGTAGGATGCTCGTGACCCCCGCCTCGCATGTTTCTCTAGCACTGTTTATCGGATGTCTTCCCGAACGATTCCTCTCCATCCTGCTTTGTCGGTGATCTTCACTGTGGGGTGCAGTTCCGGATGTGACTCCCTTGGCGATCATTTCTGCAGTGAGTGTGTGCGCCTGCCCAGAAAACACATGGGCGGTAATTTATCCCAGTCCACGGGAATCTGGATGCACACACCTCGTCTTCACGATTGACCATCTCGAGCGAGGACAGGGAAACCTCCCCGGATTCTTGAAAGCTGCATATGAGCCGGGCAACGTGTCAATCTCGTGCCGTCTTGCATGAACCATCTTGCACTGCATTGTGCCAAGTGTTCTGGGGCAGCATGGGCATCAGCGACGACGTCCCATGGCCGCAGAAAATGGGGCGTGGGCTGCCGCTGCCTCAGTCCGATGCTGAGTGCTGGAAATTCCAGGAGGCAAGGTAATCTATAATTAATTACTGCTGTCTTTCCACACTGGTCAAATATCGTTCGGGCTTGCTCTAATTAACGTTAGTGTCCACAGTATCGCGTGCACGCGGTTTACTTCTGCGTACAAGCTGCAACGACACAGTGGACATGCCTTTATCATGGAATCGTGCCGTATTGAATGATCCTATTGACAATGCTCACACGGGCAACCGAGTTTTCGCATCCGCAGGAACAGTGAAGGCTAGACAATCCCGTGCTTCCATAGTGTCGTCAGGTAGGGCATCCTTGGACGGAATACACCGCACAGCTTTCGAAGTCGCGGCGCCTCGGCCGACATCAGCATATGACCGAGGCGAGGCGGTGGCGTACCAGCTGCCGTGTGAAAGCCGTCAGACTATTGGCGCAAGGTGATCCAACTACGGTCCCTGCCGGGAGAATCTGATCAGCTAGCTGGCTCCAGGTGCGCGAGTGTGTCCCCGCGAACGGAATCCAGTATCCTGAGGCGGCATTCGCAAAGTCCGTTAGCGGCTCACTTGATCAGTCGATTTTGCATCATGCACGGCTACAAGTCGGCTCGAGGCTTCACGGTCCGAAAGAGTAGCTCAAGTACGTGCCTGAGCACCTGCAGTAGTAGGCTTGCCCTGACGGGGTCGCGATGGAATTGTCTCTATGTGGGGAACCGCCAGGACCTTGCCAGTCACTGCAGGCGCTGGAGATGCTGCGGGTGGCTTTCGGCTGCACCGCCAAGGGCTCCCCAGTCCCAAAGAGGAGATGCTTCGCAGGCCTCCCCTTCCTAGTATCAAGAGACGCCTTCCTTTCGCGGACTCTGGCCCCGGATCGACAGCTTCACTCCCGAAGACCTGCTGATGGGGTCCCCACAACTCAACTCCCCGCGTTCCGTCAAGAAATCCGACTGTACAGCTTTAACGCCGGTCTGGCGCCGCTGCTATGCCCTGGGTGCTGCCCATGCTGGGTGGTGCTCGCTCAATGATGACTCCTTCCTCAGTCTCCGCCGTCCACTTACAAGCGGAGGACCTGGCAGCGACTCTCGATGCCATCAAAGATACAGGTGTTGTCGATGGGGATGTACTGCTTTGTGATGATCTTGATCATCTCCTGCGCGACCATGCCGCCAAGAACAGCCGACGTGTTGTGCAATTCAACGCCGCCTGCTCGTGCCACCTCCTTGGCTGCCTTCACTATGCGCTCCTTGCCAGCGGCAGCAGGCACACGCCTGGCGATGGAGGATTCGATGAGCTCGTCAGATCCGGCCTCGATGTGCGTCGTAGCTGTGAGCGCGAGGTATATGCCAATCAGTGAGTAGGGCATCTCCGGCCCGACCATGGCGGCCATTTCGTCATTGGCAAGCTCCTGCTCTGCAATGCGACCAAAGATTAGCCTCTCCAGCGCCAAGATGAACCACTCCCAGGGCCCTGCTCCATGCGATGCTCACCTGTGACCTGGGCTAGACTTTTGGACGCCACGTCAGCGCCGTTGATGAGCTTGATGAATCGTGCATTGGCGCAAAAGAGCTCAACCTCGACCGGGTCAACATCCGAACCGCCATCCAAGCTCCGGACAGTGTCGAGGACCTCGCTGGCATCTTGGCGGGCCTTGTTCTTGTAAAGATTTTGCAGTTTGACGTAGATCTCCGACTGGGCCTTCATGTCGGGAAGCCCGCCGGCCACGGGCAGAGAGCCATGCTGTTCATAGAATCGTTTCACTGCAGCCGCAATGAGCCAGAAGCTGGAATCCGCGTCCTAATTGCCCCAGTCAGCTGCCCTGCGACCCGCACAGCATTTGGCGGCTTACATTGTGTTGCCGCTGATAATCAAACACCTGGCGGAGCGTGCTGGGCAATGTCGGTCGCTGTACGTGCCTCATCACTCCGGACATTGCTTCCTCGTAGTTCTCTTCGCCTCCTTCGGGGTTGTCCTTCCTCATAGCTTCCTCCAAGGATTTCCGAAACGCGGTCTTGTCCTTGAGACTGAGTGGATCGGCGCCGTCATGGTTCTTTCGCCATTCTTCCAAATAGTGCAGTAGCAGCACCACCATTGGTAGATGTCCATGCTCGTGGTTGTCGAGCTTCTCAATGTCCTGGGTCATATCCCGCGCAAATTCTTCCAGCTCGGGCCACGGATCCAGGACCCTGAGGTCATCAATTGCAGTGTCATCAGGGTGTGTGTCCACAATAGGGAAGACTCCGGGAAGCTTGACTTGGAAGTAGCCGTAAAACCCACTCGAGTGCATTGCTATCAGTGGCGTCTTGAACTGGGCTGCGTATGTTTCAAGCAATCGCAGCCGCTCTTCGCTGATGGGCGCAGAGTACACTATGGCAGTGAATGCTTCTGAGCTTCGCAAGAACTCTTCAAAGCTGGAGGGTTTCTGAAACTGTGTAAGTTTGAAATTCAAACAAAAAATTAGCGACAGACTCACGTCTTTGCAAGGCCACCAATTCCCTTCAACCTCTGGATTCAGCTCCGTCAAGAACTCTGCACAGCACTGTGCTCGAGACTTATTCTTGCAGCTCTCATCCAGGAAGAAGTTCACTCCCAGGTCAGGATCAGACACTGTTGCCTCATCGGCCAGGGTGAATTTTCCAATGCCTGCAAGTGCAAACTTCACAGTCAGATACAGCGTCACATCCATCATTGAGAGGAGGGTCAGGACCGCGTACCCGGCAGCACCAGATTTTTTAGAGTTTCCACACCGACCGTGCCACCTCCAGAGTTGACGAGGAGCACATGTGCTGATTCCAACGCAGATTGACCTGAGGCTGCCCAGAGGCGCAACTGACGGTCGTACTTCCTCTCCTTCTCCGTTGGGCCGTGGAGAACGGGAGGGGTCTGCTCCATGACACCGGCCATTGCGGGTGTTGAGGCTACCTTCGCAGAGTGCAGTGTCGCAAAAAGGGTAATCTTCTTTGTCGTGAAGGAAAGGTCAGATTGCTGCAGCTCTACTCCGGGTGGCCCTACGTTAAACAGCGGCGATTAACCCGTGCGGAGAGTGAAGTCAACACACGCTGATAACTCGCATGAGAAAACGTGAAGAGCTGTGGGTAAAGCCGGCACCCAACCAACACTGTCAAGCACCATGCAAATCAAAGGCAGACGCCGAAAATGGAGGGATCTCTGTATGTTTCGTGTCAAGATCCACGAGGGCCACGCAGTCCGCACTCCGCGACGATGAACGTGAGCCTGCTGCGCACGTAGTGGAACTAGACGCTGGGATTGTGGGTCGAAGGGGGACTACGCGCATTATGTCAGCAGCCAGAAGCCTCTTTTTCAACCACGGTCTCCGTTCCTATACGTCTAGGCATCATCTTTGAAGGCGCAGCGAGCTGGAACAGCTGAAGGCCGGGTCATGCGGGCCTGACAAACGGCAAACGCCTCAGGCAATGTCGCGTTGCTTCTCAACTTTACCAACAGGGGGAATCCTAGAGTTGATGATGTTTTCCTTGATCTCAACGGGTCACGTAGATGCTTGGCATGTTGCAGAGGGTCTATTTTCCACACACCCCTGGATGAGAGGAGACGCACACTTTCAGGACGGACGTGTGCAACTTAAGTAGCCACTTGGCCGATAGAAAAAGGACTCATCCACGTCGCCGTGTACATTTGCGCGAGGAGCAAAGTTTACGTTGGCTTAAGCATAAGGCAGCAAAGCATTGCAGTTTTATTCCCAAGCGGACGACCAGTTGTCCTATGGACACGAGAGCGCGAGCGTGGGCACGCGTGTCTATCGCTTCATGCTTCAAGTGCAGTCAATGCCTCATGGACATTTGCGATTCGAACATAACTTGGCCTGGCAGGAGGTGTTCAGTTGCACGATATGATGTGCAGCGCAACGGACCAAGATCATTGCTCCTGTGAACACCTTGCTATCCGCATTCGTGCCGAATGATCAGCGTGAAGGTGTCGATCCGGCAGTGCGAATGTGGTCTCCAATCGCCAATTTTGCTGGTTCGATTCGTTTGATAGGGCCCGTTCGGCGAGAGATAACGGTTCCTTCATGGCCTTGGTCTCCAATCACATCACAGTGCTCTTGATCCTATTGAAGCAAGCCGGCGCGACCTGGTTAATATTTGGATCACAGAAGCAGTTGCATCCAATTTCCTTCTCCGTGGCTTTCCTCACATCGTTGGCGTCAAAGTCAGGGACTAGTTCGCCTCGTTTGAATGCTTCTTCATGGGGCGCAAATGTGCAGTATTGGAACGGTTTATGCACGTAACCCAGGTCGGAGAAGTGATGCACCTGATCAGGACGAAGAAGCAACCCGGCAGCGAGACTGTGCACAGGAGCATCTCCCCAGCGTTCGTAGTAAAACCCTCCATCTTCATCAAGGAATTGAAAGAACTCGCGATACTCCTGTGAACGGAAAAAGGTCATGTCGGCGATTTCGAAATTCGACCAAAAGTGACACATGTTCCACATGTCGCCATTGCCATCACGGTTGCGGAGGAGGCTCAGTATTTTGCGAAACGGCCATGGCAGCCAGGAAGGGGCCATCATGGCGGTCCACAAAGAGGTCGAACCCATCTTCCGCATGTTCTTCCAGTCCGAGAGCTTGCGGAAGAGTGTCGGCACCGTCTTCCCAAGCTCCCAAAGAGCTATAGTGTAGCCATATCGCTTGCCATTTCGCTCCATCTCGACGAATGGGTCGTAAGTCAGGGCGCAGGTGATCTCGACATCAGGCTCGACCCGCCAGTACCATTTGTATTTTAACAGCGCCGGGTGATCGAAGAAGAACCTGTACCAAGTCAGATGAGTGGGCAGGGTTCTGCAGCCTCGAGAACCTACCCAGAGTTGAAGCGGCACATGTGATGGTAGCTCTCCTTGCCGGCATAGGCGATCCCCCTGTTCTCCATGCTCTCCATCTCCTGCCGAGCCCTATCTTGGTCGATCCAAGGTGGATATCCCCACATGTAGCTCGGAATCTTTTCAAAGATGGCTTCGCCGCCACCAGTCTCCTCCACGACTTTGCCAACCCTTGAAACAAACTCTGGGGACCAGTCCTTGTCGTTGAGAAAGACCCATGGGTAGCCGAAATGCTGGTTAAATTGATTCTGCACGCTTTTGATGCTGTCAATCGCGCCTTCGACATCTGTATTGCGCGCCAGCATGATAATGGCGGCGTTGGCACGTTCGGTTGTGTTGAGAATGGGAGACTGGCAGCCGACATGGAACGGAGGATCGAGATTCGTTGCTGGTCGCTGTATTCTGAAGCTGCGAATATGAACGAGGGACTCGATCAAACATAATACAGCCACGCCGATTGCGAGCTTCCAGTACCGGGTCAGCGAACGCGTCATGCGCCGCCTTCGCCAATTCGAAGTCGTGCGTCGGTCATCCTGTAATTGAAGGATTGGCGCGTTGTCGCTGGCCAGGTCGCCATTGCGCAGTCTTCGATAAGACATGCTAGGATTGATGGCCGTTCAACAACCCTGGGCCGTGAGCGTGAACATTATCGGACTGGAAGATGCTGGTGGAAAAGCACATCGAACTGCATATGCTGGTGGTTCCGAACCCCGTTCGAGTGGACCCCTGGCATGTGGTACAGCTTTATGCGTTCCCATTTCTACCAATGTGAATAAAGAATTATAGGATCGTACCCTTGCCGGACAGTCCCTTGAGAGATGAGGAGCATTTGCTTCACTCTAAGGCAGGGTGGACAACTGCAAACATGGACATGCTCCCTATTTTGAATAGAAAACTTCCCCACGGCCAGGCTAAATGACAGCTCAAACTGAACGTTCGTGAACCCACGTGTCGCAGGGCTAACAGAAACGGGACGCGGCTGCCCCACCAACACCGGTGCACTGTGGAGGTGGTGAGAGGGGCTGTCGCTGGGGTTTTAGGGGGAAGATTCAGGGCCTCACGTTGAATGCGAACCAGCCCACCGTATGAAGAACAATGTCACCCTTGGACGGCAGTCTGAACTCCAGAATGGTCTGCGGACGAGGTTTAATATTCTGTCAAAATGCACAATGGCCCAGGATTGCTACGTGATTGCAGATAACACGAGGTTCGGCCGTGCTAAGCCAATTCCAATCACTCCCTTCGTTAGATGCGCATCGGAGTCATACACGGCGAGCCCTTGGACTATTCGGTCTTCCTGTGGAAAGAACGCTGGTACTCTTTTCGGACGGGCGTTTCCGTGGGATGAAGAGGTTCAGTTACTGAGTCCACTCGACTGCATCAAGACTTGGCATATTTTGAGTGGTATCAGGGTTTGGCTCACACTGCCAGCGCACCGTCGATCGTCTTCGCTGAAGTAGAGATACATGGAAAGTTCATGCCGGGTAGGCAATTCTGACACAGAACTGCATTCATCTGTGTATGTGTGAACGTGCCAGGGCCCAGGGGCATCGATCTCGACTTTACACCACCCGCGCCTCAAGAATGCAAACCCAATCCTACTTACGAGCTGGTTCCGGTACGAGCCCAAGTACATGATTACTTGTATCCTGCCACGTAGAGAACAGTCGTCTCTTCGAACAAGCACCACGCTTTGACTCGACTTGACAATCGCACCACATTGTCATGGCTTACTCGGGCAGTGAAGTCGCCGCTGCTTTCGTGGGTGGCTTCTTGGCCGCCCTCTTCGTGTCCCTCGCCGCCGGCATCGCGATCTTGAGACGCAGTGATGCCTACGGGCTGGGTCACTGGAAGCTCAACGTCAAAATGCCACTGACGACAATGTGGATGAACCTGGGATATTGGTAAATCGGAGCCCCTGATCGAAATCCACATCGTGATACAATACTGACTTCGCGACAGGAGCAGAGATGATGGCAGTCAAATCACACATTTCGAGGAAGCAGCTTCAAACTTGCTTCGCCAGATCCTCCTTCAAGCCTGCCTCATCGCCCCGCCAGCCAGCCCGCAGAGATCACTTGCGATATTAGATGTAGGTTTTGGTTGCGGTGACCAGATTTGGGCTCTTGTCAATCTCATTAATCCTTCCGCAAACCACGCCGACTTCCGCTACATTGGACTCACCTTAGATGAGGCACAAATGGAGACTGCCTCGCGCCATATCCATTCATCTGTTGCTTCCGCCAAGTATCCTTGCCCTCGTCCTGACGCTTTCAAGCTCTTTTGTGCGGACGCTTCCGTGCCCGCGAAATGGGCAGGGCATGTTCTGCAAGAGATCAAGTCCCTGGCAACGTTTGACGAGAAGTGGTTTCTAGCGCTGGATTGTATTTACTACTTCTCACCTTCCAGGCGTCCTATCTTGGAGTTTGTTGCAAAAGAGATGGGCGCTGGCTTTATGGCATTCGACCTCTTGATGAACGCCAACGCATCCAGAAAAGATGCGCTCACGGCCAGGCTTGTAGGGCTCATGATGGGCTGTCCGTTTGGAACGTTCCTGACCTATGACGAATACGAGCAGATGCTCGTGGACTGCGGATACGAAAGAGACAAGATAGAGATCAGAGACATCACGGAGCATGTGTTCTCCCGGGTTGTCGGTTTTTTGAATGCCCAAGATCGCGCACTGAGTCAGTACGGCATCTCATTAGGTGGCTACAAGCTTGCTGGACGGTTGTTCGACTGGTTTGGGCGCTCCGGAGCATTGAGAGCTGTGCTTGTTGTCGCGCGCGCAAAAGACACCTCAGGAGCTACTATTCCACACAGCCCCAATCGCCATGTCGGCGCAGCCAGTACAAATGCATGAGAAATGAGCTATTTGATTCAGCGATAGTTATTAAATTGGTACGAATTACATCTTGACTTGTCAAACGAGGCGGCTCTTGAAAGAACATCCTCTTGAGCCTCGTATTAACTCCGTTGTTGTCGACGCCGCGAGATAAGAGTTCGAGATAGCCGGGATGATCAGCGAAGACTCCTCTGTCAAGGCACAGGGAAACAGATAGAGTCCCACAGCTTCTTCAACAACCGCCGCCATCGATCCTGCAAGCGCTCAATGTAAGCCCTGGCGCTGGCCTCTTCCGTCCCATCGGTGACATCTTGCACAGCCACAGTCGGAAGACTTGGGTTGTTCTTTTCGTCCTCGTTGGTCCCTGAAGCATCTTGTTCGCCATCGTCAGCGGCATCGGGCTCATTCCGTAGTTCCTCGGCCTCATCCTCAAGCTGAGCCAAATCTGCTGTGCTGATGTTTTCATCCAGCACCGCATCTTCCCGAGACTCTTCCAAGTTCACTCGGGTATCGTCCACAGGGCTTCCCTCGCCATATTCGTCAGTCTTGCTTTTTCCCTTCTTCTTCCCAAACATCGCAGTCCACAAGGCTTTAATTCTTGACCTGAGCCAGTCGGCAAAGGTATCGATCGAGCGCCGCGTGTTCGCGCCCAGCAAACCCATATCTCCTGTTCCAGAATTTCGAGCGTCTTCTACATCAGCTTCCGGTTTTTTTTCTCAGACCAGGTGAACTCACTGATGGCGCGCTTTCTATAATGCATATTCTGTGGAATGGAATCCACATCTTGTTCTCCTTCTTCCTCGTCGCCCATGGGCGGCCAACCGGGTGGGTATTGTTCGTCGCTGTCCATGTCATCATCCGGGATCTCTGGAGAAAATTTCTGTTGAGGGTATGCCTGGACCTGGCTATCCTGTGCTTGTGGCGGATTGTATCGATTCCCAGCAATATGACCAGGTGCAGGAGCATAAAAGTCTCGCTCATCGTCGTAGTAGGGTTCGTCTTGCCACTCCTGATACTGCGGATGCTGTGGATGTTGCTGGGGCATTGGCCGAGGGGCCGGCTCATATATCTGCTCGGGAGCTTGCTGATGCGGATGCTGAGGCAACCATTCGGTATAACGTGAAGAAGGTACCAAAGGCCGGGGCTCTGGCAGCTGGGTATGAATGCGCGGAGATTGCTGATGAGCAGGACGGGGCAAAAGTGTCCACTGGGGCAGGTGAGGAGGTACAGGTGGAGGCGCGCAAGGGTTCACAACCTGCGCCTGTGACTTCTCTTGATACTTGTCGTTATAATACGTCTTGCTGACCCAGTCTGGGTTGATTTTCGGAAGAGAGACTCGTTTTGGCATCTGAGGCCTAATAGGGGGCGTCGGCCTGCCCTTTTTGGTGGTCTTGTAGTCACTAATGTCAATCTTCATGTTTTTGTCTTTCTTTCCTTTCCTTCCTTTCTTGGCCTTGTTGCCAGATCGGCTACGGGCCTCGTGAGATATCAGTGCGCTTCCATTGTCTGAGAAGTCATTTCGGCGGTCTTTTCGCACAGTCGCCTCGTGCTTCTTTGGTGGCCTGGATCGCTGCTTCTGCTTCTGCTTTGTCTTCGACGATAGATTGGCGGGCTGTCTCTGTTTCTGCCGCATCTGATGCTCCTTGTCGACCTGCGCCTGTCTTTGAGCCTCGGCGATCTTGATGGCCTTCTGTTTGGCAGCAGCCGCTTTCATGTCTTCCATCTTCTGCTGAACAGTTTTCGGTCGGCCCTTTGGTGTCGGCTGCAACTTTACTTTGTTCTCAGGCAGTTCTGGCCGCTGCTTCCGAGCCGCCTCCGCGGCCTGTTTCTCGTCCGCTGCTGCTTTCATCTTTGCAAGCTTCTCTTCGCTCACGAGCCCCTGGCCATTAGTGTGAGCTACAAATGCGTCATAGGGGTTCTGAAATCCGGGAATTGGAAAGTTCGGCCACTTGATGTCAGGTCGCATCGTACTGAGGATGTCTTCTTCGGGGGTTGAAGACTGTTCAGGTTCGGGGCGATCATCATGGGCGTCGTTTGCTGAGTCAAGTTTCTCGTCACTGTTTCCCTGGTCCGATTCATAGTACGTCTCAGACTCAAGCATCTTTGCGAGATCATCAGAATCGTAGGGGTCGTCGAGGTCTAGTTCCGAGGTGAGATCCTCTGCGTGATCGGTGTCAGGGATCGTGAGCCTGTGACTCTGGCCCCCTTCGTCACTATGTAGATCCTTTCCAGTCGCGAAACTGTCCCATCGAAGTGCTCTGTTGTAAGCCTCGACCTCCATGGGAGATATGCGTGAGCTGACATGGTGTTTGAAAAGATGTTGACCCAGGGCGCCCTCCCCACGAAGATGAAACTTTTGGGGCCGGGGCTTGCCCTTAGCTCTTGGCTGAGCAGAATGACTTGCTCCAGGCTGGCCTCGATATGGTATATGTTGCCGTGTCGATCCACCAGCCTCCTGATGTCCAGCTTGGTTTTGTGGATCGCTGGCGAGCTGTCTCTCAAAGTCTTTCACAGGGAACATATGGGCACCGCCCTTTCGCTTGTCCTTGGGAATAAGCACGACGAAGTCGTCGCCACCTTCTTCTTCTTCTCCTTCAAGACGTACCGGACCCTGGAAATGGGCAGGAGTTGGAGCATGAAAGCGGGCGGAGGGCGGGGCCTGTAACTGAGCAGCAGGCGGAGCTTGATGCTGGGCAGGTGCTCTCATAGCCGGTCGATTCATGTTCTCTGGCTTCTTGAGGATTTGATATTGATCATAGTCCCAATAGTACTCGGGGTTCTCTTGGAAAAACTGGTCCCAAGCAGCGCGGCGATGGGCTTCATCTTGATCCACCGGGTGGTGATAGGCGCGCCTCTGCAATTCACCAGACAAACCGCCATCCGGCTTAGGTGAATCATGAATGTTGGGGCGTTCGGTCACGCCGTATTCCTGACCAACGAGCTGATCTACATCATGATCATGAGGGCTTTCAGATCTCCCGGTGTCGAGGAGCGCGGGAGCCAATGTTCCTGTAACAGCGGTTCCCTGTGTGCTCGGGGGCCGCGTCTTTGTCACGAACTTAGCATGGAGGAGAACGACTTGTGCAACAGAGGCAACAACCAAGAGCAGCTTGTGATTTCGAGCCATGTCTTTATTCGTCTGTGTGTCGAGCCAGACTGATTCCCGCAGGGGTTGAATATTTGGACGTGAAGCAAAGCAGAGTAAAGAAGGAGCTGGAGGAAGGCGAGCTCTGTGGTGTAAAGGCTGGTGGTAAGCTGTCCTTTTCAGTGCTTGAGCCATCATATGACGGGTTAAACTGTGCTGGAGCCATCATCTCAAGATCCCTTTCGCGTTGCAATTTTTTTGAATTATTAATTTTGTGAATCCATCTGGCCACCAGAGAAGGTTGCGATGGCTCGAAGCATGCTGGATTCCATCGTGCCATGGGATCAAAGGGCTCAAGTAGTGCTCTCAAATCCACCATGAATTTTCAACGGCTCCAATTATGCCGACGGTTGGCGGCAATTAGTTTCGGAGACCTAGGCTCTGATTTACAATTTCGTATTTGCTCGTTGGGATAGATGGCTCTCAGGGTGCAGCCTCAAGACATGAAACCTGTCCAAAGGACGATATCATGTCAGCGATGCGAAAGCCTACCCAGGTCATGTCATTCCCTGCGGACAGACCCGCCGTGAGCAGCGGGGAGGCACCTTGTGTGTGGCGGCGAAGCGCCATTGATGTTTGTTGATAAGCGGACATCCTTGTGCAGAGTTGCAACTGTCCTCATGCTATTTCGTTAGGGCAGACGTGGATGCGTAGGTGACTCGGATATGCGTTTGCAAAGTATGCCGATTTTCGTTGAGCCACGATTCACGTGCGTTCACAAGGGGGACTCGGAGAGAATTGTTGCTGAACCTGACCATGAGGGAGGGAAGTAAGGAAACGTAGAAGACATTGCTTGAGGCGTTGCATATCTGGTCGGGCCAGACCCTCTCGGACGCTGCACGCCATTCCCAAACTTTTCTAGGGTAGGCCAACTCCTGCAGTGCTACAAAGGCCTGTGCTCATCATCTGCGTCGGGCTATAGGACCGGGAGGGGGTATCACGCCTTAAACATGACTTGCTGCGCAGTAGGTGTGGCGTCACATTTTTTTACTATCACATCATCGGGGTTCCATTCGTTAGGGACGACTGATTCTGTGCTTAGCCATTGGCCTTTTTCGCCTGCAGCCCCTAGCTTTATCGCTTTGCCGGGTTGAGCATGAAGGACTGCAGTTTTTCCGGGATCATGGTCGATCGATTGTCGGAAGACCCCCCACATTGGACCAGATGAGTCCGACAACAACCACTCGGCTCGGCTTTGCCAAGGAAACCAAGGCAGTCCGTCCGTCCCTCGTTCGGATATCTACCAGTACCTATGCACCGGCACGTCTATTTGCCATCCCCCTCTCGTTGACTACACGTATTTCTTACCCACAGTCCCCATGCGCGTCTTTATCAAGTCCCTTCCTGCTTTCCTTCAGAACATCTCATCCCCCATTCCCCGCACCCTAGCGGCCTTCAGAACTCCCACATCCACTGTGACCGCACGAACCATGGCCACCGCGGCAGCAGGAAAGCGCCTCGCAGGCAAGACCATTGTAATCACAGGCGCATCCTCCGGCATCGGCCGCTCGACAGCCCTTGAGTTTGCGCGCACATCACCTCAGGACCTGCGGCTCATCCTCACTGCGCGTCGGGACGACGTCCTGCGCGAGGTCGCTGACGAGATCAGCAAGAAAGTTGGCGATGGCGTCAAGGTGTTGCCTGTGAAGCTGGACGTCAGCGACCCTGAAGCCGTGCGTGGCTTCGTGCCGAGCCTGCCCGAGGGGTGGAGAGATATCAATGTCCTCGTCAACAATGCGTCAGTGACAAGACAGCGCGCGGTTGCAGAGCCAAAGCTAACGATCACATAGTGGCCTTGTTCGGGGTGTCGACAAGGCTCCCAGCATCAAGGAGGAGGACATGAAGATCATGTTTGACACCAACGTGACTGGGCTCATCAACATGACTCAGGCCATCTTGCCAATCTTCTTGGAGCGTCCAGACGGCGGCCAAGGCGACATCATTAACATTGGCTCCATTGCTGGTGAGATGACCTGAGGACTTGGTCGATTCTCCCAGAAATCGAAAGCTGACTTGCATCAAGGTCGCGAGCCATACCCCGGTGGAGGCATTTATTGCGCGAGCAAGGCTGCTGTGCGTAGCTTCACAGAGACCCTCCGCAAGGAACTCATCGCGACCCGAATCAGGGTCATTGGCGTTGACCCTGGTCAAGTCGAGACAGTAGGCTTGCTTGCCATTCCTACCTTCCAACTGGTTGCTGATTGTGATAGAACTTCTCAGTCGTTCGCTTCTACGGAGACAAGGCCAAGGCCGATGCTGTTTATGCGTAAGTTCATCCGAGTCTGCCATATCTGCGTACGCTGACGAACAACACAGTGGCTGCGAGCCACTCACACCTGATGATATTGCTGAGATCATTGTCTTTGCTGCATCGAGGCGGGAGAATGTTGTGCTGGCCGACTCACTCGTGTTCCCCAATCACCAAGCCGCGGCAACTATCATGCATCGCAAGACGACCTAATGTGGCACATAATTACAAAAGAGCATGTATATTGGTAGCATATAAGACAGACTAGGGGGTAACTACGAATAGATGTTCGAAATTTTCTCTTGCCCCCAATCCACGCCGAGAGGCATAGACCATGAAGATCAGAATCAGGGGCCTTCTTCAAGCGAATATTTGATCTGCCAACGTTCCGTTCAGGATCCATTCTGAGGTGAATCGGACCCTGGCTGCCACAAGGACAGCACCGCTGGGGAGGCTCTTAGCAGAGCCATAAACATGTCACGCTTGCGAATGCAGTCTCGGAATCGATCTCTCCCGAGATCAGAAGGGTAGTAGTCGTGATATTCGTTATCTGCCTGCCACCGTTAAAAGTTTACCACAAATTGTCATGCGCACCATGGTGCTACAAAGCCCAGACGCCTCGCTAAAAGAATCATTACCAGAGCATGCACCAAATCGGTGCGAAAACAGAGTCGACGGTGGCGATATAGTCTTTCAGTCGCCGTGGTGCTGGAAAAGTGGTGACAGACTCTCACCAAAATGATTCCGACGGATTGCCTCGGCGAGCATAAAGGACAGGTCAAGGATGACCAGCTTGGTGATCCCCCTAGAGCGTTCTTCGCTGATCGGGAAACTGTTGGTGACAACAATCTTGTCGATGCACTGGCAAGCTTGAAGCTGCTCGAGGCAATCCCCGCCGAAGACTCCATGAGTAGCGATGCAGTACACCTTTTGGGCGCGTCCTTTTTTCACCACTGTTTCGGCCGCCGCAATCCACGTGGCGGGTTTGTCGATCATGTCATCCACGATGAACACGGTGCGGTTTTTCACGTCACCTACCAGAGTGATCATGTGCTCAACCTCAGGGTCCTCGAATGCATTGTCCTCGTCGTCCGAGCTCACAGTCGCATCGCCCGAGCCACCAAGCGACTGACGATCTGCAACAAACATCGACGAGTGATGGGACATGGTCATCGGATCCTCGTCCTGGGTGCTGTTGCCAGCTATCGAGCGGGCTGGTGATGAAGCGTCATCCTCCACAATGTGCCCGTGTACCAAGCGCCCGTGGGTGACTTCTCTCGCGCGGCCATCTTCGAACTCGGTATCGCCGTTAATGGAAGGCTCGGGCGAGCGACGTGGGGGTGTAATGGTACTTTGCGATGGCCGTCCTCCATTGGGACGAATGGCAAGATTTCTACCGGTTGGCGACCCTGCGTCATCCGCAATGGTGTTGTGGGAACCACGAACAGGCGTTCGATCACGCTCAGCGGCCGACGACTGTTGTTCAGCCGGATCTGTGAAATTGCTGCCCTGCGCTGTCGTCTCGACTGCCTGATGTTGAGAGCCTCCGAGATGGTGCATCATCATGCTGGCAAGCATGTTGGAAGCTCCGCGTTTGCGTTCTGTAGTGACCATGCCGAAGTTGAGCTTAAGAGCATCGGCAAGTGATGTCACTCGTTTTGTTCCGCCAGGGTTCTTGGACACGACAACGGCTTCGCGCCAGTTAGGCACATTTCTGCGGATCCATTTCGCAATAATGGGCTCTGCGTGGAGATTGTCGACAGGACATTTGAAGAAGCCCTGCATCTGAGAAGCGTGCAAGTCGACCGTGATGACGTGTTTCACGCCCGCAACCCCGAGAAGATTGGCTAACATGCGCGCCGTAATGGCACCGCGATGAGCCTTTTTCTTCGACTGCCGGCTGTACGGGAAGTAGGGTAGCACCGCTGGTGGTTGTCAGCTGCCCAGTCTCTGGATTTGTTCATGCTCAAGCACTGACCAGTGACCTTGTTGGCCGAGCCGCCCTTGGCAGCACTGATCATGATCAGGAGCTCCATGATGGAGTCGTTTATGCGGGGGCTCCCTGATTGTACAACAAAGACATCCTTCTCTCGAACGCTCGTCAAAAGCCTGACGCTAGTCTCGCCCTTTTGAGCCAGTTAGCCGGCAAAGTCGGACAGAGCCAAGAGCCACAGGGAGCTCACATTGGAGAATTGAGTCAATTCGGCGTCGGCAGGCTGCATGCCCAGATTCCCACAGATTTGATGTGTGAGAGCTGGGCATGAGTTGCCAGCAAAGATGAGGGTGTTGCGCATCGCTGACCAAAAAGTCGGGTGATTCACGTAGAGGAAGCAACAGCTGAGCACCAACCTGTGCTCATGCGCGCGAAATCGCGTGCACTTAGCGTAGGCGGCAGTTGAAACCCTTGGTTTGTGATCAATGCCAGAACGAAGGTTGGGAAAAGGAAGAGGTGAGAGATGGAAGGAAATCAGTGGTCCGAGCGAGGTTTTGAAGAAGCTTTTTTCCGCAGCCGGGGGTTCGTCAGGGTGACTGCGGTCGGACGCTGACGGATTGCCTGGTGTGGGGTGATGGGTCTGTCAAACACTGTGCTGCCAATAAGGGTTGCTACTTTGGCGTCGTTGCGCACTGTGAGGCACGCTGAAAATTGGTGGGGGGCCCTGCATCCAATTGCGCCGGTCACGGATCCCGCTGTTATCTCAAGACCCGAGTGGTTAACTTAAAGTTTCTCCAAGCCGCGTGTTACCGTTCGCTTTCACACTGGTATCTCAGGCATTCTGCTGATTTATTTGCCCTGAATGGAAGTCCAATTCCTCTACCGATCAGACAGGTCCATTCAAGCAGTGCACAATGGGCATACCGCGCTTGATAGCTATCCTGGAGCCCTACTCGACGCAGCACACATTACAGAACGAGGTCGTTGTCATTGATGGACCTGCTCTTGCCTATCATGTTTCATGGATCTGTAGGAAAAACAAGTCCCCTTACCCTAACTATTCACTGTTACAACAATTGGTAATTCAATGGCTGGACGCGCTCGTCGCACAAGGCGTAAAAATGTGATGAAGGTCCAGGTCCCACGACACGGGTAAACACAACTAACCTTTGTAGTGAAGCAATCTACTTTGACGGTTACTTGCCGCCTACGAAAAGACCTGTCCGAATGGAGCGGATGATTAAATCTGCCGGGCAACTGAACCAGCTCTATGCTGTGACATCTAATATCTACGCCCAGCTGTGTAGTCACGGTGCAGACTCGATTCAGGGAACAGACTTATTCCAAGCGAAGGCGCCCGTGAGCGAGAAAGTACCAGCACCGACATTTCTTGTACCAGCAGTGCTCGAGATTCTCAGAAGCTCACCGACCTATGCTGCTGTGACACATATTGTTCCTGGTGAAGCAGATGCGTTCTGTGCTAGACACCTTTTCGAAAACGGCGGCACAGTCTTGACCTCAGACTCTGATCTCCTGATTCATGATCTCGGAGAAGGAAAAGTGGCATTCCTGCGCGATGTGCACACTCAAGGGAACAAGTCAGACCTGCTGTGCAACCAGTATGCACCGCGGGAGATCCGCGAGCGACTTGGGTTGAAAACGTCGAGCCTGGTCCGTTTCGGATACGAGCTGAGCCTGGCGCCTCACTCCACAGTGGCTCAACTTGTCCGAAAATGCGAGACGGACAATGTTGACTCGGCCAACGAATTTGACCATTTCTGCGAGGAGTACATCCATGCAGAAATGGCCAAAGTTCCCTCCACGATTGTGCAAGGGACCCTGGACATCAAGAAATTGGACCCGAGGCTCTCTGAGCTAGCGGTGCAACTTGGACAGGACGCGAAGGAAGCTGAGATCTTCCTGCCTGTCTCGCTGGACAACCCAATGCGCGAGAGCGCATGGGTGCCTTGTTCTTGGTTGCGACAGGTGGCGTACACGCTCCTCGCACGCCTCGTAGGCTCTAACTGTGTCTCCGTCTCGGAATACAGACGAGTGCAACGCCAACAGCAGCAGGGGAAAGTCCTGGAGATTATGTCCCCTCAAGCGTTGCAGGAAGCAATTACTTACCTTGAGAATGCAAGCACGTGGCCGAGCCCGCAAATCAAGAATTTCTCGAAACCAGCCCAATACCTAAGCCCACTGACAATGGATCCATACGACCCCAATGATACCAGAGTTCCGTATGCGAACCGTGCCCTTGAGCAGGCGGTATGCGAAGGACTGCCGCAAGAAGGCCAAGAACAGTGGGTTGTTGTGCACCTCACTGCTCAGGCGCAGGCCTACGCATATTCGCTAAAAATTCTCAAAGATGTTTTGTCCCTCTTTGATGCTGCTTGCTTGGACGCGGTTCGTACAGATCCTGTATTGGCAAGTTATCGAGCAGTTGCTGAAGCTGTTGACTCGATGGCCATGTCGACATCTTTAGATGAACTTCCAGATGTGAGGGCTGTCAAGCAGTATATCGACGACCTGAAACAGTCGGACAAAAAAGCAGAGGTCCAAGCCATGCTCGGTCTGACGGCGGAGCAAATGTCTGCCCTGGCAAAGCCTAGGAACAAAAAGAGGAAAACAGGCAGAGAGGCTCAAGGAAGCAAACGGAAGAAGGTGGTGACACCGAAACTCTCTGGTAACACCTTCAGTGTTTTACAAGACGAGTGACGTATGATCCCGACAGGGACCAGTGACGAGATATTGAACGCGGCTTCCAACATGTTGAATCACCAAATGAATATGCCTAGATCGTCAAGTGCAGTACCGATCCTGGGCTTACAGTGGTGATCGCACTCTGGGTGAATGAACATTTTCTAATTGATTTACACGCTCTCTAGCAAAAGCCATCTCCGAATGCATTCGATCCGTGTAGCTCTTTCATGAGATTATGAAGTGAGTGTTCAGGCTCCTTGGTAGGTCTGGCATCTTCCAACAAGGAGTCCAGCTCTCCCGGCCCCTCTCCGGCTTCTTGCAGCAATTTCCATGCTCGGCGAAATTCGTCCCTGATGGCCACGATGCCAGTATGCGTGACAGTCCTGGCAACATTGTGATCGAGCTCAAAGGGGTCCTCAATGGCCAAAAGGTAACGCAAGCGCACCTCCTTGACCTCGTCACCTTCAGGAAGACTGTCCAACGCCTCCGCCTTATCGAGGAAGAACTTGCCGTCCTTGCCTTGGTAAGCATGCTTGGCATGAACCCAGTCCTTTGACTGCTTCGATAAAAGACCACCCGGGGTTCGCAAGCTAATGACGCCCTGAGCCCAATCGAACCCTCTGCTATGCATGTGGCGGATCTGACCGCTGCGAGCATAGTATTCGAAGAATCCTCTGATCAAATGCCCGACAGAGGAAGTGTTGCGGTTGAGTTGATTGGCGGCAGCAAGATGCTGGATCTCTGCCTCATTTCTCCAAAAACGGATATTGGCACCCTTCACCTCCACCGTGTTCTCGTATTCAATCGGTGAGATATTTGGCGGCACTGGAGGCGCTAGCTGCTGAAGGTTGGGACAAACAAATGGTTGAGCAACGTTGACAAGGTAATGAAGAACCATCAGAACATAGCCATAACTGCTCAGCGTACCCATGTATGCCGAGTTGATGTTCCGTACCTTAGCCCAGTGTTTCACGAAGAGGATCATGGGTCGCACACGCGGGTCTGTGTGGGCGTAGCATCGCAGTAGGATGGTATTTTGGAAGCCGAGATGAGCCGAGAAGTTGATGTCGCACTGAACACCGGCACCCTTCTCGGGAAAGTTGAGTAGATCCTTCACCACACCCTTTTGCATGTCGAGTGTGGCGTGAGGGTCTGGCAAAGTTTTGATAGTTGCTAGGAGAGCGCGATGCTCGTCTGTGAGCGGAATGCCCTCGCCAGAAACATCCGTGCTGTGCTTCACTCGCCCCAGAGGCGAGCGCAAAAGCTCGATATAAGCTTTGATATCGTCTGTTGTCTCCTCACTGAATATGTCCTTCTGCTTCAGAGCTTCTTCATACTCGACTGCCAATTGAAGAGCCTTGTGTTTGGTCGCCACCGCTGGCAGCGTGGCTTTGTCCCCGCAAGATGATGCGTATTCAAGCACCTCTTTCTTTATGGTTTCGTCTGATATCCCCTGCACGTATGTTTTGACAAGCGTGGTTTCCGGTACTGCGACGCCCTTCTCTTGGAATTGTTTCCGAATCTCTTCAGCGCGGTAATGATACTTTGACGGTGTTTGAAAAGGGGGTTGGTGTAGAGACTCCAATTGAATCGAGGGGAGTGCCCGTATATCGCGGAGGACGCCCTCAACCTCCTTTCCGAAAGCATCAGGGTGAATGTTCTTGGTCGGCGTTTCCATCAGCTTTCGCCATCTGTCCATAATACCCTGCTCGTCACCGGCTCCGTCTAGGCCTCTCACCAGATCCTCGCCCTCTACCTGTTTGACCGTCGTCTCTACGAAACGACACGGCGTTTTGTTGTCCATTGCAAATTGCAGGGCGGGATACGCCAAGAGACGCGCGCTCAACGATTTGTCGCTGAGTCCCTGGATGAAGGCGTATGAAATGCTTTCGGATACTTGCCATTCTGCCAGGTTGTAGGCGGGTTCGTTTTTGTGACGACCGAACCCTCGACGTAAGCCGACGTGACCCATCAGTGACAACGCCCTCTCACTATACTGTCGCAAAGAAGACTTGTCTTGCCCAAGATAAACCTCCTTATCAGTCCCTGTGGAAATCAGCGGTACAGTGAAGTAGTAGGCTCCAGGCTTTGGTCCTTTCGAAGTGTGATTCTCTGGTGTTTGAGCGTCGGCTGCTTCTGTTTCTTTCTTTGCTCTTTCCTCAACCTGTGCAGCATCATTCCCGGCCTGTGGAGCCTTTGTATTGCCGTCTGCCTTGGCTCTGTGCAGCGTTGTGGAATCCACTCCATTTTCCCACTGGGCACGGAAGTGCACCAAGTTCTGGTAAAAACCAGGAGGTGGCCGCTCACAGACTTTGATGATCGGCACTCTTGTCCTGGGAAGCAATCGAGCTCCGAATCCAGCATCAAGCAGTGCTTTTTCCACGAGTCTTGGAATCGGCGAGCCATGAGCATCGGGCTGTACTGGAGACAATGGCGAAAAAATGGCAAGATCCATGTCCGCGTCCTTTGTGGCAAACCCAGAGGACAGGCTGCCGTAACATTTGAGCTCGACACTGTGAGATGGAAAATCGTATCTGTTTGCTTTTTCTTGCTCGTGTTCAGTGATGGTCTTTCTGATAATGCCTTCGAGATAGACACGAAAGTTCTCCTTTTCGGCAATTTCAGAGCGTTCGATTTGAGAATTCGTGACCACCTCATAGCACAGCCTATTTAGGTGCGCTGCTTGATTCTCTATTGCTGCAGGCGATGCTGGGGAGTCATGAGGTGCTTGGGACGCCTGATGAGACCCTCTTCCAGAAAATGGGCGATGGGGAGTGCCTCTGCCGCGTTGCGACTGAGGGCCGCGCCCCTGGTTCCATTGCGATTGATGACGAGGCTGGTCCTGGCTTTGGTGCGTTGACCTTTGAAAGGGTTGGCCTTGCGGTTGTTGATGATACTGACTGTATTGAGGCTGGGCTCGCGGATGATGCACGTGCTGGGGTGGCGCTCGCGTATCGACAGGAATGGATAAATGTGAATTCATTTGACGCCTTTCCGCCTGATTTGGGCGCTTTCTCCCCGTCTTGCTCTGGGGTGCAGCTGAGGAGTTTTGCGCCTCATTATTGATGATGAGACCGCGAAGGCGGTCCTCAAGACCCGGTTCTTTTGAAGGTGTACTCATCGTCTTGCCAGTTCTTGTATGAGTGCGGAGGACACTCAAGCCAACGGACGCAATGGGACGTATGAAGCTTGAAAATGGTGTGCCACAGTCAGGGCGTCGATGTGATACCGCTGCAAGCCCTTGCCTCCCGGCAATCTTCGCCAGATCCAGTGTAGGTTTTCCGCACGAATTCAAGCATGTGCGGTTGTTGGAAAAAAAAAAATTAAATTCAACGGGCTGTGGTTATTGATAACTAACAATGAACTTGGTCTCGTCGCCTGCGTTTAACAAACTGCTGGCGGCCAATTTGCGATTGCCACAGTCTCTCGAGTCTTTCTCACACTGTCCCCTAGCAAACGACGCGTCGTTGGTGTCAAGCAGGCGCATCTCATGCTCGTCGTAGTGCATGCGACAGATAACACTTTTTTTGTCCCTAAATGCGCATCGTATATCTGAGAGCAAGCTATGGGCTTTGCTGCGATTGAGCATTATGCTCATCCTTCACTGCAGTTCGGCACATCTATTAAGTTAAGGCCTTGCACCTTGCTGGACTTCAGCAGCCAGGATGATGACTCAGGTCTGCAAGCTGGGCCCACAAAATACCTCTTTAGGCAAGGCAGTTGAGGTCGGACCAGTCGTCATTCTGGCGCGTGTGAGCTCTCTCTCCGAGAGGGTGCACGAAACTGTGCTCATTGTCCTTTGAGCAGCATCACCTATTCTCCCTTGATCATTCACTACTCATCCATAGTCTTATCTCTCCCGTGAGATCCTATGAAACCACCTTGAACCGAACCTGCTCGAGAAGCAAAAAAAAAGATCAGCCCGTCGCCGCGGCCCAGCTCTTTTCAAGGCGCGCGCATTGCAGCGACGCTGTCTCTGCCAACCTCATTCTCAACGGCGACCCAGCATAATTACCTCGCCAACCCATATGAGCTGATCATCCCCTATTGATTGCGCTCCGCTCACGTTGTTGGCCTCGTCGACGGCGCTCCCTCCACAATGAGTGCGCCTCAACCTCCTCCGCCTCCGGGTGCGCAACCCAACGGCACCAATCGGCAAGCTGCCAATCCGCTCCGACCACCCCGTCCCAAGCCGAAGCCTTCCAGCATTTTTGCGCCGAAGCTCAATGCCAAGCCCCATCGGCCGGGAACTGTCAGCGAACGCGTGTCGACAAAGTCTACGTCCTTGCAGCAACGACGTAAGGGGGCCAACGGCTGGTCCGAACCGGCTCCGCCCGACGTTCGCGAATTCCCCATCTTCACGACCAAAAAGGCCCTTTTGGATGGCGTGCGCATGCACCTGATGAGAATGCATGTCGATTCTCAAGCCCCTGCCGTGGACCCGACCGACCAGGACCAGTTTGCACGTCCAGTGACGTTGCATCGCCGCGATCCTCGCCAGCCTGCCGCTGGACGCACGGTCAAGGCTGAGGAGCCTGTACGTGAACCGGTCGATCAGGCTGAAATTGAGGCGCAGGAACAACTCAAGGCGGAGAGGGAAGCGCAAAAGGCTATCGATCAAGCCAAAATCGCACCAGTGATAAGAGAGCCTACGAAACCTCGCAAGAAGGTGAAGGAGGAGAAGACGCAGATTTTCCGCACACACAAATCCGAGGCAGCGAAGAAGGAAGCTGAATTGAGATACGAGGAAGCGCTGCCGTGGCATTTGGAAGATGCGGATGGTACCAATGTGTGGGTTGGTCAATACGTCTCTGCTCTTGCACACACACATGTCGCGTTCCATGTCGATGGACACGCTATGCGAATGCTTCCAGTCGAAAAGTTTTACAAATTCATGTCCAAGCCCAACCATAAAACATTCAGCATTGAAGAAGTCGAACAGCTCTTGGACAAGAAGAAGATGGTACCCAATCGCTGGATCATGATGGGAGCTGGGCAAAGGCAGGAAGAGTTGGATAAAAAGCAGACGAGGGATCTCCTGGGCGGTGGGCGTCGCATGATCAAGACTGAGAGCAGCACGTTCCGAGCAGCGTCTCGAGCTGAGAAAATGGAGCACGATGAGCTGGACATCTCTGGGGACGAATTTCAAGACGACGACGAGACTACTACCTTTGAGCGCAACAACAACGACGAGGATGAGAAGGAAGCCAAGGAACGTATTCGACGTGATCAGCTCGGCGCAGTTGCCTTTGGCGAGGCAGATGAGCAAGAAATGCAGAGAGAGCTCAAAGAGCTTGAGGCAGAAGCCAAGCAACTCAAGGAGTTCGGCAAGTCGACAAAGAAAGCCTTGATTAAGCGAGATCAGAATCGAATCTACGCAAGCGATGACTCTGAGGAGAATCCTTGGAGCAGCAGCGTAAGTTGCCCATTGCAGGTATTTGTACAAGATGCTAACGGTCACAGGATGAGTCTAGCTCTTCAGAGGACGAGGAGGAAGACAAGGTAAAGAAAGAAGAGGATGCCGAGAAGGAGAAGTTGGGCAAAGGCAAGCCTGCGGACTCTGGTAAAATCAAGAAACCTCAGCGAGCTGGTTCTCCCGCCATGTCAGAGTCCAGCGGAAACGAATCAGGCCGGAACAAGAAACTCAAGGCTGTTGCAAACTCTGTCAGAGGCCCTGGCAGCCGTGACGGCACCCCATCGCTACATCAAAAGGCTGCTAAGCGCAAGGCACTAGCTGGAGCCGGCTCTGGAAGTGATGGAGAGGCGACTGCTGGTGAAATGTCAGATGGAGCCGGGCCCAAGAAAAAGCTGAAGCTCAAACCCGGCGTCAGCAGCCGCATGGGAACGCCCAGTGCGTCCCGAGCTGGGAGCCCTAGTCCGCCGCGGGCAGGCTCGCCCAGTGCGGGCCCGATCACGCCGGCCGAGATTCTGGCGCTCATTCCTGATGAAGGTATTCTCATCGCTGAGCTCATTCAGCCATTCAGGAATAGGCTCGGTGAAGGACCCGGCCAAATGCCTAGAAACGAGTGGCTTAACATGGTCAAGACAGTTTGCCGCTACGTTGACGGCCCGGATGGCAAGAAACGCCTTCACAAAAAGCAGTAAGACAGACGTCAGATGTCTTTGGCGAGCCTGCTCAAGATAGACAGGTAGATACTGTCACAACAATCAAATGGACAATATGCAGCGGATTCGACAGTAGCACGAGGACGAATGGGGTTCCCATCATTAATCCCTTCTTAGTCTTGCGTCTTTGCCTATTCGTCCATTTGCCATTCGTAGCTCAGGCCCTTGTTCATCTCCCGTTTGTTGATAGCCCTAAATCGCTCTGCCTCGAATCCGTTGCCCCGATCAACGCCATCCCATCGATACCCTGGTTTGATGCCGTATCTGTTTGGCGGCGCTGCACCAGCATAGACGGGTCTCCTATTCTTCTTGCTCTTTTGTTTTGCTGCAACTTGTTTCTCTGACATGAACTGCATCATAGGATCGTTCCATCGTGCCTGCTCTTTGAGTTCCTCGTTCATTTCCACATCGTCCACTCCCCTGGCGAACTTCATCAACTTGGCTTCTTGGAGCTTCTCCTTGCGTTGTCGCGCCTCGGCTTGTTGTACGTCGCCTTTGAGAGATTCGATCCGCTGCCGCTCCTTCTCCTCGGCTTCTTGGGCTGCCTTCCTGGCTTCCGCTCTCTGCAACGAGACATCTATTCTGCGACCTGTGGCGTCACGGTAGACTGTTTCTTCCTCTTGCGCTGATTTGCGATGCCGCTCGAACTCCTCTCTTTCTTGCTTCTGCCGTTTCTTGAGCTGCGCTGAGACGGCCGCGGCAGATTGCAGGCCTGCATGCGTACCGTCGCTCATTTTCACTGTATTCTCGTCCTCAAAAACCGGCATCGCGTCGTCTTCGGCCTTTTGTGCAGCGTTTTCTTTGATCGCGTCCGCCAGAATAGCATCTGCCTCGTCCTTGGCGGTTGAGTCTCCCACAGTTTTCCAATTGCTTTTCTTGGTTTTGCGGAACTCTGCAGTTGTCCCTCCCACAGTCGCTGGTCCATCGTCTTCATCGTCAACTCGAGTTGTTGCCCAGGTGTCGTCGTTGTCGTCAGTTATGAGGAGGCCTTCCGCTTCTGCGTTCTTGCGTTTCCGTTTCTTTGTTGGTTTGGGATCAGCGACAAGATATTTGGAGGCGAGGTAGGCTGTCTTTTCGGAAGGCATAGTAGAAGTCGAAACTGTGGAAGGTCTGTACACCAAGCGGAAGTGGTAATCAATGATGAGAAGGTTCAAGGTTGCGCTCGCGTTACGTCGTTATGCATGTAGCCGTGGATAGGCGCTAGGAGCTTAACGCCGTCACGGTCATGGTGTTGGGCGAGTGGGGCTCTCTTGATGGATGTCGCTGGCCGAAGCCCAAATGTGTTTCTTGAAGGTCATCGATGGTGCTTATCGAGCTGTTGACTCTACCAGTTCCACTTTTGCTACACTTGCGTCTCGGTCGAATCGAATTATCTCAAATCCCATAGAAAGAACATGCGGAGCTTGCTCACCGGCACTGTCACTGGCGTCGTCCCTGTCCCCTTTGGTCCATGAGCTGGACCATTGGATCACTCATTTTCCGAAACCCAGTCTCTCGCCGTCCTCATGTCCTCGTCTTCTTCGCCTCATAATGACGCGCCATCGTCAAAAGAACCTGTGCAGGCCTTGCCAGCGCCTGCAGCGCTAGTCAAATCGCCAATTATGCGCTCCGTCTCTGGACAAGATCCGCTCACAATGTCCTCGTCGACCGAGTCCCTCCCCTATCGTCGGTCGAACCCGGTAGCAGCGTCTCTTTACGCCTCCACATTATCACCGCCTGGGTCACGGTCCATGTCCCCAGCTGGACGGGGCTCTCCGTCGCGGGTGTTAGCAGGCACGGTTTTCGACGCGCCATTAGGCGCCTTGCCAGAGGGCGCTGGCGAGAAGCCGGGCGATCCGCTGAATTTGATCCTGAAGGCTTTCGTACCCCACGTTGCAGTCCAAGCTTCAAGCGACGTTGAAGATATCGCCAGGAGTAAGGGGTTCAAGAATGGGCTGTGGGAGCTTCTACGACCCTTTGGTGAGCGGATACAAGGCAAGGTTGCGATAAGAGACAGTAATGGAGTCAGTAAGCTGGCTGAGGACTTTTCTGTGCGATTCACGAGATTTGGCGCGGATGTGGAGCATCCCGACGTTGGCTTCAAGCAGCAAGCTGCTGGACCGGAGGAACAGGGCGAGTCGAGAGACAAGAGAACTTTGGCTGCTGTGGAGGAGGTCGTTGACCGTCATCTGCTGTACGCCGAAGATTCGTTCCTCAACGCACCGCAACACAGCCAGAGTACCACCCACGGGTTGGATGTTGAGACTACGAGCCCTTATTACGCCTTGTTTCTCAGGAGGTTCCTATCAGGCATGCCAATTGTGGCTCACGAAACCTTCGGCCATCCAGTGGCGTGCGTAGTGGCTGTGAGCGCACGATCAGACGACTCTGTGGGTGAACTACGCCAAATTTACAACGAAACGAGCCAAGGAGCGAACAAGCTTCCGTCCTGGGTGGACGGTGACTATTTACGATATTATGTGCTGGTCCACGATGAGGAAAACGACGATATCCAAAAATCGATGACCCTTTTCGAGCAGATGAAACGACACCTAGGACTACATTGCCACCTGCTCAGGCTTCGGAGCAGTCAAAGCGCAGAAACAGATGACGACAGTATCCCCTTGCCGCGAAGCGACTGGATGTCCGCAACCGAAGAGCTTGCTGAGATCAGAAAGAGTGAGAATGAGGAAGCCGATTTCGAAGACCCCACGAGGTACATCTTTGAATCAGACGTAACCGCAATACGAACGTTCATCAGGGAGATGGTCACGCAGTCGATAGTGCCGACAATGGAGCGCCATGTCTCCATTTGGAATGATCAGATCGCATCGCGAAGACGCGGATTTACTGGCCGATTCATCAATCTATCCCGCAAATTCAACTTTGGAGGCGGCGGCAGGTCTTCCACTGGCAGCAGCGGTATGGGAAAGGACAATTACGATGTTGCCGGATTCTTCCGTGCAGATGCACCGGAGGCAATAATGCGTAAGCTCGCCGACTATGCATTCATGTTGAGGGATTTCAAGCTAGCATATTCGACGTACGACCTATTACGAACGGATTTTGCCGACTCGAAAGCGTGGAAGCACCACGCCGCTACCAACGAGATGGCAGCTATCAGCCTCCTTATACAACCGCAGCAAATCACTTCGAAAACCCGAGCAGATACCATTGATCAAATGCTCGAATCTGCGTTCTACTCTTACTACACCCGATGCAGCGCGCCATTGGGCGCTATGCGTAGTTTGACGTTATCTCTTGAGCTGCTACGACTTCGGGGTGGCACCAGCATTGACGATGCGAGCCGATGGGGTATGAGGTTGCTCGAGTCTCGTATTCTCGGTCCCGTTGGCGAGGCCCTGATTAAGGAACGCTTGGCAATCTGCCATTCTTCGAAGGAAGGCGTTGGAAGTTGGCATTGGGGAGCACGTCGTCGTAAGTCGGGCGCATGGAGCATCCTCGCAGCGGAGGCATGGATCCAGCACGAGCGTTACCTGCCCGCTCAGCGGTGCTTGAATCAAGCGCGGAAGACTTATGACGCTGAACCTTCAAAATATGGCATTTCAAAGTTCGACACTGCAGCTGAATTTATAAAGTCACTGGAGGCCATTTTATCCGACAAACTCGACCACACTGGCGAGACAGGCAGGGACACAGATGAGGAAAGTGAGGCTCTGATGGATGCAAAGCCTAGGAGGCCTAGTGCTGCCAGGAGAACAAGCGTCATAGAGACGGCGCCTCTGCATGTAGACAGCTGAGAGGGACTGGGGATTTCTGCATAGTATATATTTTACGACATAAGACTCCCAATGCAGCCAGTCATCGTTTTGAAGGTAGAGACTGAACAGAGACCACCTGGAACCTGTCCAGTACATGTACTGACGATCCGACGAGCCCACTAGCTGGAATAGTTTGGATCGTACTGCGCCTCCGCAGCAGTCGGACGGTGAGAGCTGTTCGTATCGGTTCCAGAGCAAGTCCGTAGTAGTGAGCAGCACCTCAAGCTCGGGTACAGTATCGTACGCGTAACGCTCCCGTCCGTTCCTGGGGCCCCACCGCCGCCCGCAGGGAGCCGCGACCGGACCTGCAGCGGAGGCGCCCAAAACAAATGAATCTGGGGAAGCGAGCTCCTCTGCATGTGGACTTCCCTGTCAATGCGCCGCAACAACCACGGGCGCGCATCTGCGGCTTGAGCACGGATACTTCGTTCTCCCGTGCCCATGGATTGAGTGGATGGTTCAAGTTCCATCACTTCAGTCATTTGCAAATGATGGCCGTGTTCCGCCAAATCGGCGCGGGCGTCCTCGCCTTATCGACTGTTCTGAATCTTGGCGTCGCTAGCCAACAAGTGAACCTTGGGGCGTTCCGCGAAGCCTGTCCCGACTATGCCACCTACTCGACACATCCACAGTCTGTCTGATTCCGTCATCTCCGGCTGGCCAAGCTGACGGTGAGCACAGCAAACCACTCTCCAAGGGACCCCGCGGGCTTCCCTTCCAGCGCCCTGAAGAAAGATGCCGCACTTTCCACTCCGACGCGATCGAGCAGGTGATCAAGGACATGACTGCTCGTATTGAAGACCCCGACCTCGCCCGCCTCTTTGAGAACACGTTTCCATCGACGACCGACACCACGGTGAAATTCCACACCAAGGGCGAAGAAGAAACGGGGTTCTCTCGCATGACCAGCTTCAAGGCTTTTCAGGATGAAGGCGCTTGGCAAGGTCCTCAGAGCTTCATCATCACGGGCGATATCATAGCAGAGTGGCTGCGCGACTCGACAAACCAGTTGCGGCCGTACCAGGCACTAGCGAAGAAAGATCCAGCAATCCATGTGCTACTGCTTGGAGCTATCAATACGCAGGCAGAATATGTCATCGAGTCACCATACTGCAATGCTTTCCAGCCTCCGCCAATAAGCAAGCTTGCCGTATCAAATAATGGCCAAGACGACAGAGTGCATCCAGCATACGAACCTGACTCAGTGTTCGAGTGCAAATACGAACTTGATTCTTTGGCACACTTTTTAGCGTTGGCCAACGACTTTTATGACCACACCGGCTCAACAGAATTCATTAACGAGCGTTGGCTACGTGCCCTGAAAACACTATTAATGGTTTTGGAGCACCAGAGTGAGCCAACCTTTGACCCTGAGAGTGGCAGGCTCATGTGGAACGAGTACACTTTCCAGAGGCGAACTGATGTCGGGACGGAGACTTTGAATTTGAAAGGGATAGGCAACCCGTTGAATTCTGGCACTGGGCTGGTTCGTTCGGCATTCAGGCCAAGTGACGATGCGACGATTCTAGGCTTCCTCATTCCAGCCAACGCACAGATGTCGACTGAGCTGCAGAGAACGGCAGCAGTCCTGAAAAAGGCAGGCAAGAATGAACTGGCAGCTACGCTCACCGAGTGGAGCACACAGATTCGTCAAGGGATTATGGAGCATGGAGTTGTTGAGCATAAAAAGTACGGCAAAGTCTTTGCATATGAGGTCGACGGTTATGGCTCAAACATAATCATGGATGACGCGAACTATCCATCGCTCCTGGCTTTGCCTGTTATGGGCTTTGTCGATGCCACTGACCTAATCTACCAGAACACAAGGAAGATGATTCTAGAGCAAGGTGGTAATCCTTACTTCCTTAAGGGTAAGGATTTCAAAGGCATCGGCGGTAAGTTTCCTCTGGTCGCCCGAACACTTCACAAGCTGATTGATGTCAGGGCCTCACGTTGGGTTGAAGAATGCTTGGCCGATGAGTCTTCTGATGCAAGCTCAGACTTCCGATGATGACGATGAAATTAAAGAATGTCTGCGCCTCGTGCTGGCGTCCTCAAAGCTGGGACTGATCCACGAGAGCATCGATGTCACACACATCAGCCAGTTCACGCGTAGCTGGTTTGCTTGGGCGAATGGCGTCTTTGCTGTGACGATGCTAGATCTCGCAAAGCGAAAGCCCCATCTCATATTTGGCAAGGGAGCGGCGCCATATGAAGTCTGATGAGGCCGAAACACAACAGCTTGTTCGCTTTTCTTTCAACACTCGAGCAACCCGTGATAGCTCTTGCCTTACCCCGACTTGCCGGCAGGATGACGTTAGGGATGACGAGCGTTTTGTGTGCCATGGACATCAGCAGGGCGGTCGTGCAACTGGCATTCGCCTTCTGTGCTTCAAGTCACTTTTTAGAAATTATTCTGACCATGGTCGCCACTCGGTAGACGACTCGGAAGGCAGATGTTATCCTTGGGCAGGTTCCCGAGAAGTAACGCGCGCACACTGAAAATGACCACAATAGTCCGATGGCTCAGTGCTGAAATACAATGAATGCATCGATCAATTCCTCTATATTGCATAGATAGGATGTCGTTTCTCTTCATTGAGGGGAAGACCCATACGGTATCCTGTTGGTGTCCTACAGAAATCACTTGACTACTAGTAGCGTGAAAGACCATCTATTTCCCAGATCTTCCTCCCCAGGCAACTTTTCCCGACATAATATCTGCAAACTCAATATGGATCCGACACACTTGAGTCATGATTCGTCATTGCACATCACTGTCCAAATGGAGTCCAGCAACGCCAAAGCACCGATTAACCTCATGCGTGGCTGGCCATCTGCCTCGGTCTTGCCAACAAACTTGCTCATGCAAGCATCAGCAGCCATTCTGTCAAATCCATCCACGTCGATACCTGTCTTGGAATATGGCCCCGATGCCGGGTACTTGCCTCTGAGGAAGTCCTTGTCGAAGTGGCTTTCCGGTCACTTTCATGTACAAGAGGACGTCGAACGGATCTGCATCACTGGAGGAGCGAGTCAAAGCCTTGCAAACATTCTCATATCCTACACAGATCCTCTAGTCACGCAGGGATTCTGGGTCGTGGCACCCTGCTACCATCTCGTCTGCCCCATCTTTGAGGATGCGGGGTTCGCCGGCCGACTGAGGGGCATTCGAGAGGACGAGCATGGCATTGACCCGATCGCGCTTGAGGAGGAGATCCAGAAACTGGAGAGAGGCTATCGAGATGCGCCCAAGAAATCACCGACCAAGGATGTTCCGGGGAGGAAGCTGTATCGCCATGTGATCTATGTGGTGTCAACTTCCTCGAATCCAAGTGGCAAAACCCTGCCTCTTGACCGGCGAACTGAGCTAGTCAAGTTAGCGAGGAAGTACGATGCCCTGCTGATCTCTGACGATGTGTATGACATGCTACAGTGGCCTCTGTCGCGTTCTGCATCGCTCGAATGGGGTTCGGAGATGAGACTCCCACGTTTGACAGACATCGACCGCGACTTGGGCGTGGATGGTTTCGGCAACACAGTCAGCAACGGAAGTTTCAGCAAGATTGCTGCACCGGGCCTGAGAACGGGGTGGATCGAGGCGTCGCCAGCCTTTGCGACGGGAATGAGCATGCAAGGCAGCACCAGGTCTGGGGGCGCACCGAGCCAGTTCTCTGCTGCGGTACTCAGCGTCATGGTGGGAGATGGATCGCTCCAAAGGCATGTGGACGAAGTTATCAGACCGCAATTGAGGGACAGACACTTGGCCTTGATACGCGCTATCAAGGAGTTCGTCCCCCAGGCACAGATGAAAACGAGCAGCCACGTCAACGCAGAGGTTTTTGGCGGATATTTCATATGGATCACCGTGGACATTGGTGTCCCGACACAGCTTGTCGCGCAAGCTGCATTGAAGGAGGAGAACCTGATTATTGGATCTGGTAACATCTTTGCCGTCCATGGAGACGCGTCTACTTCTCAATTCGAGGACAAAATCCGGCTGTGCTTCGCCTGGGAGCCGGTCGACTCCCTGATAGATGGCGTGAAGAGGCTGGCGGACCTGCTAGGCAGAATGGAGAGGAACAGGGAGCTTTACCTGGCGAAATACAGCAAATCTGTAGGACAGGACTGGGTAACTGTAAATAAGTAAGTAACGGCGACAGAAGCCCAGCAATACTCTATTTTTTTGAAAAGAAGGACATGATGTTCCCCTGGGCTCCGCCTTTGCCAGCTGCTTTCTTGGGTTTCGCTCCCCCCGACGCGGTTGGCGTGGCCGCAGGCGTCGTTTTCTTCGCAGGAGGCGGTGCCTCGTCTTCCGAGAAAGACTCCCACCCGGGCTCTTGGATCGTGACTGTAGTGATCAGCTTTAAGAACGCGAGAAACCGTTTCTAACTTACCCATATAGCCCTGGTCGTCCACTATGCGCTTTTTCGTCATGATCTTCCTCTTTCCTCTTCGTCGCCCATTGCTGGAGCTGGAAACTACCTCTGAAGGTTCCTCCTCCTTTACTGGCCCTGGAGCTTCTGCTTCTGCTTCTGGAGCGTCTTCCATCTCCTCATCATCCGCGCTGGCGTGTTCAGAATCCGCATCCCCTTCTTCTGCATTGTCATCATCATCATCTTCCTCCATCATCTGCCGCAACTTCTCTTCGCGCTCCTTTCTGGATGTCCTTGCCGATTCTGTTTCTTTGGAGGGCTGCTGCGCAATAATGTCATCCTCGTCAGCTTCACCGTCATCTGACATTGTCGTGACTTCCTCCTCCGCGGGTTTAGCTTGTGGCTTTTTCGGCTGTGAGGCTGCCTTAGCAAACGACTGCATGATGCCACCTGATCCGCCACGTTTGAGGGCCGCCGGCTTGGAGCTCGGCGCTGGGGTGCTCTCCTTCGAGGATGGTGCCGAAGTCTCTTTCTTCACTTTGACTGTGGGCTTTGACCCGACATTTATCTTTGATTCCGCCGGAGCGGAAGCTGGCTTGGGTGCAGACGGTGCTGGTTTAGGTGGCTTCGCTTCCAGAGATACTGCTGTTTTGGGCCTGACCGCACGATCCCGCCGACGAACATATGGGTTGATAATGGTTCCAAATTTCTTCGCCGCCACAGTGGAATCAACTTCCTTGATTGTGTACTCAGTCAAAGACTTAGCCACCTCAGATAGGCTTGCGAAATCACGTTGGGGATGAGGTGCCAAAGAGTACACATGAATTGATGTGACTTTTTCGTAAGTGGCGAGTGTTTCTACTTGATCAGTGTGAATCCTTCCGCCTGGTTAAGACAACTCACCCGCAAGGCCTTCTTCCCCTACCAAAGTGAGGGTGTTGGTATGGATCACTTCAGCTGCATCATCCTGGTCGGGACTAGAGTTTGCCATCGCAACATCGCCATCCTCTTCAGATTTTGGAATCTGTTTCACGCCATAGACGAGGTAGGTTGCGTGGATAGAACTCGATTTCTGCGCATTCTGATACTTGTGGAACTCAAAGAGCATCCTGCCCCCGTTAGGCTCGTTGACTCCTTTTCTTTCAAAACCTGCACATACTCTTTTGCAGTGTTGACATGGACGCTGAGAGCTCGGCTCAGCAAACGATATGTGATCTGCAGATATTCAGTTGACTATCGCTACATGAGAAGCTCTACAACATACCGGCTGCTCCTCGCTCAGGAGGCGATCAGCGAGGAACTTTTGATAAACTTCCATGGCTTTCAGGTGGTATCAAAGCTCGCATGGGACGGGTTCAAATATCTTTAAAATGGGAAATTGCTCCCAGTTACAGACCTAGGCGCGTATGTTCAACCCGCGGCCGCCGCTGCAGTTGAACGCGAGAAGTGTCGCGCTCTCACGTGTTATTCGTGTATCGAGTTCTTGTGCTGGCTCGGCCTGTCCTCTAACCTCAATACCTGCATATACCAAGTCGCTCTATCCCTGCGCTCAGCTCGGAATTGGGAAGGTGGGTCTGACAGACGGGCGTCATAAACCATTAACGCGTCCGACGCGATCTACATCTTGGGATGGCAATTTTGCGTCAGCTTGGAGTACGGCGGCCACAATCAGAATCTACTTTGAACAACCAAGCGACCTGCTAAGACAATGGGCGAGCACGAAATCACAGACTCGACCGACTGGTTGTCAACGCCTCTTTCGGCCCTAACGCCCCTCGAGTCTGCCCTCCGCTGTCAAGTCTGTAAAGATTTCTACACGACGCCGATGCTCACATCGTGTTCGCATACTTTCTGCTCATTATGTATCCGCCGCGCGCTATCCAACGACATGAAATGTCCTCTTTGCCGAGCAAATGACCAAGAGATGAAGCTGAGGAGCAATTGGTCCATGGAAGAGGCTGTAGAGGCGTGGAAACGAGCAAGATCAAGCACGCTGGAGATGGCACGGAGGGAAGGGAGAAAAGGCTCTCCAAAAAGGAAAGCCGTTGATCTCGAACCGCGCGAAGAAACGGGGGCGAAGAGGCTTCGGAGCTCAGCCAGACTCAGTGGCAAGTCGACAACGCCATCGTACGCACCTGAGCCCATCGACGACTGCGAAATCGTACATATTTCGGATGGGGACGACGATTTTGAGCCAGAGCCAGGTTTGTCTGTTCGTCTGCATCATTGAAAACATACTAAGTATACAGATGATGGCCTTGTATCTTGTCCTAGTTGTCGACAACGGATGAAAGAGTGGCAGGTCTTCACACATCTCAATACGTGCACCGGGCCGTCGCCAAAACAAACATTGACTCCGAAACCAAAACCCGGCAACTTTGGGCAATCTCAGCAAAGGGCAAGAGATCGCCTACCTGCCGTGAATTACTCCATGCTCAAAGACAGCGCCCTCCGGAAGAGGCTTACGGATCTTGGTCTCTCGACGCAAGGTCCCCGTCCTGTCCTTGAGGCTCGGCATCGTGAATTTCTTACCCTGTGGAACGCCAACTGTGACGCAGTTCAACCCAAGAAGAAATCACAATTAATCAGTGATCTTGAGTCTTGGGAGAGGGCACAGCGGACCGGTGGGGCTAACAGGGGTACTATGGTGAAAGACAAGGAGTTTGATAGTGCGGCATGGGGACGAAAACATGGCGACAGCTTCAAAGACTTAGTTGCCGAGGCATTAAAAAGTCGAGCAGCGGCGAAGTCACAATCAAAACCTGAGGAGATCCCGGCTTCAGGCGACAGTGGGATTCCGCTTCCAGAAGGCAACACTCCTGAACCTCCCCCAGGATCGGTGGCTTCCGCGCCTGTGACCTCGTACATCGAGGACCCCATACAGTCAAGATCTGATACGGAGGTGATGGGCAAAGAGGAAAGAGTTCCGTTCAGAGCAATGGGGCCGAATTCTGACACACATTCGACAAATAGCAACAATCGTGCTCATGGTGCCTTTCAAGGCGAGCATGAACCGGCTCAGGCTCCTGGACACATTATCCAGGCCGGATTTGGCCCAGAGATCGCTCCAGACTCTAATTCATTCAGAGGATGACCGATACAGCAGGTAACGTCTGCACAGTGTCTCTGGCTTCGGCGTAGCCTCGCTCTGGCCTCGCTCTGGCCTGGGAGGCACAACTTTGTGGACCGGTGGCCGCAGGATGGTGACACGAGATGCACTCGCCCTTCCGCGCCGGTGACCTCGTGGATATATCACCCTACTTGGAACATAGTCGTTGAGCTATCAAGCGAGCATTGAACATGTTGCGAAACACTTCGCCTTGTGCACACACTACTAGTAGTCTTGCCTTGTATGACTATTACTTCAAGGGTATGCCTAGTCTAGCGACTCATGCACAAGTTGTGGCAGGTAGATAGTCACGCTTAGAAATCTCTATGTGCCGAGGGGAGCCTCCTTATCCGCCAACGACAACTTTGCCAGACCTGTTTCTGACGTAGGTGTCTTTTCGCGCTCCTCCGGCACGTCTGGCAGCTCTTCAAGTCTCTGCCTCACTCTTTCCTCTTCCACTCTATCCGCCTCCATCTGTAGCCTCTCCCTTTCTTGTCGCTGCTTCTCTTGGTCCCTGTTCTTCTCCTCGGACATCATAGCCTCAAGTTCGTCGTCAATCTCGGCTTCGTCTACAGCCTGCGCACCCTCGGCAAGAATCGCAGCCACCTCGTCGGCCTCAGCACTCGCGTCGCGTATCTTGTCCATAGCAGCATCAACCCGCTCTACCCCTCCAATCTGTTTGTTGAGGCCTTCCAACACGCCGGCACTTGACTCCATCACGTTCACTAACGCAACGTTGTCGGATGCCTGTTGGATCTTGTGAGCCACTTCTTCGAGTTGATGGAGTGTTGCATAACGCGTGCTCAACGCGGTCGTCGCAAGCTTTTTGGATTTGAGGGCCGCAAGCGCTTGCACTCTGTTGTTTTTCCCGACTGCCATTTTTGCAGTGAGCTCCAGAGCAGCGATGCGCTCGTTAAGGATGGCGACCTGATGCTCGAGCCGCGCCATGAGCTCCTTCAAGCCAGCAACTGAGGCGTCCTGGTCTGTAATTGGACCCTCCTGGCTGTGACCCTTGACACGAACAATGTTGCCGTCGTAATCTATAACATCCTTGTCTCTAGCCAAGAATCGTAATAATACATCCATGTCCCTCTCATCTAGTCGGTAGCCGGGTACTAATTCCGATGCAAATCGGCTTCGGAACTGAGCTTTTGTGAAGACTCGATCAAAAACTGAAGAACCCGCGGCCATCGCCGATTTCAGTTGTCGTGCCGCAGCTTCCAGATTTGGGATTAGAACGTATTGCCCGATTGGAAGTTTATCTTCGCCGCGAGCGGGATCGATGATCCCCAGTGTTCTCAAAGTCCAACCCGCAATGTTCCAGGGGATCTCCCCCCACCCATTGTGATAAATGCTCTGATCCTGCTTCAGGAAATCGGCAAGCGGAAACAGATCGCGACCCTGAACGCCTTCTCGGATCGCCGTCCCTATCGCAAGAGGTTGCCCATATCGTCGACTTTCGAGATGTCGAAGTAACGCTTTGTCGACAGTGAGAATCAGTGGAGAGGACGATGGTAGCAGGGATTTCGACGACAAGTGGGAAAGAGCACTCTGCCAGGCAGCAATGTTGGCACGATAACCATCGGGGTTGAGTGTCCGTTGCGGTCGAAAGTCCGAGTACAATGCTGGAAGACGGGCTCTACTATGGTGTCAGTGCTCTTCCAGCCGGGGCAACTTGGATCGAGGCACAGACTTGCGAAAGTTTGCGTCATGTGCTGCCAGGTAGTCCGCAAGCTCACCCATTTCGAAAGACTGCCCTGGCTGCGTGACGCTTCACGTTGGTATAATGGCGCGGTGTCCTGAAGAGACCCGAGAATGATGCAGAGTGCAAGCAGTCGTTGGCGCGGGCTGACTGCCTGGTTGATACGGACTGGGGCGCAAGGTGACGCGACGTGGGGTTGTGAGGTCAGGCCGACCAAGGACGCTCAACACACCCACGGGTGCCCATCAGCTAGCGCTTCGAGTTGCCTCAGGTGCTAATGCACAAGGCGGCGCAGAGCTCTCAAGAAGACAGCTTGCAAAGCCTGACTGGCGTGGCTGATATTTCTTTTCTTTTTATTCCTTTCTGTCGTTTTGGGGAGCGCAGCGATCTTGATGCTCCACCAAGTTAGATCACCATCATTGTGTATTGTAACTCGCAGTTTGAAGACAATTCCAAGGGTATCAATAACGCTATATAATCCATACATGCCGGTCCCAACTACCACGCCCATGTGCGCGCCGAGGCTGCGAACACCGGAGGCTTCCACTGTATCTTCTCTGGATCGATAGTCCTCCGCACTTTCTGCCTCTGTTTCTCCCGCTGTTTGATCAGCTTCTCCGGTAGCACAATCTTGTGCTCCCCACGGTGATAGACCTGCATGCGAAGGACTTGTAATGTATGCTCAACATCTTGCGTAGTCATCGCCAGAGCTGCTGAGATTGCCTCGATTGTGATTTTCTCTCCTCGTTCGTTGTACTCAGTCAGAGTATCGATGATGTTTTCTGACCAGTATTGGCGGTAACTGAGAAGACCCAAATCTGATAGGGGTTTTTCGGGCGAGCCAAGTTTGCCCTCTATCCGAGATAACTCGTACGAGAACTGTATAAGTAATCGACCGAATCCTTTGCGCTGATACTGTGGTAGAGTCAGGATACAAGCAACGTTGTATCCGTCCGCACTCTCCTTCTCCTTCGAGAAATATCCAACAACGTGATCTCCCTTATCTGACCTGGTAGTCATGACATAGAAGAGAAAGGGGTCGACATCGTAGTATAGAGTCTTGTGATCGAGAAACATTTTCGACAGCAAGCAAAGGTTGCGACACCAAGTCCTTTGTCGCCTGCCATCGATTTCGTAAAACGACACATAGTCATCTCTGTAAATCTCATTGCCTGGAGGGTGTAAAAGCTGGCACTTTCTCCTATGGCGAACGAATTCAAACTGATCGCCATAGTAGCCTAGACACATCTCGCAGATGAAAACACAATCCTCTTCTGTGAAGGCTTCTGGATAAGGCGAGAAATACCATGGAAATAAGTCATGCCGGCCGAACTGGACTTTGGAGATATTTCGGATTCGTGAAACTTCTGTCGGGTTTTGCGTCATTGATCCGGACGTCCTCAGCTTCTCGATCTCTTCTTTGCGGTTGAACTCGTCACTGTGGCCATTGGTTCCTTCGCCTTCCTTGTCCTCAACTTCCGTGTCATCGATGGCGCCAGGAGTTTGGCTGGGCTCGACGCTGTCTCGCCCCGTAGCTTCGCCTTCAGGTCCAACAGATGCCGATTTCCGTCCATCCTGAGATTCCACAAATTCAGTCCATGGGTGAGGCGTCGTAGCTTCGGAGCCAGACTGCTCCCTCTTGGATAGGCTTTGTTCCCGCTTCGAGAAGGGCGCTTTTTTCTTCTTTGACGGCGGCACGGCCTTTTTGTCGGTGGTCTTTCTCTTGTTATCTTTGGGTTTCTCGGGTTCGGGGCGTGGCCATTCAACATCCTGTTCGAAATCGATCCGGGCTACAGGAACCCATTCATCCAAGCGCTTGTTGTAACTGTCGAAGTTGCAGTAGAACTGTTTCCCGGATTTTGTAGTTTTGATGCTGAGAATTTCCGCGCGCCGCGGCTTCCCGTCTTTCTCAACCCAAGCAATGCATCCTGTCTTCAGTGTATCGGCAGTCGCACGGCTCTTCTCGCGGGGTGTATCGGTGCCTGAGGAGGCATCGCCAGCAAATCCACCACCAGCCATGGCTCTAATCGATGGCGAAATGGTTTCGCTGATGAGCGATGTCAATAAACCATAAATCACGGATCTTTGCGACGTATGGGGGATGGCAAATCCAATGCGACAACAAGCCTTCGGCAGGCCAACACTATCGACAACGATCGGATAAGAACTAACGCCCCGCTACACGCATTTCATCAAGCTGCCCGTCTTCTATCCTCATCGAAGGCTTGCTCGAGATCTTTCACATGCCAGTTTGCCAAACTTTAATGGCATGATAACTTTCTCGCCGTTCCAATAATTTATTTCATGATGGCAGAACTCTCCTCAAATTGGAAAAAACTTCAAGCTAAGCTCAGTGCGGAAAGTAGTTGCAAGCAACCACAGAAAAGAAAAGCGGATTCTGGATCTGCACATCAGCCTAAGAGATCAAAGACATCAAACACTACCAACCGGATCTCCACTGCTAAGTCTGGAAACTTCGGTGAAGGGAAGTCGAGAAGCTCAATGGGGGGCGTCCAGAGTGCGCCCCTGAAGACTGAGCAAGCACAAGCCATCTCAGCATCTTTGGCCTTGTGGGCTGCCGACAACGACATTTCATCAGAGTCAGTGGCTGATGCTTACGGCCTTGGCTTGAAAGATCCAAAAACAGCACTGGCGGCAGAGAAGGAAAAAGTAAACCATGGTCTTAGCGAAGGCGTGACGATCGGAAAGTACGTTGCCATCGACTGTGAGATGGTCGGTGTTGGACCCGGAGGTCACGACTCGGCTCTGGCCCGTGTCAGCATTGTGGACTTTCATGGAAGGCAAATATATGACTCCTATGTTAAGCCAAGGGAGAAAGTCACAAATTGGAGGACGGCAGTGAGCGGCATCAACCCCAAGCTGATGCGCTTCGCTCGAGATTTCGACGAAGTTCAAAAAGACGTTGCGAAAATATTAGACGGCCGAATTCTCGTGGGGCACGATCTCAAGCACGATCTCGAATGTTTGGCCTTGAGCCATCCGATAAGGGACATACGTGACACAGCCAAGTATCACAATTTCCGAAAGCTAGGTAATGGACGGAAACCAGCCCTGCGTATCCTGGCCCAGGAACTGCTCGGTGTCGAAATTCAGGGCGGAGCGCACTCTAGCATCGAAGACGCGAGAGTCACGATGCTATTATTCCGGAAGCACAAATCAGGCTTCGATGTGGATCATGCGAATCGATTTGCTCCGAGAGTGGCCCAGACCAATATACCAAAGAGTGGCAAAGCCAGAAAGAAGAAATGAACTCAAACGAGTATGCGGTCTCATGTTCTGGCGCTTTGACGCAAGCCATTCATGATCGGATGTCGGCAAAGCACTGGCAGCAACCAAGAAGTTTCTCCCAGTCTGTCAGGCAGCTGGTGCCGTCCCTGGTTGCATGCCACATCACAGAAGGTATGGCGCAAATCCTGGGGTCATGTGCCGTCGCCCAGAATGCAGAGGCCTCGACAAAGCTGCATCGGACTCACACGACACTTGACGCTTCTCCTGTCCATTCCCAGTGGGCATCACCCATGCTTTGGTTGCGGCAGTTCCGGCGAGTGTGTAGGAGGACTCATGCCCAAGGGCTGTCCAGATTAGGCCTATCGCGGTTAATCCGCAAAGGAAATACACTCGCAAGTCTCGAGATTCGAGTCGTTGACTCATTCTACCTGAGAACAGTACGGTGGTATAGTCCATAGTCCAAACAATTCCATCACTTGTACTGTAAGGTATGATTCTTATCTTATCGGCCCAGGTTGACTGCCTCTTTACGCGGTCTGGCGCGTCGCGTGACTGACTTCCCGAATCCCGACAACCTGACTGCGCATCGTATGCTGCAGCACATGAACTGCCTTTGAGACTGCACAACAATCCCAGGCCCGAAGAATAACATGTCGCAACCCATAATCTCGTTCGAGGAGACTGGCGCAACGCCGACTGCCAAGGCCAATCTTCTTCCCTGCCACGTTCATCATGATGGGATTGTGGACCCAGTAGAGACCTTTTGGTCGCCGGTCAGTGAGCAAGGTACACCATCTCCATGACAGCTCCAAAAGATGCCTCTAATTTGCTGGAGATGGCACCAAAACAGCTTACTTCCGGGGTCGCAAGCTCAAAGCCGAGACGACGCCTCTGCCCTCGTCCTATCGTGGAGTCATAGCCAAGCGAGCGCCAAAAGCCGAAACGGCCCCATTGGGAGAGGGCGAGGAGAGTGCGCCTGAATCAGATTCCATGATCATAACAGGAACATTCGAAGCCGTGGAAGTATGGGGCCATGAACAGCCGGCAGACAGAGAAACAGACGGTTATGTACGAGGACTTGAGGAATGGTTAAACGTCTCTGATAAGGTGAGATCACGAACAGCAACGCATGCACTCTTTCGACTCTGACGATCTAGGTCCATTCATTTGAGCCCTTGAAAAAAGGCGCGGAGTAAAGGATTCAAGCCACGGACAGAATAAGGCGAAGAGACAAAACCCAAAAGTGCTTCTTGTCTGGCCTGTAGCGCTTCTGCCTGCAGCAATTCTCGAGCCAGCCGCCAGTCTGGCTTTACCGTGCAGCTGATTGCGTTCAACGCGAGCGGCAGTCTTTTCTTCCAATGCAGCGATTGGTGGCATGAACCGTGGACGAACCAAGCAGTAAGCGCCCAGCGGGATGATCCAGCATGGAAACAGGAATGGCTCAAGTCGCAGCCTCCGTCAAAGCGTTTCTACACACACAATAGCCAGAAGGCCTCCTCTAGCAGGATTCGATGTCTAATCCAGTCCAGTAGCCGAGATAGAATGTCTACAAGGATTAGGTTGCAGAAGTTGCGGAAGTTGATCAGTCATTTCCCAAGATTCTGGTGCCGGCGACATAAGGCTCTGGTCTGCCCTTTGTCATCGACGGGCGCGTAGCAATCGCCAAATACGGTCACACAGGAAATAACTTTGGTGATCAAAAGTCGCGTTGCATACTTAGTATTTTGTCTTGCGTCTCATCCTCGCCTGGCAGACATGATGCATAGTGTCAGACTCCAACGCTGGTCCCATCAGCCGCGGCCCACTGTCACAGGGAATAGCCCTTTGAAGACACAGGCACTTACATCCCGATAATAAGTTCCTCTTCACAGCGTAGCCAATTAGTTTTCGTCTTCATGCATATTCAACTTATTGATTTGGCCCTATTGAGCGCGTGGGCGTGACGATGTTGCCCTGTTTCTCACACATGTATGGCACTTGGGCACTGTACTACTGAAATTGGTTAGCGCCATGCAACCACTTTAGGACGCGAGATCAAGAAGCCCCGCGACGCGTTTTGACCGCGTTTGAGACGCGCCTCTCCCGACCCCATTCTGATCCCTGAGTCCCGTTGTCCTCACAAATCCTTACTGAATTCTTGACCCGATTCCCGTCAACGACGTCACCAACTATACCTCAGAAACTTCGTGGTACCTCAAGATGGCTTCCAGCGAAGCTGGGTACCCCATGGCCTACACGCCTGGTTCAGTTGCAACGCCTGCGACACCAAGGGGCCATGGTTTTCCCTCCTCTCCGTCAGCAAGACCGCGAGGTCCGCCTTCAGAAAGCAACCTCGACCCAAGCGAAAGAGGAGATGGCTTTCTGGATGATGAGAGACCCGAGAGCTCGAGACCGACGGATGCACGTCATGTTCAAAAGGTTCGCGACAAGCTCGGCGACCTGGTACAGCATAACTTTGAGAAGTTCATTCAAGAGTAGGTTCCCATCCGCGCGCAGTGCTGGAACCTCCAAAGCTCATCCATGTCTAGGTTTCAGATGGATGCACAGGCAGCAGCGACCCCATCCGCTCAAGGATCGAGTGCAGTTCCAACATTCCGTTACTATGTTCAACTCATCCACCTGATGAGCAGGTCAAGCCTGTCAACTTTATACATTGACTTCAGGCACCTGCAGTCATGGAAAGATGGCGCTCTCGCGGACGCCATCTTTACGAGCTACTACAGATGCCTGCCATATTTGACAGCTGGCCTGAACAACATGATCGCGAAATTCGAGCCGAAATATTTTCGCGAGCATCGCCAGCCCACAGCTTCATCCCGGTTGACCACGTCAGCTGCAAGCCATCTCAGTTCGGAGGACGATGCCGACACGATACATACAAAAAACGAGAACCAACAGACCGACAAGTTATTCGCAATCGCCATCTACAATGTGCCACTTGTGACTCGATTGAGGTCGCTGCGATCAGGCAACATCGGCCAACTGCTCTCAATATCCGGTACCGTAACAAGGACCTCTGAGGTTCGACCGGAATTGTCACTGGCAACATTTATCTGTGAAAACTGCCGAACAGTTGTCCCCAATATCGAGCAAACTTTTCGATACACCGAACCGACACAATGCCCGAACGAAACCTGTAATAACCGAGTAGCCTGGGCTCTGGATATTCGCAGGAGCACTTTTGTTGATTGGCAGAAGGTCCGTGTTCAGGAAAACAGCTCCGAGATCCCGACAGGAAGCATGCCTCGCACGATGGACATTATCCTTCGCGGAGAAATAGTCGATCGCGCCAAAGCCGGCGAGAAGTGCATCTTCACGGGCACACTCATCGTTGTGCCTGACGTGAGTCAACTGGCACTGCCCGGTTCCAAGCCAATGTCAGTGCGCGATGACAGAGGGCCCAACGCGCGTGGGGATGACGCTGGCGGCAGCGGTGTCTCGGGACTGAAAGCCCTCGGAGTCCGCGATCTGACATATCGCATGGCGTTTTTGGCCAACATGGTCACTCCGGACGTCACAGGTCGCTCTTCTGATACAAGCGCATCCGATGTGGTCAACGCGCTGCTAACTCAAAAGGACCTTAGTGAGGCGGAGAATACTGTGGGAGAGGCCCAAGAGTTGGTGACAGCAAACATGAGTGAGGCAGAAATCCAGGAACTGAGCCACATGGCCCATGACCCAGATATCTACCCCAAACTCGTCAAGTCCATTGCGCCCATGGTTTACGGCCATGAGTACGTTAAGAAAGGTCTCTTGCTACAGCTTGTTTCCGGTGTTCACAAACAGACAGCGGAAGGCATGCAACTCCGTGGCGATATCAACGTTTGTATTGTTGGCGACCCATCCACATCAAAGTCCCAATTCTTGAAATACGTCTGTTCATTCGCGCCTCGCGCCGTGTATACTAGCGGAAAGGCTTCTTCGGCGGCTGGTCTGACCGCTGCTGTGGTCAAAGATGAAGAGACTGGTGAATTCACCATTGAAGCTGGAGCTTTGATGTTGGCGGACAATGGCATCTGTGCCATTGACGAATTCGACAAGATGGACATCGCCGATCAAGTCGCGATCCACGAGGCTATGGAACAACAGACCATCTCGATTGCCAAAGCTGGTATCCAAGCAACTCTCAATGCGCGGACATCGATTCTTGCGGCAGCCAACCCTGTGGGCGGACGGTACAATCGCAAGACCACCCTCCGTGCCAATATTAACATGTCTGCCCCCATCATGTCGCGTTTCGATCTGTTCTTCGTCGTCCTTGACGAATGCAACGAGCAGATTGACCGCCATCTCGCTGAGCATATTGTCAGCATCCACCAACTGCGAGATGAGGCCGTCGAACCAATTTTCAGCACCGAATCACTGCAGAGATACATCCGCTATGCTCGCACGTTCCGCCCCGAGTTTACGCCGGCGGCAAAGGAGCTCCTCGTTGAAAAGTACAAGGAGCTCCGTGCTGACGATGTTCAAGGCGGCATTGGAAAGAACTCCTACCGCATTACCGTGCGACAGTTAGAGAGCATGATTCGTCTCTCTGAAGCTATTGCCAAGGTTAATTGTGAGGCTCTCATCACCGAACCCATGGTCATTGAGGCCTACACACTTTTGCGATCAAGCATCATATCTGTGGAGTATGACGATGTCGAGATTGAGGATGACGAGGCAGACACGCAAGAAGATGCCAGCACCCTGTTACGCGCTTCGTCGCGGGCTCATGGCGATTCGCCCATGGAGGACGAGCCTTCCACTGAGCGAAGGGAGAAGAGAAAGCTCACAATCACTTACGACAAGTACCTCAAGATGCTCAACGCATTTGTCGGGAGGATCAAAGACGATGAGTCTGATAGTGGCGATGGTGTCCAGGGCAATGAGTTGATCTCATGGTATCTCGAGAGTGTTGAAAGTGACCTTGATGGGCCGGAGGCTCATGATCACGAGCTGGCCTTGGCGAAGATGGTCCTCAAGAAGATGGTCAAGGTAACAAAGTTCCTTCTGGCCGCACCAATAGTAAACAGTACTGACAAGACAAAGGAAAACATCCTCATGGCTCTCAGGGGCGAGGGCTTGCAGGAAGATGGCGTGGCCAGCAGCTCTGCCGCTGTAGGCGACGTGGTCTATGTGATACATCCGAACTGCGCGATCGAAGAGGTGTAGAACGAAGCGGATTGGTAGAGGAGCAAGGCATTTGTATTGGATGAACGACATAATGACAGGACATCGCGAGGATACAATCTGTGGGATTCAGGAGTTGTGGAACGATCCGAGTTGCATTACACACGAGATCTGAACAGAGCACTTTGATTTTCTGGTAAAAGCGCCAGCCTTTTCACAAGCAAGTGCGCCAGGACTGTGCGTCCCTACAGCACCAAACCCAACCGTGCCCTAAATCCATGCCCTCATTATATCCTGTCCCCTTCATCGTCTTGCCATGGGAGACAAAGACATGGCCTTGGACCAACGGATGAAGGGCCCACGTCACCGAAGGGCTCGTAACTTGGGTCCAGAGTGCGACACTGGATGGGTCGCCTTCTGAAGTGTGAAGAGGAAGACGACTGCTCTTGCTGGAGCAAATTGTCCCGTAACCTTGCATGAAACATCATGTTTAGTGACAGGCAAAGAATAAAATCGGAAAACGCAGGAGCAAGTCTTTGCTGCTTGCCCCGCCATGTTTGTGTGGTCATCATCGCTCGGTCAAAACTTGAAATTGTACATCGTCCGCAGGGAGTTGTGCCACGTGTGACAGAGTCGCTGAACTAATCACACCCCGGACACTTTTCCACTTCCTATCATCCGAACAACTCCGGCGTCTGTGAGAGCGACCATGAAACCGTCCACTGCGATCTAGGCCTGCATGGGAGATTGCGCAGGCGATGGGCGGTGCCAATTCTCGGCGCCCCTACCTCGATAGCTTCCTCGGCCTCGGCCCCGTCCTCGACCACTGCGATCAGGACGCTCTGGGTTGGCACTGGTAGAAGCACTCGAGGCAGTCGGGGTTGAGGAGTTAGTATCAGGGGGGGAACTAGTCTCCTTCTTATCCTTGCCACGGTGGCCTCCCCGACCCCGGACCTTGCCGCCACGTCCACGACTAGAACTGAACGGCAAAGTGATGACCTTTGCTTTTTGTGCCCCAGGGAAATAGATGCGCACAGAATTATCCCCGTTGACGAGATCTTCAGTGAAGTCGAACGACTCCGCTGCGGTCGCATGGACTAAGAATCTCTTGGGATAATTTCGGGGCGGAGCTGTGGCTGCTGTCCACATGTGATCCCCCGGACCATTATGAGGGAGTTTTACCAGGGGGAGAGAGCCCATCTCTGGTTCATCGAAACATTCCTCGGCCATGGGCTTAGATGTGGCACCCTTGCCATTGTCTCCATTGGAGACGGCAGGGTTGCCCGGTAGTGATACAGTGGCGGAAGCCTTTGGAATAGCGTGGTCTAGGGCGTTCTTACTCGATGATTCAACACCCAACAGGTTATTAAATCTCTGCTGCCAAGGGGTGTTGCTCCTCTCGGCCCCAGTTGCTTGCTGTTGCTGCCTCAGAGCTTGTGTTTGGAGGCCGACCCTCGCAGCATCCTTGTATGATGTGGGAGTGTACGGCGTGGGCTGAGCCCAGGACATGGGCTTTGGTGCCGCCTGGTGGGGTGCCTGCCGTTGTCTAACGGGGGCGACATTGCTAGGTGGTAGTTTGACCACCGGCTGGGGGCGTGGTAGAGAGACGAGGGGGTGGGCGATGCTGCCATCATACGCAGGATGGCCTTCCATTGTTGGAGGGGGCAACTGAGGCGAAGAAGGTCGCGAAGTAAGAGCCTCAGTTGCGTCGCTTAGCGGCTCCTTTGTGGGGAAAAATCGAGAAGTTTTGGGCTGCGCTTGAGCCTGCTTTGCTGCGGAGAGCATTGGGTTACCAGGGCCAGGGCCAGATCCGATAACTCCTGCAGCTGGCGGAGGTCCTGGCACTTGCTGTCTTGGGGCAGGAACAGTCTGCCCTTCGCGAGCTCCCTGCCACGTCCTGGGCCCTTGGTTTCGGTGTGTTTCAATCACAGGAGGCATCTGCTGTCGACGGCCGTCATCGGACACATTGACCGGACGCCAGGTGTCGACGATGGCAGGACGCGCATCTTCCACGGCCATTCCGCGCTCCTTTAGCTGGCGCTCCCTCTCAACTCGTTCTGCTAGACGTTCTGCCGCGATCTTGCGATCATTCTCGGCAACAGCATTCACCCACTTGCTCGTAACTGTGGTTGCTCCAGCTTGTTGGAATCGTGGTTGAGAATGGACAGGGCGTGATCCAATGGGTGCTTGCTGGTTCTGCTGTACCGCTAACGGCTGCTGTTGCCCTTGGGATGGCTCTCGCGACGGATTGGGTGGCGCAATTGGGGAAGGCGCCTTGCCCGGCTGAGTCTGTGGCAGAGGAGAATCTGACATGAGCCCTAGATCCGGATTGAATGTGCCATTGCCAAGACCCCTATCATTATTCGGCGAACCCCAGACATTGCGAGAAGATGTCTGGCTGCCTGGGGCCCAGGATAGGGGCTGGGATCGTTCCGGACGCACAGGTGCATCGGGCCCCGATGGAGATGGCCTGGTCTGGCCTGTGGCTGATCTTTGCCAGGTGGGTTGTTGCCTACTTTCGTGTCCATGTGAAGGACGTCGTCCTGTCGAAGAGGGCGGGGCCTGAGAATCGGTTGGCTGTCCCCGGACGGTGCCTTGAGCTCCTCGCGCAGACTGATCAGATGGGGAATCCTTGGCGGCGACAGGTCCTTCGCCGGCCTGTTGGGATTCGGTAGGCTTGGACTCCGCAGCATGAGTTTGCTTAGGTGGCTCTCGCTGTTGAATGTGCTTGGGTTTGGCTGACTCAGTGCCAGTAGAAACAGCAGCGGCCTGGCTCCTTTCGCTTCTACTGGGCGGTGCAGGCCCCAGCGCGGCCAGCTTCTTCTGGATCCTTTCCTTGCGGGCTGCCTCTTCCGCTGCTTCCTCCTCCTTTCGTTTTCGCGCACGTTCCTGACTCTCCCGCATTAACTTATTCTGCATCGCCACATCATCCTCACTTTGAGGGGCTGGTGCATGTGGCAAAGATTGTGGACCATATGCCGACCCTGAAGGGCCGGCAGGGCCTCCATGGTAAGGCGTAGCAAAGTGGGCGCGTGGGGACGGACGGGTGCCAAGTCCAGAGCCAGGCTGCTGGTATCCTCGGTATTGTGCTTGTGAGAGGCCAGGGGAAAGAGGCCCTTCCGATGTGCCAGCGAACGAGGGCTTCCGAAGAGTGCGCGCATCAGCAAGTGAAGCTTGTCCATCAGTTCCTTGGCCAGAGGTGCGCTGGAAGAACGAGCCACTGCCGCCACTAACGTTGGATGATCCTCGCCGTCTTCCGTATTGACCGTCTTGAGATGCCCGAGTTGTTTGGAAGGCCCCAGATGGCTCGGCCGGCTGTTCGGGGCCTGCTGGCCTCTGCAAGACGGCCGGTTGCCTTGGTTGATCGGGGCGAATAGAACCTCGACGCTCAGGGGCTGATTCAAATCGTCCGGATTGGGAATTGTACAGCTGGCTGTGCGAGCCAGAGTCACGCCATGTGGAGCGACTGAAATCATCGGCTGCTATTTCTCTCAGGTTTTGCGACGAAGGAGGCATTCCATGCTGAACTGCTGATGGGCCGTCCCTATTCTGGCTTCGAGGAGCCGGAGTTGCTGGCTCAGGTACGATGGGGGAGGCTTTCTCGACCGGTGGTAGTGGTGCCCACGGAGATTTTGCAGCCTGAGGGGGCGTTGGCTTTGCAACGAAAGTTGGTTTCTCGGCTGGAGTCTTGCCAAGGACCAAGCCCTTGCCACTCGGCAACCCAGAGGATGTTTTCGGAGCGGGGGCTGAGGGAGCCGGCGATTTAGCTTTAACGGGCTCCTTGACCTCAGGAACGGCAGGTTGAGCAGGCGCTATGGCTGGCGTTGGAGGCTCATCGGTATGCGGCAGTGTTGTCTTGGTACCGTCGGTCCAAGTGATAGCTTCTGGTGCCCAGTCGTCGTCGTCGTCGTCCAGATCAGCCCACTTGCTCTGCCCTTGAGTATCATCCTCTTCCAGCCGAGTGGCGACGTGGATGCCATATTTCTTGAGGTCCTCGTCGGTGAGCTTCTTTGGGTCGGGTATGGGAACAGCTATGGCCTTTTAGTACACAATGATTCGCGACGATTCCCCGCCTCACATACGTTTGTTCTTGTTCCACACCGCACCTGCGTCGGGCGCCGGTGCCTTGGACCCGTTCAGCCCGGATGAGGATCGCGTGCCAGAGTTGCCGACCCCGCTTCCGGTTTTAGCAACCAGGCGAGGTCGTGAAGAGAGTGTAGCAGATCCAGACGGCGGAGGAGTGCTCGAACCGCCCTTGGTCTTATCCGCAACCTTGCTTGTGGAGTTTGGAGGATTCGCTTTCGAAGCTAGAAATGTTTTGTTGACAGAGACAGCTTTGAATGTTGCTGGCTTTTTGACGGCCGACGCTGTCCGACCGTGACTCTTGTCCCCATCCTTGGATTTGGATACCTCGTTATCGGAACATCCACTTGCACTCGCATCCGCAGAAGTTATGTTGTCATCAAGTTGGGTGATGTGCTTGTTTTCGATGCCATCGTGATCGGCAATCCCGTTTGCGCTCGGACGGGGAATATCGCCATTACTACTGGAGCTTGCCTGAAGGGTCCATTAGCTCCTCTATGATGTTTTCAGTCGTCACTGACTGTGTTCTGTCTGTTTATACTCACAAGCTGGGCATCTGCAGGGCTATCGACGGTGGGCTCTGTGGCCATCATACGTCACGGAGAGTCGCAGAGCAACGCGATCAAGATGTCGTTGCTGTCACCTTGGTTCGGTCGGTCGGCGAAATGCGCGCCAGTAAGGCTTCGCGATTTGGTTAGTCGCCGTGGTGATAAGCGAAGTGCCTGTTGGCTTAGCGGGCAAATTGGGCGGTGGTTCGACGAAGCCTGCGAGGGTTTGTCGCGACGGACGAGGCTGATGATCTCCAATTTGCGGGATTCGCACGGGCAGACTATAGAGAGTCTGTGTGCGCAGGTTGCTGGAACGTCAAGGTTGGACGTGGGAAGGAGATGTACTGTTGTCGGATTGGAGATGCGGCTACGACGGGCGCTGACTGTTGCTTTGCAACTAAGGTGCCCAAGGTACCACTCAAGCGTGAGTCCCGCAAGCTGCTTTTCGCGTTGTCGCTGAATGCGGACTAGCGTGAAATTGGTCGATACTGTGCAACATGTCAGACGGCCCTCTCTGAGGCAGCAGTTACCAGTAGTTGACAAGTAGCGAGCTAAACAGGTCTACAACAGCCAGAACTTCAAATCACGGTAAGTTCCGTTTAAGCAGTCACACACGTTTCACATCACAAGAGCTGCCACCCATTCGGAGTACAGTTCTTCTTGTTGGCAGCTTCGGATCAGCCCGGTAGAGGTACAAAGGGAATCTGTTCTATGCGTAAAACGCTCTGGAGGTCCCAAATTATGTACACAGCCATCTCAGGCTTTTCCCCATCGTCTCTGGATGAACAGCTTAGTGAGCGTTGTTCTTGTGGTGACCTGAGATCATGTCAGCAAATGTTCGCAGTAATTTGCCGGTGTGCGCATACGAAGGTGGAAATAGTAGTTCTGGGCGTAGCCGACAGCGACAAAGAAGACGAGGGCGTGAATGATGGCTGTACCGCAAGTCAGTTGATCAAGTCGAGCACGGCCTCGAGAGTCATGAGGACATACGCTTCACCGACGCGTTCTTGCCGAAGTGCTTGGCCTGGTAGCGGCCGAGAATACCCTTGGCTTGGACCTCAGGAGCCGCACCCCTGGGAAGCTTCTCGTAGAAGCTCACGACGCGCTGCATGCGGAGAGCATCAGGAGCACCGCCGATAGCCTGCGGAAAGTCCTTGTCAGTGATCCATCGCGCTATGATTCGGGTGAAGATCAATCCATGTGATCAAGTCCGTGTGAGCAAGATTCGAGTCCATGCGGTCATTGTATCGTTTCGAAGCTCGGGATTGGATTGAGGACGGAAGTTATTTCTCGGCCGCAACATACCTTGGGAGAGGCGATCTAACAAAACATGTTAGTTGACGGATGGTACCTGTGGCAGCGGATATACTCGCCTTGGGAGGAATGAGGGTCGAGAGGGCCCGGCGCTGAACGAAGCTCATCGTGTCGATTTTACCGAGTGTCCTTGAACGTGAGTGAATCGGCGAGTGTCGTGACTTGTCGTCGCTGTGGCTCTTTGAATTGAGGTCGTGCGAGCAGGTGTAGCGACAAGCCTTCCTGCCGTGATGCTCCGAAAAGCACTCGTCGGTTTCCACTGCCATACCCGGAAAATCGCTGGTTCCGACACAGCCAATCAGGCAACGCAATTTTCAATGCGACCAACCTCAATTCCATCATTCTTGCCAGTAGCTCGGCTCGTCGACGACGACGACGAACGCACAACGACAATGGCTTCTCTCCGAACAACGCAGAAGGCAGCGCGCCTCATGCGCTCGCCGCGTGTTGCGTTTGCGGCTTCTCCTCGACGTTTCCAGAGCGGTGTCGCTACCTCCGCCACGCCTCCCGTCCCGACCGGACCTGTCCAGCCGAATGAGCCAGACTACAGCATTGCTCCCGACAAGGCGACTTCGTATGAACCCTCATGCTAGCAGACAAGAGAATCCAAGGCTGACAAGCCACAGAACCTTTACTCCTGTTCCCAAGAAGATTCAGGAGGGTAGCGAGGAGGGGATCCTTCCTGCAGCTGTTTTGTCCGGCGCACCTCTGGAACTCCAGGCGCGCACTGTTCGGTACGGATATCCTCACTGCAGCTAGAGGAAGGCACTGCTAACGTCGCCAAAAAAAGCATCTACAAGGAGTCAAAGCCAGCTACTCAGTCAGGAAATTGGCGTGGCGACCACTGGCGTATGGACTGGGACATCCTCCCCAAGGGCCACCGCTGGGAGAATCCTCTCATGGGCTGGCAATCCTCCGGCGATATAATGCAGGGCACCAATATCCACTTCCACAGCAAAGAGGACGCAATCAGGTTCGCGGAGAAACAGGGATACGAGTACTTTGTGCAGGAGCCGAATTCCCGCAAGATCACTCCCAAGGCATACGCGAACAACTTCCTGTATTCGGCAGGAAAGCTCAAGCACATCCGAACGAAGTGATTCAGATGGAGCAAGGTCAACGGAGGTGTACATATACAACTATTAGAGGGCAATGCCAGCTTTTGTGCGCTCAAACGCAGTGTAGTCTCATTGATATTACGCCGGAATCATGGTCGATACAGTCCTTCGCATTATTGGATTGGAATACGACAACACGCTTACCAAATTGTTAAATCAGGGCTCTGCACCACGTGCCAATGACGGATGCTTCTTCAGAGCGAAATATGGTGCCCAGTGGTAGTGGACGTGAAAGCAGTAACTGAACTTCCTGAACGCCTCGCCAAAAATCAGACCGCTCAAAAAGGATACCGAGCAAAAGACCTATGTTGTCATCGTGATGTCGTTCTCGTAATCATCATTCAAGTCAATGGGAATATTGTCGGGGATGCTGCCCACAGACAGCGTCCTGCCCTTGCTCTCGGCCCAGCAACGCAATTTGACTAGGTTGCGGATGCCAGCCATAGTTCGCCGCGAGCGAGTAGCGACAATTGCGCCAATGACACGCTCGGCAGCCTCTGCGCGCACTTTCGTGTCTAGCATGGCGGCCAAGGGTGGCTCGAGCTGATCCCTGGGGATCATAAGAAGGGCCATCGTCTTTTCTAAGTCATCAAGGAACTTGGGGTTGGTTGCTGCGCGTGGTCCAAGATTCGACCTCGCAAATTGTAGAGCATGCTGCATGTCACCTCCGTCAACATTACAATCGCGAATAATCTCAACAAGGTGCAAGCGCAACAGCAAAAAGTGGAGCTCCTCGTCTCCTTCGAGAATCTGTGGCAGTCAGCGAAGTGTTATGTCGAGCGGGGAAACATAGACGCCGTGATTGTGCAGTATCATAAAAGGTGGTTGTTTCTCATCCCAGGCCCGAAGGCCTATGCGTGGTGCATGTAAAACTCTGATTTTAATCATGTAAAGGATTGAGGCAATGGCCGAGCGTACCTTGGGATCAATCTCGTTTAGGGACTCTATGGCGGCCTGCATGTCGCCTCGTTGCATCTGCTGACGAACTTCCCATAGTGTCTGGGTGAAGCATTCATCGTCTGGAGTCTCCATATTCGCCTCCTTACAAAAGTTGGCAGCTGCTTTGGGATAGCCTTCCATAGTAAGGTAGTCCAAGATCAAGGCGTTGATATCACTGGTGGTCCTGTCAGCATGTACATTATACCAGGTTCTGCAAAGCGTGAAGGGTTCGCGTAGAGATCAGGTCAACCGTAGTTGCATCGTTTTCTCCGCATGGAATTCTAGGAGAGATTCCCATTGATAAAAATCATCATTCAAAGTGGGCGTCGTAGAACGGATTTGTGGCGGAGTTTTCGTACCTTTTGGGTGCTTTGGATGCCCATACGCGCTGATCCCAGTTGGGCCGCAATTCGGGCGGTGTTGTAGTCGAAGTGGCTGATGACGTCTGAGAAAAGGTCAAACTAGGACGCAAGTCGATTCAGATGTACGTACCATGGTAAACAAAGCACGAAGGCGAGGCGCCTTCTCCTAAAGTCCCAACGGATCCAAGCAAGGCGCACGTGTCGTGCAATCGGTATGTGGATGAACCGCGCAGGCAGTGCTTTCAGCACATCGGAATTGATTCCAATCGTCGTGCGTTGCCCAGCTTGGCGATAGAGTCGGCAAGTTGGTAACGGCGATGCGGAGTGCAAGTTTTGAAGCGGAGCATGCAAGATAGAATTGCCTTTTCAGTTCGGCCGATTGCCAGAGTGGAGTGGGTCACCTCAGAAAGCTTGCCCTGTCGGATCGGTCAATCGCAATGCCGGCTAGCGAGAGCTGGATGCCTGCGTTACCCTAAAGGTCGACGGGATCCCATTCTTTGGCTTCATGTTCCACGGCAATCATTTGCATCTCCAAATCGAGCCTCAGACTCGGAATTCTGGTGGCAAAGATCTGGAACTCGAGGTTCTTTTCTATATTGCTGTCGTGGTGTCAGGATTGTGAATGCTCATCATTTCCTGCAGCTAACTAAAGGATTCAATCCTTGATCCGAACTACTCGAGAGGAAACTCTTGGGGGTCCGCCCAGTAAAGGTCTAATTCTGCAGTTCTGGCGCAGTCACGGTATCTCTTCTCGCCACGTATTCCCCAGTGGTCAATTGTTCAAAGACACCTGATGCACCTGTTGCAAGCGTAGCCATAAGGTAGAAGGGTGCATGCGCTCAGGGTGTCTTATCGATGCTGCTGGCGCTTAAGCCACCTCGGTCGTGACAGTTGCCTCTCCACATTCAACTTTTGCGCTCTTGCATATCGGGGTCACGCGAGCAGAGAGCCGACGCAATTGGTCCCTCACGCGTCCACTGGTTCCCCAAGCACACTCAATTGCGATAAAAAGCGGCCGATGGCCATGGCTTCAAAATCAGAAGAGGATTCTAAGTTGAGCGGCTTGGAGAGCCATGTGACCGTCCAGAAGAGGGCCTACTATGCACCGCCATGGGCGGACGTCAGCATCATTGGAGTAGCAGGGAGCTCGGGGTCTGGCAAGTCCACTATTTCACAAGCTATTGTGAAGAAGTTGAACCTGCCTTGGGTGGTCATTCTGTCACTGGCGAGTCACCATGTATCCGTGAGCTACCGACTTGCCTGTTCTGACTGGTGCTAGGACTCATTCTACAAGTCCTTGACTCCCGAGCAGTCCAAACTCGCATTTGCGAACGAATGGGACTTTGATTCACCAGATGTATGAGGGCGCTATGAGTTTGTGAGCATGACGCTGATCCACGGCCAGGCCTTTGATTTCGATATACTCGTCCAGAGGCTGCGAGACCTAAAGGCAGGGAAGCGTGCAGAGATACCCGTGTATTCTTTTGCGAAACACGCTCGTCTTGATCGGACAACTACGATTTACTCTCCCCATGTGCTGATTCTGGAGGGCATCTTTGCGCTACACGATCCGCGTATCCTGGACTTCCTCGACATGGCAGTATGCCTACCCGTCAAGCAGGTTCTGGATACTCATTAACGCACTTAGATCTATTGTGACGAAGACGCCGACACCTGTTTAGCGAGACGACGTGAGATTCATTGGAATGCTGGCCTGATTTGGACGCTAATGAGAATTAGTGAAGCGAGATGTCCGCGAGCGGGGTCGCGATATCGACGGTATTATCAAACAATGGTTCGGCTTTGTCAAGCCCAATTTGCACAAAGTATGTACGAGACTCGACTTGAGGGCCAAGGCTGACATCCCTTGAGTATGTGGAGCCGCAGCGCAAGGTGGCTGACCTGATTATGCCCCGAGGGATTGAGAACCGTGTCGCCTTGGGTAGGACCACCCGGATCGACACAGAATAGATAGCTAACGTGTGTATCAGAGATGATCTCTCATTTCATCGAGAAGAAGCTGTTTGAAAAATCAACGCACCACCGCGAAGCTCTCGCGCAGCTTGAGAAGGCCTGTCTCAAGGAGCCGCTCTCAAACCGCGTTGTGGTTCTCGACAACACGCCTCAACTCCAATTTATGAACACCATCTTGCGGGACATTGATACGAGCTCTGAAGACTTCATCTTCTACTTTGATCGATTAGCAGGGTTGATCATTGAGCAGTGAGCACCTCTGGCCCCTTGACGTTGACCGTATGCTAAGTGACACAGGGCACTCAACAATGTGCAATTCGAAAGCAAAGACATCACGACGCCGCAGGGACACACGTATAAAGGCCTGACGTCGAAAGGCGAGGTCAGTGCAGTGATTGTCCTCCGCGGCGGCTCGGCTTTTGAGACTGCCCTCCGCAAGACCATCCCCGATTGCAGGACCGGGCGGCTACTGATCCAGTCTGATTTCTCCACCGGAGAGCCGGAGTTACACTACCTTCGTCTGCCGGATGATATACACGAACACGAGAGCGTGTTGTTGCTAGACACACAAATGGCGAGCGGAGGAGCTGCACTTATGGCCGTGCAGGTGCTCGTGGACCATGGTGTCGCATTGGATAGAATTGTGCTGGCAACATACTCTGCCGGGCGCATTGGCCTGCATCGTCTCAACACGGTCTTCCCCGAGGTAACTGTCGTCGTCTGCAACATCTTGGCGGATCAAGAACCTCGGTGGGTTGAGAGGAAGTATTTCCGTTGCTGAGAGAGAGGGCATCATAACTTAGATACAGACAAATATATGATTAGACTGCTAGTATGTACTTAGATGGCCACGCCTAAGCTACAGATATCAGCAAATGGGCTTCTGCTGTTATCATCGCGTCGACAGCCCCGTCTCGAGCGGTGCCATACCAGCCGCCAACGGCACCTTCTGCACCATTGCCAGCGGGGTGGACGCGGCGATTTGAAAGGGCTCAAACAGCTCGGCACAATGTCCAACGTCGAGAAGCTGCACAGTGTAGTGTGAAGACGGCATCGGCGCCGGTAGCAACGTTGTCAAGGGGCGGACATCATCGCCTCCGAGGTCTGGGGGTGCCTCTTCCCCACGCCCATGAACAGCACCGCCGAACATGTTCACCTACCAGGCTTGGGCTCCAGTGTAAGAGCGTGTACGGATACGTAAAGCCAGAATCGTATAGTGCCGGACTCGGAGTTGCGGAGTTACGGACTAGCCATCTAAGCGGTTGTACTATGTAGTACCTGCATACAACTAACCGCCTTGATCGAATCTATATGACATCTTCAATGTCATGTCGATATTTGCTGGGCAATCCGATTGCTGTCAACGCATTCTTCCATCGCCCGCCGTCTCCCACTCTCAATAGCTTTACTACCGTCGTCAGTTCCTTCCTTGAGGCTCATCGGGACCAGATCGTGATCATCACAGCTCTGTGCTCGATGTAATAGTACGCATCACCATGAAATCCATCGGCATCTTCCCTGCCTCTGGCGCTCTTGGTAGCAGCACCATCGCCCATCTCCTCACCCACGTCCCGGCCGAGCACGTCACCCTCGTCAGCCGCTGCCCCGACAAGTCACCCTCCACCATCCCTGGCTCCGAACGCGCCACGCTCCGCCAGGCATCGTATGAGTCGTCCCCCGCCGACCTCGAGGCTGCCTTCAGTGGAATCGGCGTCCTCTTCCTCATCTCCTACCCCAGCCACGTGCGGGACTACCGCGTCAAGGTCCAGCTGCCCGCCATCGACGCGGCCCATCGCGCTGGGGTCAAGCACATCTTCTACTCATCCCTGGGCTTCGCCCTGCCCGGGCAGGCCACGTCGGTGGCCGAGGTAATGCAAGCGCACCTAGCCTCCGAAGACCACCTGCGTAAGCTTGCCACCTCGGATTCCAGTTTTACATGGACGAGCATCCGCGAGGGCCTGTACCACGAGTCGTTCCCCATCTACACGTCCTTCTGGACGCTAGAGAACCCAACTGATGAGATCCTCATCCCCCACGATGGCGGAGGCCCAGGTGTCAGCTGGGTCAAGCGCGACGAACTCGGCGAGGCAAGCGCCAAGCTCATTGCCCAGTACGCCGTGTTGTCTTCCGACTTTGGCCGGGTCACCAAACTCGTCGTGCTGACGGGCCCGCGGGAGTGGTCCATGTCCGACACGGTCAAGGTTCTGGGCAAAGCTGTCGGCAAGAATGTAACCATCCGCGAGGTCAACCTGGACGAGTGGTTGAAGCAGCCTCAGATTCAACAGTATTTCGGTAGTGAGGAAAAATCGAGAACGTGGGCCACGGCTTGGGAGGCCATCCGCGCGGGTGAGACAGCATATGTGAGCCCGACCTTGGAGCAGATTCTGGGCAGGCCGGCAGAACAGTTTGATGTGACAATTGTGCGGATGGTGAAGTCGCTGAAGAACTAAACATCAGTTCGAGGCGCATTTCATCAGGGGCTTCACGCTCAAGATGAGAGGGATGAGAACAAGTCAACCGGTCAACAACGAGCATTGAGCGTACGTCATGGATGCAAAATCTGGCTGGCAGCGAGTCGCGTTCCGTTGTTTCGGTCTAGAAATGCAACCCTAGCCCTGCCTGGGATATTGGAAATCGCGTTCGCTGATGACACGCGCTCATGACGCCTTTCCAGATTTCTGGGCAGGGGACTCCTCTCGCCAATGTCTCACAGGTAAGTTTATAGGATCGTGCCGACGATCTACCTTACCTATAGCATCGTGAACGGACAAGATAAGGCTAAAATATGTATAATTGTTTGCCTACGGATAATAGCACACACAGTTTCCTTACTGTTTCCCTGGAAGTAATTAAGCCCCATACGCAGTTGATCGTAGCCACTGCCTGTGATGAGCCCCTGACGCCATGCAGCGCAAGCGCAGACCAGTGGGAGCACACAGCGCTCGCGTTGTTTTCGCCCAGTCCATGCTCGGGGATTTCTGTCACCCCACTCACCGATACCGATGACGCCAGTCTTCTCTCAGAAGCTCGACAAGCAGCTCAAGGTACATGATTAATTAATTCATGAAACCCGCGCGCTCGACCCAATACGAGGTTGAGTCAATTCTTCGCCAGCGTCCCTTTCTTGCCCCTTGGAGTGCGGCCATGAGATCCTTGTATTGATCGATCTTCTCAACTGCTACTTGGGCCCTCTTACATCGGGTCCCTGGACGTCTTGGTGACCTCGAAATAGCGTGGAATGTCCGTGGTCAACGCGATGTCCTCATCATCGCTCCGACCATCCGCGCGCTTGGGCGCGATCGGCCTTCGGAATAGTAACACGAGACCAGCGTTTCCTCGTCAATCGCGCTTGTCGCCTTATCAAACGCGCACGATCATCAGCTTGATCCGTTCCCGAACCTCGAAGCCAAAGCATGCCCAATTGCCCAACCACTTCTTCGCTCGCGCCCTCTCCGGCAAGCCTTTACCGCAGATCAAGTCCAAAGCCCTCAACTACACTTTTCGCCTTGCGGCGTGGGTGGGAGCTTCCCTCACGGTGGCTGGCATAGGGATCATTGGCTTCTTCCTGTACGATGCTTCTACGTACAAAGACTACGGCACGCACAGCGACATTGACGTCTCGCAGCTTGCCCTTCAGCCGCGACGAGGAGGACCCAAGAACCTCCCAATAGCCGACGTGTTTATCGATGATGATGATTCAGAAGCCAAACGCAAGCTCAAGCACAAGCCAAGACTCGTGATCCTGGGTGGAGGCTGGGGTGGTGTTGCGCTGCTGAAGGATCTGAACCCAGACGAGTACCATGTGACCGTCATCTCGCCCACGAATTACTTCTTGTTCACGCCTATGCTCCCATCCGCCACCGTGGGAACACTCGAGTTGCGATCTCTCGTTGAACCCATTCGCCGCATCCTCAGCCGTGTCAATGGACACTTCATTCGCGCCAAGGCCGAAGACATCGAATTCTCGCACAAGCTGATTGAAGTTTCTCAGAAAGATCCAGAGGGCCGCGAAGTGCGATTCTATGTCCCCTACGACAAGGTTGTCGTGGCCGTCGGCTCCACGACCAACCCTCACGGCGTAAAGGGACTGGAGAATGCCTTCTTCCTCAAGAACATCGATGACGCGCGTAGCATTCGCAACCGTGTCATTCACAACTTTGAGCTCGCCTGTCTCCCTACCACTTCCGACGAGGAGCGCAAGCGTCTGCTGTCCTTTGTTGTTAGCGGTGGCGGACCTACAGGTGTGGAATTCGCCGCTGAGCTGTACGATTTGCTGAACGAAGATCTGTCGCGTCACTTTCCACGTCTGCTGCGAAACGAAATCTCTGTTCATATCATCCAGAGCCGGAGTCACATCTTGAACACCTACGACGAGGCAGTGTCCAAGTACGCCGAGGACCGTTTCGCACGTGATCAAGTGCAAGTGATGACCAACGCGCGCGTAAAGGAGGTCCAGCCGGATAAGATCATTTTCACCCAGAAACAATCCGATGGCTCCATCCAGACCAAGGAGCTTCCGATAGGTTTCTGCCTGTGGTCCACGGGTGTCGCTCCCACGGCGCTCAGCAAAAGGATTGCTGAGAAGCTGGGTGACTCGCAGACCAACCGGCATGCCCTGGAGACTGATACATATCTTCGAGTGAACGGCACTCCTCTGGGAGACGTCTATGCCATTGGCGATTGTTCCACTGTCCAGAACAACGTGGCGGATCACATCATTACCTTCCTTCGAAGCATAGCCTGGAAACGGGGGCTTGATCCCGAAACCGTGCAGCTACGATTCAGTGACTGGCGTCAGGTGGCCCAGGATGTGAAGAAACGATTTCCTCAGGCATCGGACCATCTCAAGCGCCTGGACAAGCTGTTCGCCGAGTTTGATAGGGATCAGTCTGGGACTCTTGATTTTGGCGAGCTGCGGGAGCTGCTGAAGCAGATTGACAACAAGCTCACGTCGCTGCCTGCAACAGCCCAGCGCGCACACCAGCAGGGCCAGTACCTCGCCAGAAAGTTCAACAAGATGGCACAAATTGCGCAGGGTCTCCATGCCAATAACATAGTGGACGGTGACCTGGACGCCGCGGTCTACAAGGCATTCGAATATCACCACCTCGGCAGTCTGGCGTACATTGGCAATTCGGCGGTGTTCGACCTGGGCGAGGGCTGGAACCTGGCGGGCGGTTTGTGGGCAGTTTACACGTGGCGGTCCGTGTACTTTGCTCAGAGCGTTAGTCTGAGGACTCGACTACTGATGGCTATGGACTGGGCAAAGAGAGGTTTATTCGGCAGAGGTAAGTTGTATCAAGACTTGGCTCCCCGACATATTGCTAACAGCAGCAGATCTTATCAGCTTCTAGAACTCATGCAATGTTTTCGAAAGTCAATCTAGTCAATGTTGAAGAAGGCATTCAGAGGAACGGATGCTTGTGCGGAGACTGGCGGTCCCGGAGGAGAATAGTACGGGGTTTGTAGTCATTGGTGGCCGTTGAGGTAAGAGTAAGATATAGACCTCGCTGTCTAGATAACAAAATCTTTGTGCGTCCACTTCTCTGTGACTTTCCTCTTGGCCTGCTTCTTGAAGGGAAGGTGTCTCCTCGCTTCGACTTTGCCCCTGACCAGCAAGCTCCTGTACCGGTCCCTCATCATGTTGCCCTCGGGCTTCAGTAATCGCAGGCTGTCTTGAAGCTCGTCGGGTAGAACAAGCTCGAGGTCCCTCTCGGGCAGCTTGTACTTGCCGAGCTGTTTCCGCCTAAGCTTTTGCTCACCAAGCTCACTCTCGCTGTCGGAGCCTCCGGCCTGCTCCCGTTGCTGCCGCATCAGCGCACGGATCTGCTCCTTTTCGGCAACCTCCTGTGCCAGCTCGGCGATCTTTTGCTCTTGCGCGCGGCGTGCCTTCAAAGCTGCCTTGTGCTTCTGCAGTCTCTCCTCTTCCTTTCTTCTCTTGGCTCGATTGCGCTGCTGGGGAGTCTTGCGCTGCGGTCGCTTGGTAGATTGGCCGTCCTCGGCACCGCTCTGGAAGCCCTCCCACTCGGAATCTTCCTCCCACTCTGACATATTGGCCCGGGCCTCGGCAGCCTCGGCCTCAGCCGCCGAGCGAGCTGCGGCTTCTGCCTTGATTCGGGCAGCCTCGAGGTCAGCGAGGCGCTTCTCCTCTGCCTCGATGGCCTTGGCGGATTCAGCCGCCAGACGCTTCTCGTAGTCGGTAAAGGCAGGATTGTAGGAGTAACCCCCAGTAGGCTTCTGCACCGCGGCTTCCTTCTTGCCGTTGGCGAGGAGGGACAGCGGTGCTTGTTTCATCGACCTTGGCGCCTTGGCGACAACAGGCTCGGGGAAGAACTCGTCAACCTCGACCTTGGGCTTCTGTGGCTCGGCGTCCCACAGATCATACGTGGCATCGCGCACCTCGACCGTGTTGTCGTGCTGCCCGTCCGCCACACGCCTCAGTCTCGAAAGCTCCTTCTGCGATACCCATTCTTTGCGTTGGCGTTTTGCAGGCAGTATTCCATCGGTCGTCTTGGAAGGCCTTTTGCGGAGGGACACGGCAGGGACAGCAGACCGCTGTGCTAGGATCTCATCGGCTTTCAATCCTTTCTTGGTGTGCTTTTGCAATCGCTTCGTGATGGAGGTGTCGCGGGCAGTATCGAGGGTGAAGAGGTCTTTTGACTCCTTCTCGCGAACGACGCCACTGCTCGCAGTCAGCTGTTTGTTCATTTCCGCAAGGTGAGGCAGACTTGCCCTTGAATGATCTCCTCGTTGAGATCCTGGAGACCCTGTTGCACCTCGGTGATGTCCACATTCTTCCTCCAGGCCTTTTTGCCCTTTCGAGACGGTTGGTTGAATGTCTGGGCCGCATCCCCAGACGTGGGACCCTGAATTACAGGCATTCTCGCTTTTGGTGTTTGTTGATGCTCGAGTAGCGAAGCAAACGACCGACTGGTGGGGGACTATGAAGATTCTCCCAAATTTTTAGTGGAGTCCGTTCTGATAGGGGAGACCGCTAGGCTAATCGAACAGGCCAAAACGGTTGGGTGCCTTGGATTACGGTTTGTGGTCCACCGTTTTCCCGACACGGGCCTGGGGCCGCTAACAATTACCACCGTTGTTAGCACCTCCTATACGGTAGTCCTGGTCCACGTGTAGTTCGTCCATCCGAGGGCCTCTTGTTGCGATACTAAGAACAACGTACGCCCAGCCCCGTCTTCTTGGAACATTTCTTTGGATCAAGCGACGGCCGTAATTTCAAGTTATTCACAGTCCGATCACTCACCACTCGGCCGCGCTGAAACGAAACGTGTCCGCAGCCTCAAGACCGAACACCATCGACAGACGACGGTAGCCCCTCTTGCGGACAGAGCACTTGGACGTGCCTGACACATAGACACCATGGCACAAGCTGGAGGGTCGTACAATAACCCCTTGAAGAAATTCAAGTAGGTATTACTCTTTTCCACGCAACCGTGGCCTGTGATGCTAAGACGATGTACCAGGCTGGTGTTCCTCGGCGAGCAGAGCGGTATGTCGCGACAATGGGCCCCAGGGAGAGGCCAAGCAAACTGATGGTCGTGGCAGTCGGCAAGACCTCTCTGATCACGAGATTTATGTACGACTCCTTCGATAACATGTACCAAGCGACCATTGGCATCGATTTCCTGTCAAAGGTACGGATGCGCCACCTCGAGAGCTCGCCGACGACAACGAAGAAGCTGACTGTTTGGGCTAGACCATGTATCTCGAAGACCGGACGGTACGATTACAACTTTGGGATACAGCAGGCCAGGAAAGATTTCGCAGTCTGATTCCGTCGTACATTCGCGACTCGAGCGTTGCCGTGGTCGTCTACGATATTTCCAGTAACCTGCCCTGCCTTTTAGAAGTACACTGGCAGTGACTAACTGCAGCAGATAAGAAATCATTCGAGAACACAAAGAAATGGATCGACGATGTGCGCGCCGAACGCGGCAACGACGTGATCATTGTGTTAGTCGGCAACAAGACCGATCTCAATGACAAGCGAGAAGTCACCACCCAGCAAGGCGAAGAGGAAGCCAAGAAGAGCAACTTGATGTTTGTGGAGACGAGCGCCAAACTCGGACATAATGTCAAGACCCTGTTCAAGAGGATAGCGCAAGCCCTGCCAGGCATGGAGGGGAGTGATGCAGCAGCGCAAGCATCGAGTCAAAGTGAGTTTGGCATGATCCCCATGTCACGTCGTGTCGATGCTGACCAGTGCAGTGATTGATGTCAAGACGAACACGTCGCAACAGTCGCAGGAAGGATGTTCCTGCTGAGGAATAGAAGGTTTTGTTCTTCAAGGAGATTCAATCAGCTTGATAGGAGTTGCGCATGGAGTGGGAGTATTTTCAATTGTATATTACAGCCCCATGAACAGCATTGTTCTAGTGTCAATTCGTGTGCAACATGTTGTCTGTCACTTGTCCATGGGCTCCGGGATTATCCATCTGCACGTGTACTAGGATCATGTGTTGTCTAGCCAGACGTGACCCACGGTTATGGCTTGTGATGAGCTCTCATGTGCTAGGCACCCGGAACAGGCGCAGCCAACTCAGAATTGCTGCCTGATACGCAGGGTATAGGTATGCTGATGGGACAAACGATATGTTTGAAGAGACGTGACCGGACTGACTCGGGATGAACATGCACTGGTGAAATTAACCCCGAAATCCAGCAGCCTCACCAAGCCATCAATTATCAATTGCAGTAGGTACCTGAACCCAATTCACACATCAAGTGGAGCGGACCCTGAAATTACTACCAGCGTGCGGCGCGGCGGCGCCTGGGAAATCCGAAAATTGAAGCCAGGCTGCATCAAACTTCCGGGCGTTCCGCTGTCGTCACCACTCCCAGAGCACCTTCATCACCACCCACCCTCACGTGCGCATCAACTTCCCGTCTCCTTCCCGTCAGCAAAGCATACCACGACAGCCATCCCGGTCTCTTTGAATAATTCCTGCAACTCCAGCGACATGTCGAGATTTACAAGCCTGTACCTTAGAGTGCCGCGTCCTCGGGTAAGTTTGCAAATCCTTCGCCTCGCGTCGCCGCGCCAAAGGGGCTGACAAGCGCGACAGACGCTGTTCGGCATCATCAGCCTCCAGACGGCGACTGAACTGATTACCCTCGCCCTCGCCTTTAATAAAGCTACTGGCGTTTATGGCCTCCTTGCGATCCTGACGGGCTACCAGCTGTCGCTGATGCAGCTGTCAACGTACCTCTACTCGATCGGAGTCCTCGTGGCGCTGGTGTATCTCATGCCGCACATTCGACGCCAGTCGCCCGTGGAGTGTCTCGCGCTCGCATGGCTCTACATGTCCGACACTGTGCTCACGGTCTTTTCGACGCTCGTGTTTGGTCTGGACTGGTACTTTGCGAGCAGTGCGAGCGAGGACACGGAGAACATTCATGCCATGGTGATGGAGGGCATGGAGACGCTGCAAAAGGAGGCGGCTCAGCACGGCCCTGCCGTCGCCCAAGATACGGCATTCAGCATGGCTACGATCGTGTTGTTGACGCTCGTTCGCGTGTACTTTGTCTTTGTGGTCATGGCGTTCGCGCGCGAGGTCGTGCAGCGCCAGATGCAGATCGTCGTGCTGGAGTCTCCCGTCTACGACGAGCAGAACATGGACGGACCTTTCGGCGAAGGCCTTCCCGATGGCGAGGGTCGTAGGGGACGCCTCGGACGCCTCATGGTCAAGTATGGCAACGGTTACTGGCTGGCCCAGGACGACACTCGCGAACGCAACAAGCTGGAACTCGCCTAATTGCAGATATGGGCTTGGAGACGGGACAACAGCAGCGGCGGTGTTTCACACAGGCCCTGTTAAGCATAACTTTGGCAGTAGATTTGCATCAGCGCACAGGAGCGAGCGAATGGACGAACGATCAGCCGGTCGGTCGTAGCGCCATATAGACGGATATAGTACACACTTATTAATACATAATGATGACTATGCTTCAAGGACGGCTCTGCACAACACACGGGACTCGGCCGCTAGGGACGGACAGAGTGTGCTTTGTGAGCAATGGCGTGGCCACCGTCTGGCCAGTGTGCCGGGTGCATGGTACTGTACAGGGTAATTGGCCCCTCGAAGGAGGGCGAATCCGGCCTTCGGAGGCGCACCTTGGCGGCAGATTTCGCCATCTCCGGCGGGTCGGGCTGTCGGGGGGGTCAGCGTCGAGGCAGGAACGGAACTCGGCTGAATCTCGCAGTTTTCCCCAGAGCCATCACGAATCCGACCATCGCCATTGGTAAGTACCTTGATGGAGGGGCAATTCCCGCTGCGAGACACCGGCATTGCGAGTGGGCATTCCTCAACGCCAGTCCCATGCCCGATCACGCAATACCCTTTTTTTTGCGAACGCTCCCCTTCCCTAGCCACGCGGGGGCCATTTTTCCTTTGCTCTGCCATGTAATTATCACAGTCAGCCTGTAATCGACTAGTCAATCCAACCAATCGACCACGGCGCGTCGTCCCCCAACTGTTCTAGAGGGCCCCTCCTCCACTTTGCCTGTCCTCTACCGTGGCTCTCGGTGCGAGCCAGAGGGAAGAGGAACCCCATTCATTGTCGTGATTTATATCCGGTGCTCTTTTTAAGATTCGCCCCCCCTCCCCTTCCCTTGCCATCATGGCTTTTCTCTTCCGGTCCAGCTCCGTCGACGAATCTGCCAAGATGGATGCTGCCACAGCCCACCAGATTCGCACGCCTGAAGAGGCCGGTACGTCTTGAGCCACAGAGGCAGACGCAGGAAGTTACACATGTACTAATACTCGATCGTGTAGTGTCTAGGATCGCCTACCTTGCCAGCGATGTCATTGTATCAGTCCAGCCTTCGTTGGCTACCGACTCATCCTTCTCATCACACCTGAAGCGCTACGCAGGCCGCAAGGATCAAAGCCTCGTCGCCAACAACGACGGTTCCGTGCCTGAGATCAGCACAGTCCGCCAGAATAACGATCCCCTCCTCTCCGTCTTTTCGCCCATTCGCTCTGGCAAGCTTGTCACCGTCACCACCGACTCGTCCATCCTTCTCGCTTCCGTCTCCCACCTCTACAAGCTCGCCCAGTACCCCGTGGTCCTACATGTCTCCCTGGAGCCCAGGAACTTCGCTGATTACTCGGTGATCACATCCATTCGCAACACAGGATGGACCTTTATCCAGTCAGAGACGCTCCAGGAGGCGCAAGACATGGCTCTCACAGCACATGCCCTGGCAGTACGCACCGGAAAGGGTGTCGTTCACTTCTTCGCCCCCGGAACCTCAGCGGAAGACAAGGCGATTTCCCCCGAGGACGCCGCTGTTGTCCGTGACATTTTGGATATTGATGCTGTGAGGCGGTTCCAATCGGGCAACATCCACGCTTCGGGAATCTATGCAGACGATGGCCACGTTGCTGTCTCGTCACACTACCCAGAGCCTGTCACCGGGCAGTCCCAGGCTGACCAGTCTGGCGGTCTCACCCCGGTTCCGGCTGAGTCCAAGGCCACCTCGGCAATGACCTCGGTCAAGACCAGCAGGGCAAGCGAATCGGGCGATTCCGAGGCATCGGTCTCCGTTGCCACAACTGTCGAGACGGCGCCGCCGCAAATCACCTCTACAGACATCTACAACGTGGCGACACGCATATGGGCACAGATGCAGAGCGCTGTGGGCCGGTCGTACAATGCCTTCGAGTACACTGGCCCTGCGGATGCCACCAACGCCGTGTTCATCTTCGGCTCTGACGTTGGTGCGTTCGCCCAGGTTCTGGACAACGCCAAGAGTGACGATATCTTTGCCAATGCTGGCGTGATCACTCCCCGTCTATATAGGCCTTGGATTGGTTCTAAGCTGGTGAACGCCATCCCCAAGTCGATCAAGAGGATAGCGGTCTTGGAGCAGATCCACCGGAAGACTACCAAATGGGGCCCTCTGCTGATCGATGTCGTGACTTCGGTCAAGAGCGGCCCAGGTGGAGTGGAGCACATTGTAGGATATCAACTCGGCTATGTTGATCCTCAGGTCATCACACAAGCTCTCCGTGGCATTTTCCAGAACCTCACATCCGACAAGCCTATCCAGAACCTTGAGGTTGGCGTCCGTGACGCGCCAGCGCAGGAGGCCCGGGACGCAAACCAGGCCCCCAAGCTCGAGACGGCTTACAACAAGATCCTTGACCAGCTTTTTGGCAAAAGAACCTATGTTGCGAACGCTCTCAAGTCTGAGAACGCCGGTATTTCCGCCTCTGTTGCAGCCAGCCCCGAGTTTGGCTTTGGCTCCCTGCTCGCGCGCAAGGAACTGCGCAAACGATTCGTGTCGGAGGCCAAGGCCGCCGCTAGCAGCAAGGAGTTCACAACGGATGGGCCAAGGAACTTCCTCGCTCGCTGGGCGATGAACGCCGACGACCCTGTCAAGGCTGGTGAGGTCGCAGACGATGTCATTGCCCGCCTGGAGACGGATGGCTCTCCTCTGGCACAGAAGCTGCTCAAGAACAAGGGTCTTTTCCGCAAGGAGTCCTTGTGGCTGACCGGATCGGATGCCTGGGCTTATGACTTGGGTAATTCCGGCGTGCACCACGTCTTAGCGTCTGGCGAGAATGTCAACATGCTGATTATTGACTCGACCCCTTACTCCGAGAAGGCTGCCGCCGATGCCGAGAGGCGGAAGAAGGACATTGGTCTGTACGCCATGAACTTTGGCAACGCCTACGTCGCCTCGACCGCCGTGTACAGTTCATACACTCAGGTTCTCCAGGCTCTGCTCGAGGCTGACAAGTTCGACGGTCCTTCCGTAGTGCTGGCTTACCTCCCATACTTTGGCGAGGGCGACTCGCCTTTGACTGTCCTGCAAGAGACGAAGAAGGCCGTTGATGCCGGCTACTGGCCCCTGTACCGCTGGAACCCGGATAACGAGAAGAAGGGCGAGCCCAACTTCTCGCTCGACTCGGAGTTGATCAAGCAGGAGCTCAAGAAGTTCCTCGAGAGGGACAACCAGCTCACACAGCTGATGCAAAAGGAGCCCACGTTCGCTTCGAGCCTAGCCCAGGACTTTGGTACCGAGGTGCGTGCGCAACAGAAGCGCAAGGCAAAGGACGCCTACAACCAGCTCTTGGAGGGTCTGCTTGGCGCGCCGCTCACCATTCTCTACGCTTCCGACAACGGAAACGCCATATCATTGTCCAAGCGCCTGGGCAACCGCGGACGCGCCCGTGGTCTCAAGACCACTGTGATGGCAATGGAAGACTACCCTCTCGAAGACCTACCCTCTGAGGAAAACATTGTCTTCATCTCGTCTGTGGCTGGTCAGGGTGAGTTTCCTCAGAATGGTATTGCCTTCTGGGATGCTATCAAGGACAACACCGACCTGGACCTGGCCTCGGTCAACTTCTCTGTCTTTGGCTTGGGCGACAGCCATTACTGGCCGCGCAAAGAAGACAAGATCTACTACAACAAGCCTGCCAAGGACCTCTTCCGGCTCCTGACCAACCTCGGCGGCAAGGTCCTTGCCGACATTGGCTTGGGTGATGACCAGGATCCTGACGGCTATCACACTGCCTACAATGAGTGGGAGCCCAAGATCTGGGCGGCCCTCGGCGTGGACAAGGTAGAAGGTCTCCCCGACGAGCCACCGCCAATCACCAACGAGGATATCAAGCTCGCATCCAACTACCTTCGTGGAACGATCTTGGAGGGTCTCAACGATACCACGACGGGTGCCATCTCTGCTGCTGACCAGCAGCTCACAAAGTTCCACGGCACGTACATGCAGGACGACCGTGACGTGCGCGACGCGCGCAAGGCTCAGGGTCTCGAGCCCGCCTACTCCTTCATGATCCGCTGCCGTCTGCCCGGCGGTGTGGCTACGCCCAAGCAGTGGGTGCAGATGGACGACATTTCCAACGAGCTTGGCAACGAGACCATGAAGTTGACTACCCGCCAGACCTTCCAGTTCCACGGCGTCGTCAAGGGCAAGCTCAAGCCTGCCATGCAGGCCATCAACCGCGCCCTCATGACGACCATTGCGGCCTGTGGCGACGTCAACCGCAACGTCATGTGCAGCTCGCTGCCCACCCAGTCGCAGTACCACCGTGAGGTGTATGCCGTCTCGGCCAAGATCAGCGACCACCTGCTGCCGTCGACACACGCGTACCACGAGATCTGGCTGACTGATGACGACAACAAGAAGACGCAGGTGGCCGGCGATGCCGTGCAGGACTTTGAGCCTCTGTACGGACCCACGTACTTGCCTCGTAAATTCAAGATCACCATTGCCATTCCTCCCCACAACGACACCGACGTGTACGCCCACGACATTGGTCTCATCGCCATCAAGGGGGCCGACGGCCACCTCGAGGGCTTCAATATTCTTGCTGGTGGCGGCATGGGCGCGACTCACAACAACAAGAAGACGTATCCCCAGACCGGCCGCATGCTGGGCTACTGCACCGCGGAGGACGCTCACATTGCTTGCGAGAAGATTATGCTCGTGCAGCGTGACCACGGCGACCGCAAGAACCGCAAGCACGCTCGTCTCAAGTACACCATTGATGACATGACGGTCGACGTGTTCCGCGCCAAGGTGGAGGAGCTCTGGGGCAAGTCGTTTGCGCCCGCCAAGCCCTTCAAGTTTGAGAGCAACGTGGACACGTTTGGGTGGCAGAAGGACGAGAACGGCCTGAACCACTTCACCTTCTTCATCGAGAACGGCCGTATCGAGGACACGCCCGAGTTCCAGATGAAGACGGGCCTGCGCGAGATCGCCAAGGTTCTCAAGGGCGAGTTCCGCCTGACGGGCAACCAGCACCTCATCATGTCCAACGTCGCGGACGAGGACCTGCCCGAGCTCAAGGCGCTCATGAGGCAGTACAAGCTGGACAACATCCAGTTCTCGGGCCTGCGCCTGAGCTCGTCCGCCTGCGTCGCCTTCCCCACCTGCGGCCTGGCCATGGCCGAGTCGGAGCGCTACCTGCCCGTCCTCATCGGCAAGCTCGAGGACTGCCTCGAGGAGAACGGCCTGCGCCAGGACTCCATCGTCATGCGCATGACGGGCTGCCCCAACGGCTGCGCCCGCCCCTGGCTCGCCGAGGTCGCCTTTGTCGGCAAGGCCTATGGCGCGTACAACATGTACCTCGGCGGCGGCTACCACGGCCAGCGCCTCAACAAGCTGTACCGCTCCAGCATCAAGGAGGACGAGATCCTCGCGATCATGAAGCCCCTGCTCAAGAGGTACGCGCTCGAGCGCGAGGAGGGCGAGAGGTTTGGCGACTTTTGCATCAGGGTGGGCGTCATCAAGGCGACGACCGACGGAACCAACTTCCACGACGGCGTAAGTTTTCTCTTCTACTGAATCCCGAGCACATGTGCGTCGGCGAGAATGCTAACCAGGACGCACAAGGTCGCCGAGGAAGAGTCTGACGAGGAGTAAAAAGGTGCAACGAAGCTGGTCGTTTTATGCATATTTAGAAACTATCCATGAATCTTGGGCAAAAACACACACATATTCATGAGGCAGGCAGGCGTACACGGTTCTTGGGGTGACTTGGGATTGTCACATGCAATGTACATAGTATCCATCCATTTGCCATCCATTCGTCGTTCGCTTTGGGTACTTGCGTGCACATCAGAAAAGTTCAAGGAGTTGCCAATGCCTTATATGGTACGGAAGCGCGTCTCATACAAGTCTTTTCTTTACTCATTTTGTGGTATCGTGCGAGATCCAGACCATGGATCTTCATCCTAGCTTGTCTCATACAAAGTCGGCCAAATTTCACAAAACCTTAGACACCTCAAAGCTCCTGAACGCCTACGCCGGAAAATGCAGTCAACCATCCATCAGCTTCTCAGGCTGCTCCCCACGCTGCTCACAGCACCACTCAGCCTGTCGCTCACGCCGCCCATCCACTTGGGCACCTTGAGACTCATCCGCACGCGGCCCTCCACCACAATGTTGACCACGTTGATCAAGGCGAACGCCGTGCTGCCAATGGCACGGAAGAGGGCGAGTCCTGCCACCGCCCAGAGCACGAAGCGCAGGTAAAAGTTCTCTCCTATCCCCTTGTGACCGTACGCCTCACTCACGCCCATGGCGAGCATGCCGTTGGCAATCATCCAGATGAGCACCATGTACGTTCGCACGCTCTTGTAGTAGTCCTCTTGCATCTGTGCCTCGCTCGGGCCTGGGACGGGGACGACGACACGGTCCCGCAGGTTGCGCAGGGCTTCATCGTATCCAGAGTCAATGTCCAGCTGCTCGCTTGGCATCTCCAGCTCGACAGTTTCTCCTTTGCCGACGGCGCCGCCGAGATCGGTCTTCATGACGTTGTCGCCCTTGGTGCCCCATGTGACGTCGTGCGTATTGCAGAACGCGTAGACCTGGAGGGTGCAGATGTAACTCGGCAGGAGCAAGAAGTACTGGACCCACGACGTGATCAAGTGCCATGGCTCGAGGTAGATGAGCGACATGACAATGTACAGACCGAGCGTTGAGCAGATGGAGACAATGACGTTGGTGAAAACATTGCTGCCTAGCCTGAGCTCAGCTTCTTTGCCGTTCTGGGGCGAAAGCTGCTTGACGATGATCCAGATGATGGCAAAGGTCGTGTACACCATGATGACCGCGTAGATGATCATGCTGGCAAAGTACAGCTTGTGCGCACCTTGCGGTCTGTTGCCCAGGGACAGGATGAATTGGGAGCAGATGAGAAGGATGCACGTAAACTTGAGGATGATGAAGAGGATCTGACCGATGCCATGGCCGAACGGGTCGACCTTGGCGTCGGCCAGACCACCGGCGACGAAGTAGAAGGTGAGATAGAAGTTGGCGAGACCAAAGTAGGTGAACAGAAGCTGAACGGCCTGGTAGACAGATTCAACGTGGAGAAGAAGTTTGCGGGCCAGGGTATGGTCGGTGGTCCAGATCTGGCGCACCTGGACGAGAGAGTACACGGCGGCAAAGAAGGCGCCATTGAGCCAGCGACGGCGCTGCGAGATGAACTCGGGCACCGTGTCAGGGACATCGGTCTCTCCTTTGCAGTTCTTGACGTACTTGAGCACCCACCGCTCGCTTCGCTTCGTCACCAGCTCCCAACAGAGGATTCGATCCTCGGCAAGGTACATGTTGGCCGTAAACACATCGGCATGCTGGCCGTGCAGCGTCTCGCCTTTAAAGTACTGGCTTAGAGGGCCATGGCCTGTCTCATCGTTCTGCAGCGCATGATAACGGTACGCACTCAGCGCACCAGGCAGGACAGTGATGTATCCAAAGACCGACTCGAGTGGCTTGTCAAGGATGTTGGACATTTTGTACTCAAAATTCTGTGATGCGACGAGGGGATTGAGCAGATTCTTGCCAAAGTTGCCTTTCATAGCCTTGATTTCGCCGCAAGCGCCTGCGACGTTGGAGTCGGTGTCGAATGCCTTCCACAGGTGATAGAGGGAGTTGCTGGTGGGCCTTGTACCAACATCCAACAAGATACACACGTTGGGATTCAGGGCTTTACCAAAGGCGTTGAAGAACCAACGATGGGAGTTGAGTTTGCGCGAGTTCTTCTCTTTGAGACAAAAGATCATCTGGCAGGGCACAATCCCCTTTTCCGCGCCCTTGAATTTGAGGTCTGCGTCGAGCGACACCTGCGTCGTATACTCGTACACGTGCGCCTGGACAGCGCGATTGTTGACGTAATTTTTGGCGATACCATCCTGGTAGGCGCCCATGGCGGCCAGCGCATCAAGGGTACGAGGATGAATCTTCTCGCGACCGTCAGAGATGATGCACACGACAATCTTCTGCCAGCCCGACTCGCCCCACGTGCGGGACTTGTTTCGTGAGCAAAAGTGTGAGATGTTCTTCATGACGGCGTGCATGGTGCGTGTGAAGCAGATCTCGTCCTCGTTGTACATGGTGATGCAGATGAACAGCTCCGTTTCGCGGGTTGTACGGCCAATGCTCTGGCGCAGCTTGTAGCCCTTGTCGACAAAATCATCGGGGTCGCATGTGACGGCTGTGTAGCGCATGTGTGTGAACTCGACCTCATCGCGCCGCGGCAAGAAGCTGTAGAGAATGGTGGGAATCTTGCATTCAAGGACCAGCTCACCGTTGATGAGCTGGACTTCCTTTCTCGACATGATGGGCGCGCGAACACCGCGGCGCTCCTGCGCGCCATCGGGGGCACTGTCATACTGCCCAACCTTTTCGTACGTCTCCGGCATCTCGCTCAGCGTCTCCTGGTCACTAGACAGGTATGAGTCGCGATCTCCCGGGAGAGTGCCTGGCAAGGGGCGAGAGCGCCCCAGGTCGGAGTGGTCGGGCCCGAAGACATCATCACTGTCAGTTAGGGGAATAGAAACGGTGGCCGTGCCATCGTCGTCTGCAAAGGTCTGCTGGCTGGCCCTTGCGCCTGCGGAGTTGTTGCTGAATAGGGGCGCTGGTGGCAGCGGTCGTCGAGGACTGCCGCCGTATCGTGATGACGGAGTGCCTGGTCGGGGGCTGCCGTTCAGATCGGCCGGCTCGTAGGAGAGGTTGGTGGGAGGCGGTCGTGTGTAGTCGGAGGCTCTGCTGGACGGTGTCCAGGGACGCTGCGGTGAGCCGCCCAAGTTATCGCGGCCCGCAAAGGGGACATATGTCGAGTCAGGAGGGGGCATGCTGGGGATGTGTCCAAAATCCGAGTTGGTCCTGCCGTGAGAAGAGATGGCGCTGGGCTCATATCTTCTGCCTGACCGACCGGATCTAATTCTTTGGCGCGGGCCATGTAAGCGGTCGTTCTTCTTCATGGTGGTGAGGCGTGGGCTTGGGCCGTCGGGTAGATGGGGAAGGTCTGGCTGGGCAGTGGCTCTGTCCTGTCGATAGCCGCGCCTCTGCAACTTTGCAGGGTTGCTCATGTCGACGAGCACGGAGGTTGTTGTGCTATGAATGTGATGTGTATCTGAGGTGGAAGGAGGAACAGACGATGCAGTGTTTGTGTTTGTGTGTACGTGTGCGTGGAGTAAAGGCAGTTCGGCTGCTGCTTGGGAGGACTGAGGAGAGACATACGATCGGGTGTCGTCGCTAAGAGCACTGAGACCAGACTCCCCGTCTATCGACGTTAGGAGCCTGACGGCGGCCGGATTGTAGCCATTGGGTGTGTAGTCATCGTCCTCGCGGTACGATGGCAGGCTGCCCGAGTACTCTGGAGGGCGCGTGGGCGTGCTTGGACGGCGGTCCATGATGGCTGACTGGAATGCTGCTGGCGAGACAGCTGCTGCGACGGGTAGGGTCTTGCGTCTGGTTGTCTCGAGCAACCGGCTCGTTCAATATGGATGCTCTACTGTCAGTGGGTATTGCCAGATGGATGCTGAGAATCTAGGACGAGGATGAGAATAATGTAGCGTAGGACACTTTGGCGCAAGATAGCTTTGGCGGTGGAAAGAGCGACAAAGGCAGATGGACGTGATGAATTCGATTTGTGGCAGGTGGGGCGCAGTCTGTCGCATACATATGAGCCCGCGGAAGGAGCGAGGGAGCATGGTGGAAGGAACGGGAGGACCAAACAAAGCAGCGTCGCCACGGCAACGGCTGACACCACCATCAACGGTCCAGGTACCCGCCCAAGTCCCTGTTGAACCACCTCTCGCTGTCAATCGCCATACCCTGTTGCTTGCTGACGCGCGTTTTTTTTGTTGGCAACGACGACTCGTCCCTCTCATGTTGGCTTGCCGCGCGCCAGCTCACAGCAGCACGCTGCCGTCGGGTGCCTCGATGTGACGCGCCCAGCGATTAATTGACCACCACAGCACAGGGCTCGGGGACGAAGATCCAGCTCACATTTACTGCTACGGACATGGACAGAGCCAAAGATCAAGACAAAGACCAAGAGAAAGACAGGCATTGCAGCGCATGTACGCCTAGACGACTTTCAAAACAAGTTGCATGAACAAGACCCAGTCTCGTCTGCTTACTATGTGATATATACATTAAAGAAGGATACTCCGGGACAGCGCCCTCCCACAAGCCCCATTCACGCAGTACCGTGATCGCTACAGCATGCCGGCACCGGCACTGGTGCGCAGCAGGTCGCAGATGCAGTCGGCAGGATCGGCGACGTACTGGTATGGCACGTCGAGGCTGCCCTCCTGGGTGATGTCCACGTCGCTGTCGGTGAAGATGTTGTTCCTCTCGATGGCGAAGCCGGCTGCATTGGCGTCCAGGTTGGTCACAATGGCGCGGCGGACGCTGTTGAAGGCCGAGCTTTCGACGAGCACCTGGGCATTCTCGCGCGAGTTGATGCCCGAGGTGGGAATGTCCTCGTAGCACGACGAGTAAATGTGGGCCGTGCCGAAGCGGACGCTGGGGCAGCGCGAGTTGATGTTGCTCCAGTAGTTGTGGTGGTAGGTGACGTGCATGGTGCCCTTGTCCTGGGCGCCGTTGCTGGCCGAGTGCCCGATGAGCGAGGCCTTCCAGTGGTTCTCGAAGCGCGACCACGACACGGTGATAAAGTCCGAGGCGCGCTTCACGTCGAGCAGGCCGTCGTAAAAGTCCTTGTCGCCGGTGATCCCGGCGGCGCTGAAGGAGCAGTGGTCGACCCAGATGTAGGTCGACGACTCAATGTCGATGAGGTCGCGGCCCTCGGGCGGGTTGTGCAGGTCGAGGTTGCGCACAATCACACTGTTCGCGTCGACCAAGCGGAAGCCCGTGTCGACAAAGCCAGCGCTGCCGACGCCGACAAGGGACGTGTCGCTGGGGATCTTGAGCACGCCGCAGCCGGAGAGGGTGCCCTCGACGTTGATCACGCCGCCCACCTTGAGCGCAGCCTCGAGCTCTGCGCACGAGGTTACGGTAGTGCCGGCACCGGAGCCACCGCCCGTGGTGCCATCTCCGTAGCCGACGAGCTCGTCGACGGCAGCCGCGCCGCACTCGTTGCTGACGCCGCCGCCCGAGGCGGGTGCTGACGCAGATGGCGCGGGCGGTGTCGAGGTCTCGGCAGGGCTCACCTCAGGCTCCTGCTCGGGCTCCTGCTCGGGCTCAGGGGCAGGATCAGAGCTGCTGCTGCTGCCTGTGGCAGCCAAGCACTGCGAGTATCAATCATTTTGCTTGACGCACTCCCAGCCAGAGGCGCAGGCAGTGTCACCGGTCCAGCCGTTGCCACCGCACTGCTGATACGGGCCCGACTGGGCCACGACGGTAGAGGCAGCAAACGCGAGGATCGCGCCAGCGATCTTGGAGTTCATCATGGTTGTGTGTTGGAGTGGATGAAGGAATGAATGTATGAAAGGCAGCACTGGTCAGCGAATGACAGGACTTGTGTGTAGCCTTGAGAACGAAAGACGCGAGAGGAAAGAAAGTGAGTGAATGGGCCTGCCTGAGGTGATGCTGAAAGAGAGCTCTTGTTGACGATGGACGCAGCCTTGGACATACTTATAGGCAAGTGGTCAGCCTGGTTAGTCAAAGCCAAGAATTGCCAGCCTCTATAAAGTTCGTATTATGGCTTGGGTGTCTGCCGGCTGCCAAGAAAGAGGCATGGGTGCCGTTTCAGGCGCTGATGTGGAGGACTGACCGCTGCCCTTGTCTCTTGTGGGGATCCTTGGACTATGTGCGCTTAGCTCAAGTGTGATAGTCCCAGCGGTTCTGTCTCTGCGCTGCGCTGCGCCTGATGGCTAAATTTGGTTGGCAACGTCCATATCATGAGCAAGCGAATCCGCCCAGAGGTTCATGACGCGGTGGTCACCGCTCTGCCTGTGTGATGCGCACAAGGGCTGGGCTGGTCTGATCGTTGGTGATGAGGTGCTTCATCAACTCTACGCATGACAAGGACGTTTCCCGAAACATTTCCGCTCGTTTACAGTACAGTACTATAACTATTGGCTATGAGATAAGATTTGATCTCGAAATGCACCGATTGGGCGCAACGATCCTCATCACAGCAAAACTGAGGCATGAGACCCATTTCCCCCTAAAACAGCCCCTGTCGTGACTCGTGACTCGCGAGATGCTGCCCCGGCACTCCGCCGATACGGCCTGGTAATTAATATATTGGCGACATATGGTCCATTTTGTGGCCGCAGGTCCTCTGGACCATGGACTTCAGTCGTCAAGGTGCCCCTGGAGGAACCTTGCAGCGTTTCGAAATGCAGCGCGGGCCATTGTTTCCATGACTCGACGAGGCTCGCATCTGCGGCCAGACAGACCTGTTTCGGGATCCTCAAACGTTTGAAAACGCGCGTCTTCTGGCATGGCTACTTGTGTGATATGTTGGAGGGCATCTTGCTGCTGGTGGAGCCAGAGCGCGAGATGCGACTGCAACTGAGCGACGACGGCAACTTCACCAGTACATGTACCATAGTATTTCATTCAGAACTTTGGTCGGGTTAATTCTCTTTATAGGGCTGCCGTACCAATGCGAGCCTGGCGATTCTGATCAATTTCCAAAGTACATGTACCTAGGGCCACTTTGTTCTGGCTGGCATGAGAGACTCTTCACATGTCACAGGCGGTATAGAGCGCTGAAGCTCTGCCAAAATCATGAGGACGAACGCACGGTCTCCAGAAGAAGGGCCTAGGCTTCGTGTTACTCCACGCTCCGAGAAATTCGACAGGTCAACTGACCCGTAGACGCTGTGTAGGAGCGACTTGGCATGCGTGACCCCGAGTCCTTGGCGGAAGGCTGGAAGTTCATGACTGGATAGATATGCAACTTTGTGCCCAAGCATATACGCCCTGAGTTTTGTGTTTCACCAGCCCAAAATCACATGTTCCTTTGCCCAGCTGTTTTTCACGGTCCCAGGGTCCAGCGCCCAGAAATGCTGGGAGAAAAAGAAATGTGCATCGTGTAAGTTGTTGAGGAAGCAGAGCAATTCAGACTATTTCATCTGCATGTTCATCGCATGCTGCCTTGTCCATGACCACAGGTTGCCCTCCCCTTGGGTCGGATGGGCAAAGCCAACCTCTACCCTCCTGGGGACACCAGGGCGCCTCTAGCTGCTCACGATTCGGGACAACTGTATGTTCTTCATAGAGCAAGGGGCTTACATGTACAGGACGGCTCAGGTACGTGGGAAAACATGTACATGTATTGCCTAGAGCTGGGTGTGTGGCCCATTGAACCACGCCTTGTCACTACATGTACTTAACCCCTGGCCCAGGGTGGCGCAGCCGCCGCGAGAGACCTTGTTTCATGCTGTTCCAGAGTGACCATTGAAAGTTTCTCGAGCGAGGCTCTGTCGTCTTTGTCAATGGAACCTGCATAGTCGCTGGACAGCCTTCGGAGCTCTTGCATCACAGACTAAGGTGACACCACTCACCACGACCATCTTCTCGGGAGAATGCCATAGACATGTTGGTACAGCTAGGAGGCTCGTATCCCGAAGCCAAACCTTCTGTATCCTTCAAGAACGAGGCATTGCTCTACCATGGGTATTGGAGAAGGGCCCCTCGGCTTCTACCCCAGGACCATGTGGCGTATCGTGGAGGGGCGTCGTTTTAATGTGTATCTTAAGGGTAGACCAACCAGCAACTTTTTATAAGAAAAGGAGGGGTTGCCCGAACGGCGTTGATGGGCGTTGGACTGTCTTTGTTTTCAGTCGGGACATCAGGGGCCTCTGAGAATCCGCGGCACATCAGCACAGCTACGGACACCCAGACACGCCTACTGATGAGCTGCCATGTGGCCACTCTTCGGGTCAGGCCACCGGCCGGTAGAAGCACCGTAGTCACTCGAACAATCCGTTCATGCATGCTGGCCGAGTCTCACGAGCGAATAACCGGCGTTGAAGAGCTCGGCGTATGAGTCAGTCCGGTGATCCTATGCGTTACAGTAACTATTGATCGGTATTCTTCGTAGAATGTATTTTCTCTACATGTAGACCACTCTGTCCGAATCTTTCGACTTTCTACGGTATCCAATCTCCTAGCAAGCGAGAGGCTGTATGTTCCTTGGGGGCATGGCTGCGTTCCTCCTGTTTGGCCCAGTCGTCTGTTTAGGTAGGTCTTGGCAATGCATCATCTCACCATGGCCCTCAACCAGCTTCATTACGACCCGGATTTCAACGCCAGTGCACCCGTGTTCTCGCAGGGTCGTGGTTATACCGCCACGAGTGTCGAGCAGCTTCGTCAGGATGCTTCTGCGATGGAACACCTGCCCCCCCTTCCCGACGAAATCATCAAAACAAAGATCTCCTTCAAGAGCCACGACGGAGAAACCATTTGCATGGAGCGTTTCATAACAAAGGATCTTGCAGAAGCCCCGTTTCCCACGCCAGCTGTTGTCTACGCACACGGGGGCGGCATGGTCTGCTTAGACGTGAATGCTTCGGCGCCGACAGTTTCCTCCCTTGTCCTGGGAGCCGGAATCCCTTTCTTCGCGGTTGAGTTTCGGAATGCCCCTGAGCAGAAAGGTCCGGGCTTGGCCCTGGATATCTATCATGGTCTGCGGTACTTATCTGAGCACGCGGACGAGTGGAATGTCGATCCCGCCCGCCTCTGCCTCTTTGGAGTCTCTGGAGGCGGTGGCATCGCAGCAGCCGCCGCTCTCCTCGCCCGTGATCAAGGCCTCAGTCCACCCTTGGCCATGCAGGTCCTTGTCTACCCCATGCTAGACGACCGAACCGCACTGGCGCCTGATGACCCGCGGCACGAGTATCTCTTGTTCTGGTCGGATGCTACGAACCGCATGGCATGGCGCGCGGTGCTGGGCGTCGACAAGGCTGGCATGGAGGGTGCCGACGTGTCCATCTATGCGGCCCCGGCGCGGGCACGGGATCTCAGTGGTTTGCCGCGAACATACATCGACGTGGGTGGCTTGGACCTGTTCAGAGACGAGGACATGCAGTACGCCGCTCGCCTGGCCGCAGCCAATGTACCGGTCGAGTTCCACTTGTGGTTCGGCCTGCCGCATGGTTTCGAGTCGGAGGATTCGCCGCCCGCCACGGCCGCCATGGAGGCGAGGTTACGCTTCTTGCGGAGGCTGTAGATAGTGTACGAACCTTAGAGCTACTCATTAGCGAATACTATTCACGCCGCGACGAAAAGATGGTCATCATGAGTTCATTGGCTCTATCTGTCGCCATTTCCTCCATGGCGTCTCGGCGACAGCCAAGGTGGGTGGACCAAGTTGGTACAGGTCCTCCAACCCATCCAACAGTCCTCCCGCCCCGATACGCCGCCGCCGAGACAAAAGTCTAATCTAGTAAAGAGCATCATGTTTTCCTCTATCCGCAGCCAGCAGGCATTTGTACAGGCTGCATCCAATTGGAGACCAAAAATTCCAACCAACCGGTAAGAAATGAGTACTTTTTGCTCAGGGAATTCATTATGCAACAAAGGAAATTATAATCATGGGTGAAGAGGGGGGTCGTGCTCGTCAAGATCGTAGATGCGTGTCGGAAAGTAGGAGAGGGGGGGCTTGCGACCGACGCGGCGCTTAGATGTCGTCCTCGTCGGAGAAGACCTCCTCACCACGCTTGCGGCGGGCCATACGCTCTGCACACATGGTTAGCATGAAACTTGATTGTCCCGAGACCGGGAGTGCTTACCCTTCTTCTTCTTGCGAGCCTCAGACGAGGTCAGCTTGGCCTTCTTCTTGGTGCTGACAATCTTGTTGCCCATGGCGTCGAACTTCTCCTCCTCCTCGTCGTCGTCACCCTTCAGGCGAGGACCAGAGCCCTGACCGGTCACCCAGTTGTGGCCGGAAGGAGTCATCTTGCCGTCCATGACAGCCCAGACTTCCTCAGTGAGATCCTTGGTGAACTCGGCAGAGTGAGTGATGATGATGACACCACCCTCGAACTTCTTCAGGGCCTTGGACAGGGCACCGAGAGAGTCACGGTCAAGGTAGTTGGTGGGCTCGTCGAGGACGATCAAGTGAGGGCGCTGCCACGAGCAAGCGGCCAGGACAGTCTTGACACGCTGGCCACCAGACAGACCACGCATGCGCGAGTGAGAGACAAGCTCGGCATCGAGACCAAAGTTGGCGCAGTGGGCCTCAATCTCCTTGCGGACAAGGGGACGGAACTGACCAGAGGCAAGGGCCTCCTTCATGTCGACGTCGGCAACCATCTTCTGGTGAGAGGCCAACAGCTCGGAGCGGGGCAACCAGGCGTTGTCGGCGGACATCATGGGAGTCCAGCGCTCGTTCTTCATGCCAATGTTCTCGCCAAGGGCAAACGAACACTCGTACTCGTACGAGTTCTTGAACTTGCGGCGCGAGTTGATGCCAATGACGCGGCGGGGAGTACCCTCAATCTTGAACACCTTGTCCATGGCCTTCTCGTCATCCTCGGTGATGATCTTGTTGGCACGGTCCATGGTCTCACGATCCTCACCAGTCTGGAAACGCCACTGGATGTACTCGGAGGGAGTGGAGTCGAGGTGGTCGTCAATGTGGGCGAAGGCGTGCTGCTTGATGTAGGCGATACGGATGTTCTCGTGCTGGTAGATCTCACCCTTGGTGGGGATGAGCTCACCAGTGAGCACGTTGATCAGGGTCGACTTGCCAGCACCGTTGGGGCCAATGACGGCGATACGCGAGCCGAGCGAGCACTGGAAGGTGATGTCCTCGATCTGGGGCTTGGAGGTACCAGGGTACTGGAAGGTCATCTTGGTAGCACGCAGGATGGCCTTGGCCTTGGTCTTGACACCCTCGAGGAAACCGGGCTCGGGGAAGGTGAACTCCATCTCGGAGGCGCCAAGCTCGTAGTAGGACTTGGCGGAGGGCACGCGCTTGACAAAGTCAGCCAGGTTACCACGGTAGCGCTTGAGCTTGAAGCGCTCGTAGTGGATGATGTGCTGGCAGATGTTGTCGAGGAAGCCAGAGTCGTGGGAGACGACAATGGAAGTGCAAGGGGAGTTGATGAGGTACTCCTCGAGCCACTTGACGTTCTTCACGTCCATGTGGTTGGTAGGCTCGTCGAGCAGCAGAATGTCGGGAGCCTCGAAGACGGCACGGCACAAAGCCAGCTTCATCTTCCAACCACCAGAGAGGGCGGTGATCTGACCAGCAATCATCTCGGGGCTGAAGCCGAACTCGATGAGGCGCTTCTCGACTTCCTCCTGGACGGTGTCGACCTTGGCCTCCTCGAGCTTCTTCATGGTCCAGTCAATGGTGGTCATCTCAGTGTCGGCAGAGTCAAGGTCGTGCTCGACAAAGACGGTCTTGACCTCAGACTGCTTAGGGAAGCCCTCAACCTGCTCGTTGTTGATGGCACGCATGAGAGTGGACTTGCCGGAACCGTTGGGACCGCAAAGACCGTAGCGCTGGCCACGCTTGAGACGGAGGTGAGTCTGGTTGAGCAGGATCTTGGCACCGTAGGCGAGGGAGAAGGTGCAGTTGCAGAGATCCTCACCCTCCTCCTCGTCCTCCTCGGCGGCGGCCTCATCGACAGCGCCGGGAGAAGCCTTCTTGCGAAGGGTCTCGATCATGGCCTCGGCATTGTCGATGCCAGTGACGACAGCGACGTAGGGCTTCAGGTTCTCAACCCAGATCATGGGCTCAGACTCCTTCTCGTCGATGAGCTGACCAGCAATGGCGGCAATGTACTCAGCGACAGGACCCATCTTCTCGAGGTAGTTGCCGTACTTGGGCTTGAAGACCTCGTTGAGCTTGGCCAGGACGACGTTGAGGGCACCGTCGTTGCGGGCCTCGGGAATGACACCATCCTTGATGTTACCGACACGGTTTAGTGTGTCGAGAGCCTGCTTGGTCTTCTCACGAGCCTCGGGATCAGCCAGGTTGTCGTAGTTCTTCTGGAGACCGGGCATCATCTTGGGCAAGAAAGGAGCGACAATGTTGGGGTCGTCGACAAGCTTGCACATGTTGTCGACAATGACAGCGGCCTTACGCTTGATACCAGTCTCGCGCTCAGCAAGACCACGATCAAGCAGGGGAACCATGAGGGCAAGAGTGGGCTCCTGGACCTCAGTGACGAAGGTGGTGGCACCGAGCAAGTGAACGGTCTCGGGGACGTTCTCGGGCTTGGCGATACACTTGATGAGCTCAGGAATGAAGCGCTCGATATCACGGTTGACAATGAGCTGGCAGAGCTTCTCCATGGCCTTGTAGGCGCGGTCCTTGACCTCCTTCTTGGTGTCCCACATGGCCTCGGAGATGACGGGAATCAACTCAGGCACACGGTAGGCCAGCTGGGCAGGGGCGGAGGCGACCAGGGCATCAATGAAGTCAAGGGCAGCCATCTTCTCGTTCCACTTCTGGGCGTTGCGGATCGATTCGATGATGTGGGGAAGGGCAGCCTTGGCGGCATTGCCCTTGATGGCGCCAGCGATGGCGAGGACAGCCGCCTGAGCGGCAGTCTTCACGTTGGCAGTCTTGTCACCGACGGCAGCCAGGACCTTGGGGAGGAGAACCACAAGGTAGGGCTCGACGGCAGCGGAGACCTCAGCGTGGGAGGCAATCTGCTCAATGGCGATGCAGGCGCGCTCACGGGCGACAGCATCCTTCTTGCTGGTCAGCTGCTTCTCGATGTTATCGATGAGCCTGTGAAATCATTAGCACTTTTGCTCGGCACTGAATGAAATTTTTTTAGTGGGCGCCAGATTTCCCCTAGTGAGGGGCAAAAACGCTGTGCAGAGAGAAAAAAAAAAGTTGCCCCTCGTTCCGTGCACACACGCAGGTCGCAGACTTGCGCCAGGCGAATGCCACTGCCGTATGCTCATCTTGAGGGAAGGCCAACAATTTTTTCCCCCAGCACAAGCAGATAGAAATCTGCGCCCACAGTCAAATTATTGATAGACTCACTTGCTGGGCACATCCTGGTCCTCGATACGGCCGTTGACGAAGCTGGCGAGCTCACCAGCCGACTCCTTGATGGCGGCAGCCTCGGTAGAGACGGTGAGCTTCTGGAAGAGCTCGTCGAGCACCTTGACGGACTGAGCGTTCTCGGAAGGCATCTTGTCGTTTTCGGTAGAGACTTGGAGTTTTCGTTGAAGTCGAAGAATCTCAAGTAGTAGACTAGTACGATTGAACGTCTAGATCTGATGAGGGCAAGAGTGTCGATGGAGGGGTCGAACTCTGTGCGAAGGTTGCGGGGCTGTTCGTGGAGGAAACGAACAACACGTGCAGGGAAGAAGAGATCAAAAGAGGACTGATGAAATGATCAAGTCCACGCGGTTCGTCTTGGAGGAAGAGACGGACCTATCTCAGAAGTTGGATGATGGAGGAAAGCAAAGGTGGAGGGGCAGGAAGACAGAGTGGTTTAAGGAGGGGAGGGCCAGGTTTTCCCTGAAAAGGGCTCGCCGTCGCCGTGCACGACCAATTTTTTTTTTTCGCGCTCGCCGCCTGTCTGTCCCGCATTGCTCCTTCCCTCCCCTCAACACAAGCGCCCATTTTGAAAACTCTGCCCCTCCATTGGCGGGGCGGCTCCGGCTTATCGCGCTTATCGACGTGACGCTATTCCCAGAAGAGTCAAACACAAAAGCGGTGAACTGCGATGGGATTCCGGTCTCTGGTTGTCGAGGCGATCGCATTTCGGAACAAGCGAACCAGCGGACTTGCCTTTTCTTTGAGGTAGATGAACTACTGAAACTGAAAAGGAGCAACTATGGCAGATATCATCTCGCTGATCGGCCTGTAACACATACAATAAGCTTGCTTCCATAGCTGACCGTCTGCGTGCCTACCTCAGAACTGTGTCAAGATGGCAGAATCTTCCCACTAATCGTGGCGTTTGCCACTCTGTCACTAGGCATGTCCAATAACTTTCTCCGGCATAAGGTGCAACTCAAGGTATGATTGGGCTGACGTAGCTTTCGGAGAAGTTTTTTGATTTCCATTGTTCTGCTAAGCTCCCCAGGCTAACCGAACGGCCTTGGCGCCCAGTTGTCGAGCCACGTTGTCACCACGTCAACGTTCAAGTGGCCAGTTCATTGCGCCACCAAACTGCTGCGTACATCGTATCTGGTTCACATCAAATGGTCTCTTGCTTCTGAGTGTGGTCACTGAAGTCTATCGATGAACTTGAAACCCGAAACCCCATTCGGACTGACGCATTGACCCCAGGGCTTCGTGGGGCCCCGGACATTCTGCGATGCTTGCAAGCGTCTCACCGACAGTTGCAATGTCTCGCATGAAGGCATTACAACCCTGCTAGTGAAAATGCAAAGGAGATTTTTTCCTTTTTCGCGCTACGTAAGGCCTGGCCGTTGCATGGAAGCTGTCAGGGTCGCGCGTCTCTGTGATGGATTATATGCTGATTGAACCACCTACAAATGCAGTGCCTGGATACGAACTTGCCATCGATTGAAGCAATCCAACTATAGCCCTGTCTTCTCGTGGATCTTTCTGGGTCGTTTCTCATGTATTCTTCTGTCACAGTGGTACCCACTTGCTGATCTTCGCCCGCTCATGCACTCGACCAGCTTTAGTTTATCTGACATGCATCTCTATCATTTCTTGCCAGCATCCTCCTTCAGCGAAACAATTCTGTTGAGCACGATCTTGTCTTCTGTGGTATCCGAGTCAAGTGCCTGCTGGGTGTCAGTTTAGATCGGGGAACGGAGCTGCAACGACCTACAAAATAAGCCACGCGCATGGCCTGGAAGCGCACGCTCTCTGGACCACCCTTGCCCAGCTCGCTCTCACCGGCTGCCTCCGGCCAGGGAGCCCGCCGCCGCACTTCATCAAAGCCGCTCTCAATGACGGCATTGTGATAGATGATCTCGCTTTCTGGGTTGATGTCATTCAAGAAGCCACCCTCGACGTCTTCAGGCTTCTCGCTCTTGAAGAGCTGATTGTGTATGCGGGCTTCCACCGTCTTCGAGCCCTCTGTGCCGACCCAAGAAATGTATGTCTTGGGCTTCTTGGTCTCCTTGTCGAATACACCGCGGATCTCGGTGACCTTCCCAGTCTCGGGGTCCTTGGTAAACGATGTCGCCTTGATAGGATACTGAACGTTGAGGAGACCAACAGATTTGTTGGGCGCGAGTCGGAAGTAGTCCTTGCTATCCTCCTCACGGAAGTCGGAACGGTCAATGTAGATGGTAGGGGTAAATTTGACGACATGGGAACCCATCTTGGGGTCTTTGGGCGAGAATGGGATGTCAATATCGCTGGGCTCAGCATCCTCTACCACAACTGGGATAGGGTCCAGGATGAGCATGAGACGAGGCACCGTCTTCTCCAGGTACTTGCGAACAGACTGCTCAAAGCGGTGAACAGGCAAGGCCGTGGCGTTGGTTGTCACGCCGAGCTCGTTGATGAACTCGAGAATTGCACCTGGCGGAACACCACGGCGCTTGATGCCGATCAGTGTGTACAACCGCGGATCGTCCCAGTCACGCACAATCTTCTCTTCGACCAGTTTCATAATCTTCCTCTTAGAGAGGACAGTTCCGAAGAGGTTAAGTCGGCCGTATTCACGCTGCATTGGTTCGTAGACCTTGAGGGTCTTGTTCAACCACTCGTAGGACACGCGCGACTGGATGAACTCTGTCGTGCAAAGAGAGTGTGTAATCCCCTCAAAGCTGTCACAGAGACAGTGAGTGAAGTCGTAAGTGGGATAGATCTTCCAATCCCACCCAGTGCGATGATGAGGCTGGTCGGTCTTGATGCGATACGCGGCCAGGTCCCACATCTGAGGGTTGCCGTCGGTAATGTCCTGCTTCATGCGCAAAAAGACCTCCTTGGGCTTGTACTTCCCGTCTCGCATGTCTCTGAACTTTTGCAAGTTATCCTCGACAGTCTGCTCGGCATGTGCACATCGGTATCGCTCATGGGACCCCTTCTCTCCGCCTCGCTGGTGCTTGATCTCCGTGTCGTTGCAAGAGCAGACGTAAGCTTTGTCCATCCTGATCATTTCCTCGGCAAGATCGTAGAGCTTCTGGAAGTTGTCGCTGGAGTATGTGATCTTGTACGGTTTGAATCCTAGCCATTCGACAATCTCCTGGATCGCTGTGAAGTATTTCTCCTCCTCTTTCTCCGGGTTCGTATCGTCGAATCGAAGGTAGCAGACTCCGCCGTGGTATTTGGCGAATCCAAAGTTGATCGCAATGGCCTTCGCGTGGCCAATGTGGAGGAAGCCGTTGGGTTCTGGAGGGAAGCGGGTGACAACATTCTTCTCTGGGCGCTCCTTGTAGACGTCTGCCAACCAGCCGATCTTGAACATTTGCTCGGGGTCAGTCGCGGTCTCCTCCGCCTTGGGCGCAGCGGGCTTGGCCTGAGCTTGTGCAGGGCCGGCCGCAGCCTTCTCAGCGCGAGCCTTCTCCTGCGCAGCCTTCTTTGCGCGCTTCTGCTGACGCTTCTTGAGCTCAGCTTTGGAGACCATCTCCCCCGTCTCCTCGTCAAGCTGCAGCTTGGGCATGTTTTGGGTGATTTCCTCGGCCATGATTGCAGCGACAAGGCGTAATTGTCAAACTTGATCCCTGGGATGGTGTTTTGGGTGCGTCCTTGGACCTTTGAGCGCGCACCCTGGAAAATGTGAGTCAACACTGTCACTCTGCTGCCCGACTCGCTTGGAGGGGCCGAAGAAAACAAAGACCCCGCCAGCGAGAATGGCGATAAGCAGATAAGAGCTCTCCAGTGCGACCATTCGGTGCCAAGGAAACAACCAAGGAGCTCCGACTTGTACGTCTAAATGATTGCTACGTACCTTATGCATTGCCTAGATAGAAATCTGACGACATTTATTGTACAAGGCTGGAAGGGTTCGAAGGGGCTTCCGCTGAGTAGAAAGATCCTACAGCGGTTATCCAAGCTCGCTTCATCCTGAAGCACCTCTGTTAGGGAGCTACGTCACTGTGCGATGCCCATCACAGTAGAACCTGCGCCTCAAGCCAGCTGGCAGTTCACATGTTTGTATTCAAATCACTTCAGTTCAATCTCACAATTCGTATCAAGGATATTCCCCGCCGCGTCGTAGCGTCAAAAGTCGCGTGCTCCCCCTTGACGCGAGCAGACCAATTTGGCATCGTTCTGCCTTGGCAACTCTTTGTCCGGACTCCAGAAGGAATCTTGGACAACGACAAGCTCCTTCTCACTCAACCAGCACACTTTAAACAAACGTACAAAAGTTCGATCAGCGTCTTTCATACAGTCCACTCACTACTGTACTCGATATTGTTCAGGCACTGAAATTTTCCATCACGAGTCAGCCCGCACCTCTCGCCAGCCTCAGGAGTCAAGCGACCGCGTACTTCCGTGACCTTGAGTGAGCCAAAGCTCAACTCACGGGTAGAGACAAACGAGAACCCGTTAATGAAGGCTGCTTACAGAAGTTTTCAATCAGTCTGCCCAGGCCGGAAGCCCTTTTCTCAGGCCCAATTGCGACCTCGCAAAACCCTCTGCCCGGTACCGCCTGCTGGGCAGTTTTGGAAGGGTACGCGCGCGTTTCTCTCAAGGCCACGGTTCACTTCAGGGGTTGCGGTCAACATCCATCATCGCAAGTTCAACTCAGTCAGGATGGCTGACTCCGACTACAAAGATATACCGACAGTCACCGACCTGTACAAGCACGGTGACCTGGAGCCCAGCCACAATTCTCACGAGGCCCCTTCAGAGTCTATCAATGCCCGCGTCTCCCTTATCCGGGGCGACATCACAGCCTTACCCGTCGACGCCATTGTCAACGCAGCGAACTCGAGCCTTCTGGGTGGCGGCGGGGTGGACGGCGCGATACATGCCGCCGCCGGTCGACAACTGCTTGCCGAGTGTAAGACACTCAATGGCTGTCAACCTGGCAAGGCCAAGATCACAAAAGGCTACAAACTGCCAGCAGCGCATGTCATCCACACTGTCGGACCTAAATACCACAGCATGCCAGCGAAGGAGGCCGAACAGACGTTGAAAAGCTGTTACCGGGAATGCTTGCGGGTGGCCGTGGAAAACGGTGTCAAGACAATCGCATTTTGTGCCATTAGCACGGGCATATATGGATATCCGCAGATGGAGGCTGCCAAGGCCGCTTGCAAGGAGGTCCGAAGGTTCCTCGAAGGAGAACATGGCGAGAAGCTCGAGCGGGTCATCTTCACAACTTTCACCGCACCTGATGTGGAGGCCTACGAGGAGATGGTACCGCGATACTTTCCTCCGGCCCATTGAAAAGAACGTGGCGCCTCAATCCGCGGGGAGCCCGGATGTTGCACATGATCAGGCCTGTGGATTGGTAGCGTGAACGTTGCATCATGTTGCTTCTGGACAGCGAGGCAAGAGCATCACCACTACCAAGTACCGGCAGTTGGAGACCAGTGTGTTGGTTGCTTGATTATCATTCAGGCTGCGGAAATATTATGATTCGCACTGAAACCAAATATGAGGACACATGGTGCTGCACAAAAATTGACTATTCCAGCTCAACCCTTGCCAGCTTCTCGTGAACTTGAAGAGCTTTCACTCAAGCCGAAAGCATCTCGCCACACTGAACGCTCAGATAACTGCACAGCTCTGTCACCCTACTCGGAGCTGCTGCCGCTGGCTCGGCCAGCTACGTCCTTCTTCTTCCCCTTGTCCTTCTTTCTCCTCTGCCCGGGCTTGGCCTGTGTCGCCTCCACCTCTGCCGGCTTGTCGTCTTCCACGCTAGCGATGGCCTTGCTGGTATCGACGCCTACGGCCTGGGAGATTTCTTTGAGCATAGCCTTGAGCTCCGTGACCTCGGTGCGCAGCTTGTCCAACTCGACCAGCGCAGGGTCGTCCTCGACATTGGACTTGGCTGAGTCACAGATCTTGGCCCACTCCTCCGATTGGGCATCGACCTCGGAGGACATTTGCTCCCACTCTTCGACAACATCGTCATCTTCTTCTCCCCGCGAACGGTTGTAACGGATCTCGGCCGCCTTGCGGGTCTCGAAGAACGCCGCGACGACCAGCAAGGGCGAGTACAGGACACCCATGACGCAGTCGTTGAGAAACTCGTACGTGTGCTTGGGCATCCACCACTCAAAGAGACCCGAGATGATGATTTCGACGAGGTTGAGCGGCGCAATGTAGACATTCTCGTCAGGTGCACGGACGAACTGCATGGTCTTTTGGGCGAGCAAGGCCAAATATTCGTCATCGGCGTTGCCGTAAATATCCTCGTAGGCCGAGTTGTAGAGCGCGATAAGAATGTTCAGCAGGATGATCTGGCGCCGTTAGCTTCCATCGTTGTTGATGCAGGGAAATAGTACGAACCATGACAATGAATGTGAAGCAGTAGTACAGAATCAATCCCCACGGATGACCAAATTGCTCAAATCCGTCGAATTCCGGGCTTCCCAGGATGGCCTTGAGCATGTTCTCCATGATGAACCAGACGTCGTCCGCCACCAAGTCATCTGCGAGATCCAATCCAACGAAAGCTTGCGTGAAGCCAATGATGATGATGATCAACAAGGCGAAGAAGATGACGGATTCCTTCATCATCACCTTCAGTACCACCAGCATTGCACCGAAGAAGCGGAAGCTGTCAAGGTACAGGAGCAGACGGCCCCAGAACAGCGGCGCCACAAAAGCCAAGATGTTGTAGCTCTGTTCGCTGAAATGCGTCCTGGCCGAAGAGCCTTGATGGTGGGAGAGGCCGAGGACACGGAGAACGAAGGAGGCGGTCAGGAACGCATAGAGGACCCCATTGAAGGCATCCCAGAAGCCGAAAATATGGTACCCGGCCTTGTAGAACTTGACGAGCTGTTCGCAGATGAAGCCGATGGTGAAGATGTACAGGATAACCTCGGCGCCGTCGAATTCACCCGATGGATTGATCGAATTGATGGCCGAAGTATACAGTATCAAGTAGACGAGGGAGAAGAGCATCTGGGCGGCGTTTTGGTACATTGGCGCTCGCATGCGGTCGGGGTCCATGTGCACGAAGAAGTTGGGATTGGCCTTGTCCTTGTAGTCAACGAAGACAGTCGGGTCGTTCTCGTCCTGGACAAGCCAGCCGCGCCAGAGGTAACTGATGCATTTCTGGTAGCCAGAGGATCCAATCACACGCACTTCGTGTAGGTCGACGGCTCTTTCGATGGCATTGAGCGGGCGTGTGGTCTCGCCATGGATGAGAAACGAGTACCGGCGGAGTAGGACGACGTGCAAGAGGTAGTCAGTGTCCTCCTCTGTCTCGATGCTGGGTGCTGTCAGCCTCCCTGTCATGGCGGAGGGCGTAGCGAATCCTTACATTTGCTTCGCGATCACACCGCAGGCGACAGCTCGCAGATGATGCAGGTCGGCATCCCACAGCTCCACGACGGCTTCATGGGTGAACCAGCGCTTGTTCACAAGCAGGCAGTACACCACGCAGCCCTTTGCCTCTTCTCCGCCCGCTGATTTGGCTGCCTCGATGACTTTTTTCGTGATGATGCGACTGTGGGCCCTGGTGACTTTGCTCTCTTCCATCTCGCAGGGAATACATTCCTGAATAAGGTGTCGTAGCTTGAGGCATGTTTTAGTCACCTCGATAGGCGGAATAGCGCAGTGAGCTTGCTCGGAATGATGAGGCAGTACTGGAAAGTTCTTAGCTGCGTGGTACCAAGCCAGGAGCACGACACGTACGAGTCTCTTCCTCTTGGAGCCAGGCTAGGTGATCAGACCGATGACCCTCACTGGTGTGGTGATCCCAGCCGAGGAGTCTGTCCAAGGAGCTCCATTTTCCTAGATTGACCATGTTGAGAAATCGGGAGCTTGTCAACAGCTCAATCGGTGAGGTCGCGTGCTTGTTGCGCGCAGTAGTGCGGACTCCCAAGTGTCGCGCTGCAGGCGGTGCCAATTGATCAAGCTGGAGAAGCAAAGAGGAAGCCTTGCGCAGCGCAAGCTTGAGGCGACCAGAGCTGCTGTCGTGGGTTGACGCTGAAGATCTAGATATCTGGGCTAACGCCTAATCGCCGCTGAGCAGAGGGGAAGAGCTGCTTAAGAGGGAAGCAGGTTTCCGTTGGTTCCCAGCCATCACCGTCTGCCGCCGCCAGTAAACATGACGTGACCCTTGTGAGACAAGCCCAGGGAATGAGACAGAGTATTAACAAACCGTGCTTTTATCGCCATAATGTGCTCGTTATCTCTGTTAGTGGCACAAGATCAGCCGGACTGGCGCCCCCCACATCACGCTGGCGGTTCCCCAGCCCTTGCATGCCATTCAAACTTGGGGAGCTGAAGTCTGGAGTCTGGACCGCTCGGTCAGCTACAGCCCGTCCGGACGAGCTCAGCAGCGCCCAGTTGAGGCTGCGCTGGTGAGTTTCATCAGCTCAAGTTTCCTGCAGCGCTGATGCGCCCGGGCCAAAGCTCAATCTATCACAGGCGCCAAAAACAACCGCTACCGACTGCGCGACCATGGTGCGATCAATAGCTTATCGCCGTCAATGATACGGATATTTGACGCTTAATTACTTTGGCAACGAGCCATTGCCCTGCTTTTCAATCGATATTCTGTGGTGAAGGTCGCAAAACCTTTCTTGTTGTAGCCAGGTCACTTGCCAGTGCTCGCATAACGCAGTACCTTGTGCAGTATCCAAGACGGCTCTCTTTCGTCCGGGGCACTGTATCATCATGAATGCAGTACAATTTCCCAGGTTCACGGTTGCCAAATGCCATCCATCGGATAAAGGCAGCTCATGGTGAGATTGGCAGACGTGCGCCACTAACCTGAATACAGCATCCCACCACTTGACCACCACCATGGCTCTGTGCGGGGCGGCGCAGTCCGGCATGCATCTGATGGGCAATTCTGCAAGGCCAACGCATGCGACCATCTTCGAATGACTGGAGAACCACACTGGACCTTGGCTGCACGCTTGATCTTGGGCCCGTTGGTGTTCGTTGACTCATTACTGATGGAGGCGTAAGATGGCCAAAGTCGCAAAATCGCGTTTCTGCTCACCGTACATTGCCTCAACGGTTGCCAAGCGCATTCCTTCAGCCCAAGCTCGGGTCTGTGGGCGACTGCGTGCCTTTGACCGCAGTTCCAGTGGCAGCTTCTGCCTGGCCAAATACTTTGCCTCACAGTGCTCAACAGTCAAGTGCTTCCAGACGAACGGTGCGACTACCGCCTCGGATACAAAACTTGGCAGTCGGTCGTACAGATGACTCGAATGACGATTCCCTACTGGGATTATGAGTGGAGGGCACGCGCGCCAACCCGTAACAACGCAGCCATGGAGATCCAGGTGCGCCCACCTGTCATGGGAGAGGAGCCTAGTGAGAATTGACAGAATGCTGTCATGAGTGGCATGCCATGACCATGCCGATGGGCAATCCGCTGCAGTCACCAATCAGCTTGTGAAAGAGGCCAAACGACGGATCAGGCTCAACAGGCCGTGCAGGCTGGAAGCCCATCGCGAATTTCTGTCGCGGATAAGCAGGCCAGTCGGCTGCGATGATCATGCCAACGGACAGTAGACTCAAAAGTACCTCTGTTCGCGCAATCTGCTGGGGATGTTATACAAGTCGGCCGTGTTGCACTTGTTTGTTTGCTTCAGCCTCCAGCCCCTGCTGCAGCCACACGTCTGCCTAGGATAGGGGCGGCCAACGTGTGCAGAGTGCATGCCGTATACATTCAGCATGACTACCTTACCTACGAAGCGTCGGTGTGTGCAGATGCGTGCAGCTCAGCGCGATGCGTCAGCTGCCACTGTAGCCTGGAGGCACTGTCAACGGCTGGACCATTGCTGACCGAGTCTGACTCTACAAAACTGACCGCGATACCTTTCTCGATCCCCCTCCAGCCTGAAATTCTGTTTTTAAGATATCCGCCAAAGTTGCCCTTGTTTCAATTGGACACTATTTTTTTTCCCCTGAGGTGCCTTATACTCGCAGGTCCCTGTGGCCCCGACCATCGACTCTGCATTCGCAGTCCACGACGCCTGCTGCTGTGGTTGACCGCATAGTTATATGTGATTTTGATCACCCATCGTCTCCCATTTCTTCGCATTTGCAGTACAGCTTCCCTTAGCTTATACGACGCTCCCGCAGTGTGGTCTCTATTATCTCCACACCATCTAGGACGAGACCAGTCAGCGCGCAAGAATCAGGCTCCGAATACGACTTTGTCGCGCGGCTAACTAGCTTACAAGCTGGCGCCTTCCAAGTAAATCTGCTGGCTTTGAGCAACACATCGTGGACCCTATTAACATGTTTCACAGTCACGGATATCTTTTGGGTCCAAGAGCGGGAGCGGTGTCCCTGGCAGTCGCATCTCAGCTGTGGTTCATCTGACCTCTGTCACGTTGACTACATCAGTCAAGCTCCTCTCCTCTCCTCTCCTCTCCTCTCCTCCTCATCTCGCCTTCCTCTCTCTTGCTTGATTCTTCTCGAATTCTTGACGGCCCCAACTGAAATCCGACAATGGAGAACGTTGAAGAATCTGTTGTGACCAAAAAAGCAACAGTGCGCACCGGCGAACCTCGATTGGGCCGCGCTTCAGTGAACCCATCAGCAGAAGCACAGGACGCCTCGACGAAAAGAGTAAAGAAGTCAAAGTCGACCAGCCAGAAGTATGGGCATAGGGAATCCACCAAAGGCTCGAAGAAGAAGAAGACAAAACAACATGGCATAAAAGTCCCCAAGGATCTCGCTGACTCCTCTAACGATCAGGAAGGGGATGACGACGAGTCCGACTCTTCTTCTGCTGGCAATGAGTCTGGCGACAGCGACACCGAATCACTCGAAGAGCCCCATCGTAAACCGTCCAGAAAGAGCAAGCGCAGCAAGCGAGGCAGACGCGACAAGAGGAGGTCAACTGGCGACGTCGTCTCTGACCAAGATGGCTCGCTGACTGAATCCACGGATGATGAAAGACGGAAGACCAAGTCTTCTCATAGCAAGAGAAAGACAGAACGGCAGAAGACGGGTATCGAGGAGCGCATGGAAGCCCTCGAAAATCTCATCACACATCATGTCGCTTCACTTTCCGTCGGATCACCATCGCCGCAGTACCCGGCACCGCAGAGCTACCCGTCCATTTCGCAGGCTGTCGATCCGCTGGCCTTTGCAGGAGGTTATCGACCGCCCCCTCCGCCTGATCCTACTCTGGCGTTCAACAACGCGCCCAGGGTGAAGAGCCGAGTGCCTTCAACCCAAGGACTGCTCAATTTACGTGCTGTACGCGGGACGGCAGATCCAAAACAGCCGCTTGAGAACGATGATGGTGCAGGTGGCGACGATGGGGAGGCGATGCCGAAAAAGCCCGATTACAAGAGAGTGGACTCTGTATGGGATTCGAGCATGTACACGTTCAAGCTGCAAAGCAGTGTCAAAACCAGCACCGATCCTCAGTTTGACGGCTACGTCTTTCACGTGCGCCGGACTTTTGACCACGAGAACAAATATCGCCGCACGTATGTTGACATTAAGAGCAAGCTGCTGCGCGAGTGCCTGCAGGATGTCATCAAGAACGTCAGCGGCATCAGTTTGGTGGATGAGACGCCGAAACTGGATCCCAACTTGCTCTACCTCTACTACAAAGAGCTCAAGGCGCACTTGAGTGCGCTCAAAGAGCTTGAACCGGCGGGCGAGACACGGAAGCAGCGCAAGAAGAACCAGAAGCGTCTGGACGACAAGAGGAAGCACCTACGTGTCCTTCTCAAGTACTTGTACGAGGACTATCGCGACGTCCAGAACACCCTGGAGCCCATGCTCTCGAGTGGCTTGATCACTTACGAACTCCTGTGGGCGCTGTGGAAGCCCAACACCCTGCTCTACGCACCTACCTACGGCCAGCATGACACACCGAGGGCCTTCAAAGTGGATGTGGCCGAGAAACACAGCACGATGATGAAGGGCGAGTTTTACCACATTTCCGGCAAGTACTTTGAGTTTGATGGCAAAAATTACGGGTACGGTACGACGTCTGTGGAGGTGCCCGAGTTCAAGGGGGCCAGAAGGATCACGTCTCTTCCATGCTATCCACTCGAGTACCACAGAGACGCTGCCAAGTTGACCAGCGATCTCATTGAGCGGGGGAAGAAGTTCGTCGCCCTGAGCGGAGTGCATTTCCGGGCCTTTTCGGGCATGGCCTTTATGAAACGCAAGAAGAGCGTTCTCAAGTTCAATATCAACAACAGTCGCATCATGGTCGACCCGGCCATCTTTCGCCGCACGAACCCAAACTACTATGTCTCCACCGTCCGATCCAAGGAACACGACGACGCTTGCATCCCGGACAATTCAGACGCCTCGGGCGAGGAGTCTGGGTGCGAGTGCAACGAGTCAGAGTCAGCGGACGAGCTTGAAGAGATGAGAGCTACCGATGGCGAACACAAGACACAATACGTGAACAAGCTTGTCAAGGACGAGAATGGCACTACTCATGTCGTCCAGGTCTCGACTGATTCGCTTAGTGAGGAGGACAAGAACGAGGAGCAGCTCCAACGACTACCTGATAAGGAAACAGTCCCCGAGCAGGAGGCACTCGACTCGTCTGCGCCTACCAAGACGGCGAACGGTGCAGCCTCTGGTGCGGAGATGCCCTATCTGACAGACGAGGAGTATTTGATCGCCTCGCCACTCGTGCTGGGATTTTCCTTTGCCGAGAAGCAGTGGCTTGAGTTTGATGTCAATGGCGTCAAGGACATTTGCTGGAACGACCAGGCTTGGGATTCGTTGGTTCTCGAGTCAGGCACCAAAGACCTCATCAAGGCCCTTGTCGAGTCGCGCAAGTTCAGCGCCGCCACGACTATTGACGATGTCATTCAAGGCAAAGGCAAAGGCCTCGTCAGTGAGTACCAGCACAGTCTTATCACATGTGGCCCGTGCTAACACAAATGACCAGCCGTCCTCCATGGACCCCCGGGCACAGGCAAGACGCTCACCGCCGAGGGGATCAGCGAGCTGCTCAAATGCCCCCTGTACATGGTGTCTGCTGGTGAGCTGGGGACAGATTCGCGCTTCCTCGAGCACGAGCTGCAGAAGATCCTCGACATTTGCCACGCATGGGGCGCGATACTGCTGCTGGACGAGGCCGATGTGTTCTTGGAGAAGAGGAACATGGCTGATATCCACCGCAACGCACTCGTGAGCATCTTTCTACGCCAGCTGGAGTATTTCCAGGGGATTTTGTTCCTAACTACGAATCGAGTCGAGGTGCGTACACCCTTGTGACGGTGGCCACTTGATGTGTGTGTGTAGTAGACGCTGACACTTGACTCGAGACCTTTGACGAAGCTTTCCAGTCCCGCATCCACGTTGCCCTTCGGTATGACAAACTGGACGCCAAGGCCAAGCGCGCCATCTTCAAGCTCTTCATTGAGCGTGTGACGGCGTACGGCAAGATCAAGGTCAAGCCGTTCACGGAAGAAGACCTGGCTGCCCTCTCCAAGCACGACCTCAACGGTCGAGAGATCAAGAATGTCATGGGCTCCGCACAGGATTTGGCCGTGAACAAGGGCGAACCACTGAGCGTGGCGCATGTCAGGCTTGTCCTGGACGTCCATGCCAGGTTTGGGAGGGACCTCAAGGGAGGGACTGGCTATGAGGACGCGATGAGGAGTTACTTCTGATTCACGTCGAGGGAACGGCCTAGCCGACTCATGGCCTGCAGGCTGGCCAACAATGATTCAGGCAACCACGATGAGGGATATCTTGAGAGGCAATGTGGTCATGGGGCCACGCAGGGTCGACGAAGCGAGTGACGACGAAACGTTATCATAGCAGCACAGAAGGTACATCACTGATGGAGCAAAGTTCCCATGCGGTCCAACCGGGACACACTGCAGTATCCAGAACCCATAATTAGTGTCAAGCATCGGGTATGCCGTCTGTGTACATCGGCACTGTGAGGGGGGCAGGTGAAGACTTGTTTTCTGAAAAGGGTGTGATCACAGTGTGCACATTTTGTATCATGCTGAATGGTACCAGAGGGATAATTCGTAGGAGGTCTGGTCTGTGGGCCTTGGCTTGACCCTCCACTTGACCGTCCACTCGGAAGCCGGTGGTGTCGTTGACTCGTTGCCGGAGAGGGGCCGCCTGAGGCTCTGAGCGCAGGATGAGCCAGGCTCAGCGAGGGTCCTGGATGCCTATTACGAGTCGTCGTCCGCTTGGGCGAGGCTGAGCAGGCATGGTTTATTTTGATTGCCGCCGTTGACACGGGCAATGCGGTGAATGGAATGGGGAGCAGCGCCAGAGCCGTCGTCGTGTCTCAGGCGAGCATGGTCCACAAAGGTGAGGCAGGTTCCCACGTTGGCCGTCCGTTCCTCGCGGTACGTGCCGACAGGGCTACAGCACTGTACGTACAGCCCGCTGATGATCTTTCACAAAGGTCATGCATGCAGCGTGCGTCTGGATAACTGGAGATGGGAGGCGAATATTTTTGTGGGCGGGCTGACTCGGGCGATTGGGCGAGGTCGCTCGGCTTGGAAAGAGACACTCGCGGTGCGATCACGCTCGAACACGACAGCATGCCTTAGACGAGAACGAACTGGCCCGTCACGATAGTGCATCCCCGGATTTGCAGCGTGTGGTTTGGGCGCACGTGAAGCCAAGTCTGCCAAGAGGAGGAGATTGGATCCCCCGTCCGTTTGAGATTGGGCGGTTGCGCCCATCTGCCGGGACCACGTCGCCTTCCTTGTTGGCGTGCCGAGCCCCAGTCGCCAATTTCCGCGTGCGCGCACAAGTCGGCACAAAAGTCACATGCATCGCACGTAATGCTGTGCCAGCTGAGGATGTTTGCATCACTGCTACGCACGCACAGCAAGCCACGAGAGAGCGGAGGCATGGAAACGAGATGCGCTCTTTCTCCTGGTTACGTACCTTTTCCCGGCTGGCAACCGTCGACGTGGATCCAATGAGCCGAAAAAAACCTCGTTTGTGACTCCATCGTGGCCAGCCGTCGTTGGCTGGCTGGGTTGGGTTCCTGCATAAGAGCACTGTACAACTTGCACAGTGACTGACACACCAGGCACTTATGCACAAGACTTTTTTCGTCGTGGAGCCATTTCCAAGAAAGAAGCCGCGATGGAGTGGGCGATCCGGCGAGGAGGGTGGGGTCGTGTCTGCGGTCGGCCAATCACCAGCGGCGTGTCCCTGGCGAGGAGCATGAGCTTAATCGCGCCTGACATTCGTGGCCCGCCAGACCGAATGGGAATAGCGCACCATTGAGTGTGTGTGTGGTGTGTTGATGCCCCTTGGCGCCGTGCTCCGGCCGCGACAAAGCAGAGAGGCCCCCTCGACCCCTGTCAGTCCATAAAGGCTCATCTCCTCCCTGGCCGCCGTCCCAATGCAGGTCCTCCCTCTCTCACCGTCAACTTTGTTCGAGTCGTCGCGCCTCTCAGGAAACCCTTCCTAGTCACTCCTTCGAAAACTACCACAGACCGCCCTTCCTTCAAGGTCTCTGAAAAGTTCCAGCGCCGCGCGCCTTGCACACACACTCTCTCTACCAACCCCAAGCTTCCCACACTTCCAGCGAAGCTTCACACATTCCTTTGGAAAGGTCTCCATCGACAGCACACTCCGACAAGATGAGGTTCACCACCACTGCTCTCTTCGCGGCTGCGGCCATTGGCGCGTCTGCCCACCCCAGCGGCCACCCGCACCAGCACGCCCACCGCTCCGTCGGCGCGCAAAAGTTTGTCCAGTACGTCCAGCCTCAGGCGCCCGCCGTCGAGGCTGTGGCCGTGCCCGAGCCCGCTCCCACGACCTCGGAGGCTCCCAAGGCCACCGAGGCCCCCAAGGAGGCCCCCAAGGAGAAGAAGCCCAAGGAGGACAAGAACAAGGGCGGCGACTCTGGCGTCGACACCTACACCGAGTTCTGCGGCGGCCAGCAGTACACCAAGATCTGGAAGCGTGCCACCCTTGCCGAGATCGCCTACAAGGGCAACATTGGCGCCCCCGGTGACTACGGCTGCAACATGATGCTCGTCAAGAGCAACGTGGCCAAGGAGTACAAGTACGTTGCGGCCATCAAGAACGACGCCGATCAGGAGCAGGAGTGCGTTGCCTACCTCAAGATCGGCCCCGTCAACGACGAGATCAACGGCTTCTTCAAGGGCAAGGAGGCCAAGAGCTTTAAGATCCCCCCCGGCGTCACCCAGCACATGGCGTTGGACGAGAACACCCAGGGCGGTGTCATCTGCCAGGTCGGCGGCATCGAGACCACCCAGTGGGGCGAGTTCGCCTCGACCTGGGCCGAGTTCGACATGGGCAACGCCAGCAACGGCGGCTGGTCTGGCGCCGACGCGTCGTGCCTGACTGCCTCGCGCTACGACATGACCATCCCCGGCCTGCAGATCTGCGGCCACGGGACCTGCTCCACCATCAACCCCGGCGGCACCGGCACCAACGCCTTCCTCAAGGGCATGGAGGCGGAGGACGGCCACGGCCTCAACATTGTCCCCGGCAAGGTCTGGCTGGACATTACCGTCGGCTTCAGCGGTTAGGATCGTGCGGCTGACACGTTGGTCTTGACGGATTGTGCGCGGTGTTTGTGCGTTTGGCCTTTTTGCTCTTCCGAGTCTAGATGATGAACTGGGTTCGGCTTCTTTTTTGTTAGTTCTGGAAGTGTTCTAGATCTAACGGGGACATACTTTTTACCTACTATTTTGAATACATGGGCGACTTAATCTGACGTTCCTTTCCGTGCATTGACGTGCGCTCCGTGTCCAACGCTCGCCATGCTAGGCACCTGCGAAGGCGGTTATGGTTCTCCGTACCTGGCTGTGAAACGTGGAGTATCGACCTATCCTCGAGTCGCCGTCTGCCTTGGACTCGAGTGTGGCGAGTCCAGTGCTACGCAGACCTATCGCGGTGGCACAAATTCATGAGCAAACAACCTACGACGTCGGTCCAAGCCAAGCGCATGCTGTTGGTGGACGGCTTCCACGTGGTCTCCGCAACGGCGCGTTTGAGAGGGGATTTTGACTTTGGGCGGCGCCAGGAACCAGACCACCTCGACTAGCAAGTCTAATACTATACACTGTGCACTGGACAGCGCGCACGGGAGGCATTACGTTTCTGGTCACTGCGTGGCACCCGTGGCACCCGTGGCCCGACCTACGTGTGTCAGGATGCGTGTCCGAGCCGACCTGCCCGTGTCACGTTCTCTGCGATTCAGCGGAGGGGGGCTCTAGCATGACTCAGGGCCCTTCTTTCGTTGTTCTTTTGCTCTGTACGTGTAGCGTGTGCGTGCATGAACCCGTGATATTCTTTTGTCGGAGAACGGATGGCCATGGAGGACTGTGTTGCACTCAGGCTTTTGGGTTGATAGTCAGTGCGCATGGACATGCTTGAGGCAAGGGACTGCTCTGTCAGTCGCCTTACCCTAGAGTGTACTCCATCACCATGAAACGCCCTGCGTCGCTGACCAAATAAACCTGCCATATTCATGTTAAAGCTCTCCGTGTTTACGGTCATTAGGTATGCTCTTATGCACCGTATTCGTGCTCTTAATTCACCTGTGCGTGGTGATAGTGTGTACGATGGCACGCTTGTAGTTGTCGTCATAGCTGGGTCACGTTCACTTCGACCCCTCACCGATAACAGCCGTTTGACAGAGCACTACTTTTGCACACGAACAGACAAATCACTGGAAAAGACAAATCGCTTGCTTATTAAAAGACGGCCGCTATGACGAAAAACACTCCTTGTGGAACCACACTTCGGACGCCCGCGAGCGTCCCGTGAGGACACCTGTCTGCGCCGCCGCCGCGACGTCTCCCACGTCGTGGACCATGGACGCCGGCCCGCAGACGACGAGCCCGACCGACCCATCCTCGCTGGCGATGATGTCGCGCGTCACCGTGTCGAGATTGGCGCGCCCCGCCGCGATGCTGACGGGCACGTTCTGCAGGCTCGGGGGCAGCTCGGTGACGACTCCACCGCCTGGCGCCGCTTCCTCCTTCCCAGGCAGCGAGCCGCTCTCGATGCTCTCTGCGCTGGAGGACGTGAGCCCGGTCTCGTGGATGTGTATCGACAGGCCTGACACGGTGGACGACGGTTTGCTGTCGTCCTTGTCCGTGCAGGTGGCGTCGAGAATGTCCGCGATGGCATCAAGGTACCATTTTTTCAGGTCTGGGTCGCGCGAGGACACGACGACGGTCAATTTGCGGTCGGCAGCCGCGATGAGGCGGGACCGACGCACAAAGTCCTCGACGAGGCCGAGCGAGAAGCCGACGCCGGCGCCACCCGCAACGACGACGGCGTGCTGGAAACCAGCGAACCACCGGCTCTGCATGCCGCCGTAGGGACCGTCGAGGAGTACGCGCACCGAGGTGCCCGGGTTGCCGCGGGCGAGGGTGGCCAGACGGCCCGTGAGGCCGCCGCGCGCGCGGACGTAGAAGACCATCTGGTTCTTGCCGTCCCACTTGGGGCCGGGGAGGGAGGCGATGGTGAAGGGGTGGGCGCTGAGCGAGTGCAGGCCGAGGGTGAGGAAGCGGAGGAAGACGTGCTGGCCGGGCGTCCACTCGGCGGTGGTGTCGATGGCGACCTTGAGCATGTCGTCGCCCTCCCAGGTCAGGTGGGCCTTGTGGCGGAGGCCGTACTCGAGGTAGACGCGGCACTGCGAGTAGAGCCACGAGGAGCCGTAGAGGGCGCCGGCGACGATAAAGTAGTCCCACGAGCTGAGGATGTGGTTGCAGTGGAGGAAGAAGAAGACGACGAAGACGAGGGCGGCAAAGTAGTGGGTCGCCTTGAAGAACTCGTAGAAGCGCTCGCGCAGCCAGCGGATGGAGAAGAAGGTCAGCCAGGCCTGGGCCACGAGGGCGATGACGCCCGTCAGCCAGAGGCCGCCGGTGATGAACTGCTGGTAAATGTCGCCCGCCTTGATGCCGTTGACGACAAAGGGGAAGGTGTGGATCAGGGCCAGGACGAACATGGCCCAGGCGATCCAGTTGTGCCAGACGAGCAGGTTCTCGTGGGACGTGCCGATGAGGCTGGCGATGAGGTTGGCCTTGGTGGCGAGGATCCTGCCGCTGGTCAGTCTAAGGCCTAGGTGGTGGAGGAGGGACAGGAGCGTACAAGAGGATGGGCAGACACGCGAGGGCCATCCAGCCTGCGCGCGTCGCAATGGGAGGCGAGTGCCCGTAGCTAACGTCCTCGGTGTTGGGCCAGTAGTACGGCTTGGGCCCGAGTGTCATGGCTATGAGATGTGGTCAGCGGATGCCATGTCTGCTGGCGCGTCCTCGAGCACACATACCGACGAAGAAGATGAACCCCACGGCCCCGAGCATGTAGGTGCCCAGGGACTGCGTGCTCCAGCTACCGATCCTCCAGCGCCGGTACGAGGCCCATCGCGCGAGGGCGGCGATTCTGTTGCGGAGCTTGCTCTGCGTCCAGCTGGTCGGCCCGTACGCGTTGAGGGCGTGCACCGCGGCAAAGACGAGCACGGTGCTCACCAGCAGGGCCACCGTGGGAAGGGCATAGCGGCGGTCGGCCTCGGACCACACGAGCCAGTACTGCGACTTGTAGGCGCACTGCTCCGGCGTGAGCGTGCACGGGGAGGGCTCGCGGTTGGAGTGCAGCGACAGGGGCTGCGAGACGAAGGGGAGGAAGGGCGTCGGCGGCGGACCGCCGTGGTCGCCGTGGCCGTGCTTGATCGTCATGGTGTGAAGCGGAAAGACTTGGGTCTCTCACGCAGACGGACAGCTTCGCTGCTTGCTTGCTTGCTGGCACGGAAAAGGACGACACGATGGAGACGACGTCGCATCACGACCGGGGCAGCCCGGCCTTTTGAGCCTCCACGCCTGTCCCACGGCGTGATTATCATTAACTTGCTCAGACAAACGTCGCCAGATGGACCCTGGGCCGACGTCTATCTGATTCCGCCCCCATTCGCTGGAGACGGGGTGCCAAGGCGGCCTGCCCACCGCGGGGATTGAGCAAGTTTTCTGGAAACTTGCTCATACTAGAGCGAGCCGGGAAGTTGGAGAAGGACGCCACGCTCAAACCCCGCAAACGTGCGCAGTCGCCATTCTTATCTATGGGGTCCTTTTCGTGGGATGCCCTCAGGTGTCTGGACGATTGAAGCTTGACTGCCTCCTCTCCTCCTCTCCTCGCGGCTCGACTCCTCTCCTCCTCTCCTCACAGCACGGCACGGTCGATACTTCGCGACAGCACGACAATCCGACCGCAGCAAAGATGAACGTCCGGCGTCATGACACTGGCACAGGTGGGAGCACAGGCTCAAGCGGGCATGGCGGACACGGCGGACATGGCAGCCATGGCGCCATGGACACGGGCGATGCGCACGCGGGCATGGACCACAGCGTCAAGATGGGCATGGAGGACATGTCCATGACCTTTTTCCAGTCGGCGCGGACGCCGCTGTTTGCCGGCGCGTGGACGCCCACGACCGACGGGCAGTACGCCGGCACCTGCGTCTTCCTCCTCGTCCTCGCCGTCCTGCTGCGCTTCCTCCTGGCCTTCCGCCCCATCCTCGAGACGCGCCTCTGGGGGCGGACGACGGCCGCGGCGGCCGAGGCCGTGGCCCGCGCCGAGGCCGACGACGAAAAGGTCCGGCTGCTGGCCGGGCAGCCACGCCAGTTCCTCGCCGTCGTCCGGCGCGACGTCCGGCGCAAGTGGTCTGGCTGGCGGGTCTCGGTCGCCACGGCGCGCGCGACGTACGAGCTCCTGATTGCGGGCACCGGCTATCTTCTGTAAGGCTTTCTCTCTCTCCTTGTCCGGCTGGACGCCGAGCTGACACTCTCCCAGCATGTTGGCGATTATGACGATGAACGTGGGCTACTTCCTGTCGGTGCTGTCGGGCGTGTGGCTGGCGACGTTTATGCTGGGAGGACTCGCCCATGACAGCATGGGGGGCTTTCACTGAGGGACTCGGATATGGACATGACACTTTGAATGATACCTTGAGCCGCATGCTATATACACAATTTACACCAAAGTACATACACCAACAGCCTGCGTGTCACCCCCTCCCCAGACATCCGTTCATCACGCTGCCTGGCGCGCGTCTATCGAGGCGGCCCATCGTAGGGGCGACGGAACGTGGGCGTGTCGAACTTTGGCGTCGTGGACAACTTGCCACTCGGGCGCGGCCGTGGCCGTCGCCGTGGCATCCAGCTCCGAGTAGCGGTGCGCGTGGCCGTCGACCACGGGTGGTGAGGGCGACATGGGCGGTTTGTAGGTGTGATAGGGGCCGCGTGGGGAGGGTGCGCTCGTAGTCGCCGTGCGCGCCGCGTCCTCCTCGTGCTGGTACGGCTGGGCGCTGTCCTGGGGCAGCGGTGTCGACTCTTCCATGACAGGCGCTGTCTGGTGGTCGTGTCGCTGCTGCTGCACCTCGAGGGACCTGCTCCTCCGCCGGATCCAGAAGAAGGTGAGGAGCGCGACGAGGATGACGACGCCCAGACCCACGGCGAGACCCGTGGCTGCGTTCCTCCAGGCCTCATAGTCCCGCGGGGCGCCCTCCACGACCTCCTCCTGGACGGGGATAGAAAAGGCGTCGTCGCCCGAGCAGCACGCCGTCGAGGCGCCGCAGCAGTACCGCCCGTCGCCGCAGGGTGTCAGCATGGCCATGCCCGTCGCGTTGCCGCCCTTCTACAGAGTGTCAGAGGAAGATGGCCAAGGTTAAGAGGCCACGTACCGACTCGTCCGTGCAGACGTGGACGCAGGCGGCGCTCTGCCAGGTGCGGTCCGTGCAGTAGCCGCGCCAGAGGATGCCGTCGTCGTTGCAGAGGCCCGTCGTCGCGCAGAGGGCGCGCGCGCTCGGCGGGCCGTCGAGGCGGCAGCAGCTCGAGTGCACGCCGTCCTCCTCGATGCCGGGCTTGTTGCAGGGCACGTACGTCGCGTTGTCGGCGGTTGTCTGGCCGTCGGGCGCCCAGCACGTCTTTTCGTGCGCCTGGGTCGGCGAGGCGAGGGTGAGGAAGAGGCTGGCGAACAGCATCGCGCAGTGTTTCTGTGCTGGCGTGTACGGGGGCTGAAGAATGGTGCTTTTGAGATGCAGATACGCAAGCAAAAGAGAAGAAGGAAGAGAGAAGATGCCTTGGCCTGGCCGCTCTGACGCTGCTGGGCCACAAAGAGGAGACGGAGAGGCCTGTGCATGGCATCTCACACACAAGCACCACCTACCAGACACGCTCGCCGTGCGGCACAGGGTACGATCCGAGCTTGCTCGAGAGTCTGATAGGAGGCTCGTCTTCTCTTTGTTCGATCTGAACAGCTCCACTCCGTAGCCTGGCATCATGTTGGTCGTGTTGTTGGAGTCGTTCGAGGAGGATGCGAAGGTACGAGCGCTGAGCGCGATGACCTGGACTGGCGCGTGGTGTAACGCTTGGGATCAGGCTACCGAATGGACAGACCATACAATTCCGATTCAAGAGGAACGAGGCTCGTCTCCGTCGCGCAGTAGGCAGGCTAAGTGAGGCTGATAGTTAGACGGGGGTGGATGGTGTCCTTCCATGCGGTGAGTCTTCACGAGCATGGAGGTTGTAGAGGGACCGCATTACTGGCGTGCCGGCACCGTCTTGGTCCTGCCAAGCATTCAGCACCAGCATGAATAGAAAGGAGACGATTGCATTTACGCGAGTATATGGACAGACCGACATCTCCCCTTGCGGCTGAACTGTCAGACCTGTTAGTGGCGTGATGGGTGACAAACGAGCGCGTGGTCTGATGACATGCGCCTGGCAGGGTCCATACGCGGACAGTGCTGTCAGCATGCATTTGCCGTAATGGATGAACCTTTTATTGAGTGCAGACTAGTTTCTATACTGGCCCCCTCACAGCTTGTACTGGCCCGTCACCTCAATCTGGGGCGTCTTGAAGACGGCCCAGTTGTTGGCCGCGTAGGGGTCGCCAAAGGGCTTGAGCGCCGCGAAGCGCATGCTGCGTCTTGTCAGTCTCGTTTTCAGGACTCGAATGTAAAGAGACGTACCTGTACTTGCCCGGCGCAATCTGGCTGCCGTTGCCGAGCTTGCCGAACCACCAGTGCTGCGACTCTTGCGCGCCGTCAATGGCGCCCGTGTTGCGCGTGAGCTCGGTCAGCGGGTAGGTGAAGGTCTCGTCGGGGTCGTAGTAGGCCGGGTCGAAGGCCTCGACGGCGCCCGCGCCGATCCAGGACGCGACCGAGCCGACGTAGCCATTCTTTCCCTCGACGGGGGGGTACTTCCAGTCGCGCTCTGTCCAGCCGGCCTCGAAGATCTGCCTTGTCAGTATGTGCGGAGCCTAGGAGAACGGATATAATACTCACATCCCACCGCAGCTCGCGGGTGCCCCAGGCGCTCTTGGTAAAGATCTTGGGAAAGTCCTGCGCGGCGAGGTCGAGGTCGAAGCTGTACGAGGCCTTGCTCGCAATGGGCGTCTGGTCGTTGCCCGACACGGCCAGGGGGTACCCCGTCTGGAAGAAGTTCTTGAGCTCCGTCTTGAGGTTGGCGGCCAGGCCGGTGTACGCGACGGACAGCTGCTCGCCGACGCTGCTCGCGACGAGGATCTTGCCGCCGTACAGGGGCAGCGCGGTCGTGTTCCAGCCGAGCTTGTCCGGGTTGTCAAAGTTGACGCTGACCGTCTTCTTCTGGCCCGGCTGCAGCGTAAAGTCGCGCGGTAGGCTGACCTTGGGCTCCAGCTCGACGGGCGCGAGCTCGGCCAGTGTCTTGACCCGGTACTCGCGGCTGCCGTCGGCCAGGGGCCGCCAGCCCGCAGCCTCAACGCCCGCAGCCGGCTGCACCGAGAAGGAGTAGGTCACGGCCGTCTTGCCGTCGTTGCGCACCGTCACGTCGTGGTAGCGGCTGAAGTAGTGCGTGTCGTTGAGGGCCATGGGCGCCGCCTCGAGGCTCGAGCCGTACATGACCACCTTATAGGCGTCGATCAGGCCCGTGCCGACCTGGGCTGGGGGCGCGATGAGGGCGTCCGCCGGCACGGCCGTGTTGTACCAGGGCACGGCGACGCCGCTCGAGATGAGGCGCTGGTGCAGCATCTTGGCGAAGCCCGGGCCGTGCTTCTGGCGGCCACCGTGGGCGCCAATGTACAGCGCCGCGACGCCCGCCACGTACGGGCACGCCATGGACGTGCCGGACAGGACGGCGTAGGCGCCGCCCGGGTACGTGCTCCAGATGTTGCCGCCCGGCGCGGCGACGTCGGGCTTGAGCTGGAGGTCGTACAGGCCCGACCACGATGTAAAGTCGCTGGGGCGGCCGCCCGAGGCGTACTCGAGCGGGAACGGCTTCTCCGGGTTGATGGAGAAGTCGAGCGTCACCTTGCCGCCGGCCGCAATGGTCTGCACAAAGAGCGCGCCCGTCTTGTCCGTGATCATGCCCAGCTGCGACACCGTGCTCGTCGACCCGGGCGTCACAATGGGGCTCTCGTTGTTATAGACGAGCACGTACTTGGCCCCCAGCGCCTCCAGGTTGGCCTGCTTCTGCGCAAACGTGCAGCCGCCGCGGCGCACAATCGGGATGGCCCTGTCCAGGCGTGGCGTGTCCTTAGGATAGGGCGCGCAGCCGTCCGCCGCGGCGCTGGTGTCCAGGTTGAGCGCCACGACGGGCCAGTCCTGCACCTGCGCCGGGAAGTAGTTCGTAGAGGGCAGGTAGCCAAAGACAGTCGTGTTGTCGACGCCGTCTGCCGTCAGCGTGGCCCCAAACGGAGTCGTGGGCAGCTTCTCCGCGTTGATCGAGGCCACCGAGACCACATCCTTGCCGGACGAGCCCGAGCTGCCGTAAAAGGGGCCCGCCGCGCCGTCATTGCCGGCGCTGATGGTCACCACGACGCCCTGGCGCGCAATGCGCGAGGCCACCTCGGCCCAGGGGTCGCTGGACCAGCCGCTGGCGCCGCCGATGCTGGCCGTGATAATGTCCATCTAGTACATGGTGAGCATGTCGTGTCTATCTGGCATCGGGAGGGGAAATCCTACTCCGTCGTTGTACGCCCGGAGGAACGAGTCGATGAGCGTGGCCGTGTCTGTGCTCGGCTATTTTCACAATGAGATCAGCTGCGTCCATCATCTGGCAGTGGACCGCCTCGGTGCCTGCACAAACATACCAAGTTGCCAAAGACCTTGTACCCGTAGAGCGTGGCATTGGGCGCCACGCCAGTCCAGCCTCTGTTTGATGCAGTCAGCCACCAGGCACGAGAGATATTTCAACGAATAGTACGCACTCGCCGTTGTTGCCGGCCACGATGCCGGCCACGTGGGTGCCGTGACCCTCAATGTCGATGGGGTCGTCGTCGGGCGCGGCGGCCACGTTGGGCCAGTCTGCGGTCGGTCAGTCATGGACAGAAGGAACACATCTTCTCCCAGCAGACGCACCAACTTCGCCAATGTAGTCGTATCCGCCGGCGACCTTGCAGCCAGGGCCAAGGCAGCCCCCGAGCTGTGCGTACGACAGTCAGCAAAGCCTCCTTTTGTGAGTGAAGAACACCAGATACGGACCGCCATGTGCTCGTAGTCGATGCCCGTGTCGACGACGCCAATCTTGACGCCCTCACCAAAGTAGCCCAGCTCGTGGAGCTTGGCCACGCCCGTCGTGACGTGCGTCGTGTAGTCGCTCGACTGGGCCGCGTCGGCGTGCACCTCGGGCGTCATGGGCTCGAGCTTGACGGGCGTGTTGGGCCAGACGCGCGCCACGTCCGGCAGCTGGAGCAGGCTGTCCAGGGTGAGCGTGTCCGTCTCGACGGCAGCGCCCGAGAAGATGTCGCTCTGGAAGCTCTTGACGACCTTGAGGTCGTCGCGCGCAAAGAGGCCGTCGCGCCGCCTGGCAGAGCCCTGGGATGCTGGTCAGCGTGCCGGGTTGCTTCACGGCAGCAGCGTACGCACCGATGTGTACTCAATGATGAAGCTCCTGGCCACGGGGTTGGCCGCGAGCGTACCGAGCTCATTCTCCCCAAGCTTCTCGCGGAGCTCCTGGGCGAGGGCGCCGTACGAGGTCGCCGCCGCCAAGGCGATGGACACCCTGAGCATCTGCATGCTGTCTGGATACGGGACGAGCAGAGAGAGACGTGTCTGCGATGGTACAGCCAGGGTCACGCCCGGAGGAGGCAGAGATCAGCAGCGCTTTATAGTTGGCGCCATGGGCCAACAGCCCTGCCCCATGGATCCTGGTCTTGTCGGCCGCAGCAGGAGCTCATCAGAAGGACTCATGCAGCATGTGGACGGCGCATTCGCAATGGGGCGCTCCTTTGACATCGGCTGCTCGGCAGACCAGGATGCAGGGGCCTTTGGTAGGCTGCGCAGAGCGCGCGCCGAGTGAGCTTCCTGATTGCGGACCCCTGCCCGCATATACATAGGCTAGGAGGGCCCTGGACGGGAAAACACAGCAATCGTGCTCATCTCTGCAGGCACAATCGCGCGCGCGTGTGCAGTGATGGCGTGCGTGGTGGTCGTCCTTGTGTCGCATGCGAAGAGGGGCCGCCTGCGAGACGCATCGCCAAGGTATCTGGTGCGTCGACAGACCTGCCTAATTCGGCAGTGCAGAGACCCTGGCACTTTGGATCTAGAACTAGGGCGGCTCTGGGCGGCAGGGACCAGGACGGAGGAGCGAGGTTCGCTGCATGAATCCTCTGCAGAGAATACAGGATGGGAAGGCCAAGACGAGTCTTCGGCGTGGATGTGCCGGACGACACCATCGCCAGGGGGAGCGTGCGCAATAACACGCACCATGCTTCCATAATCGCTGCTGCATGGAATACACGTAAATAAAGCCGTGCACAGGCTGTCGTTCAGAGCCGCGAGACCGTAGTAACCATGGGGATCGGCCTCCTCCGCGTGTGCTGACTCGAACATGGTCGTGATTCGTGTCATGGCTGGTCCGACCCGTAATTGCATGGTACCTGCGCAGGTGCATATGGACAGATGCCCGTGCGTCCAGAGATCCGTTCTAGCTGCCTTTTGAGGCCCAAAGGACTTGGGCGGCCGTCTCCGCGGCAGACTGACCGTGAAAGTGGCACCCGGGCTCCAGATCCCTCGGCTTCATCGGGACGTACCAGCTGTCAAGGGTCATTCGTCCGCCATTGTGGCTATCCCAGGTGGTCTGTTGATGTGCCGCGCGACACTGTCGTGGACGGAGATCCCAGGATTGGCCAATACCCTGGCCAGCGCCTGGGGCTAAGTGGCAGAGGACAGTGTGTGGTGAATCTGGTGGTGATCATCAGAGAAAAGAGGCTGTGTGACGAGTCACATGACAAAATGTGACGATAGCCGAGAGTCCACGACATGGTCAAGTACACGCAACGACAGACCGATGATATGATCCAAGACCTTGGCACGTGATCTGCTCACGATCTCCTGTCTGTCGAAGAAGACGGCGCATTTGAGGGCTGGTCTCCCGGTGTTCTTGGCATCATCAGCGTCCCGACTCTGTCGCCATCCCACGCCTTGCGAGGCCCGCCGCCAAGCCCATGAGGTACGTGGCTGGCGACCGTGACGACAGCCGCAGTTGCGGGCTTCCGACAGTCAAAGATGAACGGATGGATACGTCGCAGGTAAGGCGATGCCGCACTGCTTTTCACAAGGCCAGGATTGTGGTCTTGCGTTGCGGAATTCTCTTTGCTTTGTATCCATTTTGTGGCCGCTGTTCGGCGCCTACCCTGCAGCCACGCTCGCGCCTTCCCTTCCCATTCTACCGTCCTGCTGCCTGCTCATTGTTGCCTCACATCTAAGGCCATAATGAATCCTTACACTTGAATCTTCCAAACCCGCTGCTGTGAGCATTCAAAACTGTTCCATCTCCTCCGCCATGGTGCTGAACGCCTGCAGCGAGTGCATCGTGCCCGTTCCGGCTGCGGTTGCGTCATGGCCCCAAAAATTCCTGAGCGGAGATTTTTTAGCAACGGGGGGACGCGTCTTCTCCAAGCTTGGTCTGCTCCACACCCACAACGACCGGCGAGCTTGGTTCCATCCCGCGGAAAACCGCACATCTCTTATTCAAATGTTTGTGCCTATCCAGCGAGGACAGCCGCCGGGCATTGGCCATGAGGCCTGGAGAAGGAATCTGCAGCAGGACTGACAGTCATACAGACAGAGTCTTGCGCGCGCTGGACAGACCACCAAATCTGCCCTCACAACAACTGCCGCTAGTTGCTCCAGACACCGGCAATTGCTGATCGGAGATGGCTGCCCGTAGCCTCATCCCCACCGACGCCCAGATCGACGATGCGTCACTCGACAGCGCCTCAGTTGCCTCTGCCCCCCACCAGCCCAGCGAGTCATAGAATGGTTCCCCGGATATCCAACTTTTTTCGGTCCGAGTTGTCGCCATGTTTCGTCACCACACATGAACGAGGCGCCCATTGACAGCAGCCTCATGGCACATATATAGGTTGACGGGCTCACCAGCCCGTGCCACACAGTGGTCCTAGAATGCCAGATGCTCGTCGCAGTTCTTCTTCGAGAAAGACACAACCTCCCACCAACCCCATCATGCGCTCGCCTCTCATCGCCGCGACGACATTGTCGCTCTCTGCCCTGACAAAGGCGCAGAACACCACACCGTCAGCTTCCCCCTCCAGCGCGTCGAGCTATGTTCAGCCTGATGTGCCCACCGGCGTGCCCATTGCGGCCGACTACGGCGGCCAGTATCGTCCGCAGGTGCACTTCTCGCCGCCCAAGTCCTTCATGAACGACCCCAACGGCATGTTCCGGGACGACAATGGCACCTGGCACCTGTACTACCAGTACAACCCCACCGAGCCCGTTGCCGGCAACCAGCATTGGGGCCACGCCACGTCCAAGGACCTGTACCACTGGGAGAACCAGCCCATTGCCCTCTTCCCGCCTGCCAACGACACCTTTGTCTTCTCGGGCAGCGCGGTCATTGACCCCAACAACACGTCTGGCTTCTTCCCGAACCAGACCAACGGTGTCGTGGCCATCTACGTGAGTCTCCTGAATTGTTATCACTCGGCTACAAGGTAAACTAAACACTACCATACAGACCCTGTCGGAGAACCTCGACGGCGAGCCGGGACCGCAGACCCAAGCCATCGCCTACTCCCTGGACGGCGGGTACAGTTTCATCCCCTACGAGGGCAACCCCGTGATCCCCAGCGAGTCCTCGCAGTTCCGCGACCCCAAGGTCATCTGGTACGAGGACCACTGGGTCATGGTCATTGCCTATCCCCACGACTTTGCCGTTGGCATCTTCACCTCGCCCGATCTGAAGGAGTGGACCGCGACCAGCAACTTCACCAACCACGGCCTCCTCGGCCTCCAGTATGAGTGCCCCAACATGGTGCGGATGCCGGTCAAGGACGAGGACGGCACGACCCAGGACGACATGTGGCTCATGTACCTCAGCATCAATCCTGGCGCCCCCGTGGGCGGTTCCATCGGGCAGTACTTCCTGGGCACCTTCAACGGCACCCACTTTGAGGCCGTCGACGCCGCCGCCCGCATTGCCGACTTTGGCAAGGACAACTACGCCGCGCAGTACTTCTACGGCCTGTCCGACGACGAGGACCCCGTCTCCATCGCCTGGGCCTCCAACTGGCAGTACACCAACGTGGCGCCGACGGCCGACGAGGGCTGGCGCGGCGCCATGAGCCTGCCCCGCCGCAACTACCTCCAGAGGACGAAGCGGATCGGCTGGAAGCTCATCTCGGAGCCGTACGACATGTCGCCCATCCTCGGGCGGGAGCTGGCCGCCAACGAGTCCATGGGCAATGGGTCGACCACGGTGGACTTTTCCCAGGTCGAGTCCAACGCGGTGTACTGGGAGGCCAATGTGACCGGCATCCCGGAGACGGGCATCCCTGCGTCGGCCACTCTCAACTTCACGTTCCTGAGCTCGGCGTCTGGCGAGTATGTCCGCGGCGGCTACTTCTTTGGCGGCGACCAGCCCTTCTTCATCGACCGCGGCGGCGTGCGCGGCTTCGACAATGTCTTCTTTACGGAAAAGTTCTCGACAAACAGCCTGATCGCCGGCGACTCGTGGTCCATGAGCGGTGTCCTGGACCGATCCCTGCTCGAGGTGTTTTTGAATGGCGGCGTGGACAGCGCGACGAATACGTTCTTTGCGACGCAGCCCATGACGCACCTCGTGGTCGCGGCCAGCGATCTTGCCGAGGGCATGGAGGTGAGCCTGCGGGTCATTGCGCTGGACAGTGCGTGGGCGTCCCTGGCGGACGAGGACGACGGTCTCGTGTACGGGAACCAGACGGCGCGCATGGGGCAGGAGAGCGTGCGGCGGTTCCTGGGCATTTAGGTGGTCAACTGTAAAACATGATGGTCTTTTCTTTTCGATGCAACTATCATCCTCTATGTGGCATGATTTCATCTTGCAATCCCTTGACTCCTGTTGCAGTCGCTACGTCCATGGCGCCAGTATGGCCTCGTCGTGGGGCACGTACGGCTGCGGCTCACTCCACCAGCAGATGTACGTTCCGTTGCGGCCTTGATGGTACCGTCCCCTGCCCCAGAGGGGATCTCGCCGTACGTGCAGGTAGAGCTCTCGGAGGCGAGGGTAGCCCCGGTACGTGTCCGGAGGTGTCTCGTGCCGTGCGGCCGATGAGCAGGCCCTGCACGTCCTCTTGTTGGCCCAGGTGTCGCGAAGTGCGCCGCGGACGGACATGTTGTCTTTGTCGGGCGGGTCTGTTTAGGCAGGCGAGGTCAGGGTGTTTAAGGACGGCCCTGTCTGGTGAAGACCGAGGTTGCGATGCCATTGCCATGCTGCCGGGCTGCTGAGGGACATTTTATAGACTCTTGTTTAAACTTTGCCTCGGGCTCGACAGTCCCTTGATGTATTTCTTTCGAAGAAGCTTATCGTACACTAGTACTTTATATGGACGCAACTTCCCCTAGGCCCGAGTTTGGACCTGGCAGCGTTCGTGGAAGGGACGGGAAAGCTTGAACAAAATGCGGACAGGCTGTTTGCTTTGGTACTGCTCCTGGATACACCTGTCGTCTAGCGATGGCCCCGAGCCAATGCGGATCATGAAGTCTTTGTACAGCCAGGAACATCCGATGGACACTGGCCGCAGCTCGTCACTCCTATTTGAGCGTCGAATCAAGGTAGCTGTCGGTGGCAACATTGTTCAGCCCTAGGGACATGTGATCAACCTTGGCGAACGATGGGTCGAGCACCCGGGACGCGCGCTTAGGCCTTGCACGCCAAAAAGTAATTACCAACAAGGTTTTTCGGGACAGATTCGACGCCAACGCAATTGCCAAGGGGTCAGAGTTGACGCCATGTGTAGCGCGCGGCGGTTGGCACGCCGATGCGGTTTACGCTTTGTGGAAACCGAACGTAAACTACGTCCATGGACGTTGATGGTATTACCACATGTTGACGTCCTCCAGTCTCTGATCTAGATAGTAGTACAGCAGAGTGTGTTGCATGTCCACGTGCGTCCTGGAGAGCCTCAGCGATGCTTGCGTGTATGTTATATATGTGCCTGTGGAAGTATGCGAGGACAACAGACTTGAACCATGCGTGGCATATAGACTTCCAAACAAACGAAGATAGGGGTTCGCGAACACAGTGTGCGCTTAGGCGCAAAGTTCTCCTAGCTAGCTGTACGTGTTAGCTTTGTGTAGACACGGCCACAACGGATATCGTAATTTCACGAGAATTCACTAGGCGTCGTCACCCATAAAGGGAGGGGTCCCCTCTTTGCCTGGGCTGTCTCTTGACTCTTTCCCGCTTTCCAAAACAGTACCGCGACTTCTACGCCATCCAAATCGTTGCCTGCAAAAGACAGCTTCACAGAATCAAAACATGTCCATGCTCCCGCCGTCACCGCGTCCCTCGCGTGCCGTCTGCCACAGACTGCCCGGACCAGGCGGGTGGGCCGGGCCAGGACACACGTCGGCCATCCAGAACCTCCTGCGGAACCGGCCGCCCGGCATGAGGTTGCCCACGCTCAAGAGCCTCAATGTACGTGACCCCCGCGGTGGGCCTGATAGAACATGTGCTGACATGTGCCCCAGTATCTCTGCGACAGCATGTTCTTTCGCGACATGTGTGGGTCTTGTCTTTTGTCATTGTCATTGTCACTGTCCTTGTCTTTGTCCTTTATCCATGGAGCTTAAGACCAGGGCTGACAGGAGGTAGGCGTGGACAAGCGGATCCACGAGTACGGGAGAAAGGCGCGGATCGACGCGCAGATGCACGACCTTTGCCTGGGCAAGGACGCGCACGGGCGCCTGTACTGGCGGACGGACCGGTTCGGGCGGCAGATCCAGATCGTGGCGTGCACGTGCGGCGAGGTGTTTGGCCTGCGGTCGCCGGAGCACTACGCGCACATGAGCCGGGCCAAGGTGCTGCCGCCCAACATGGAGCCGCTGGGGCGCGACTACGCCGAGAGGCTGCAGTACCGGGACAGCCGCGCCGAGGCGTACCTGCGGCTCGTGGCCATGGAGTACCAGCGGCGGGTGGCGAGCCTAGCCGCGCGCAAGGGGCAGCCGAAGCGCCACGGGAAGGCCAATGTGCGCATGGTGCCGCAGGTCAACGACGTGGACGAGACGTTGCGCGCCATTGCCCAGGAGCTCATGCGGCTGTCGAACCGCTGAGGGCGGCTTGAATCACAAGAGATGGAGAGGAGGGAGGGTGTACGGGACGCGACTGCACATACGAGGGCGAGCGAGCGAGCGAGCGAGCATACGGCATGGGTGGCGTTTCTTGATTGTGTGAAGAGCAGACTGTGTCAAACGGCGTTGATCAGGCTGGGCAGGCGGCCCACACAGGCCCAAAGAGTCGGGCGTATTTTTCCTTGTTCCTAGAGACTTTAATCAGTGCGTCTCTTCATGTCAATACAGTCATCCAGGCTTGGCCAGCCAAGTCACTTCATTTTGCAAGGCCCTGTGAGAGCTGCTTATATTGATGAAGAGAGTATTGAGTGTCGGGGCATGAATCGTCTTCAGCGATTTGACCACGGACAATGCTCATGGTGTTGTGTAAAGCAGTCCAAACGACGGCCCCTCTGGGGCTTGCCCTGGGCAGACCAGGCCACGTGCTTCACTTGAACGGTCTTATAGACGGAGAAGCAGGCTAGGGTCCGCACGTACGTCTGCCCAAGAAATGAACCAGGCTCATTTGTGGGGTGAGCAGAGGCATCTCCAGGGCCTTGGTGTGCTCTCTCGGACACACGGAATCGAATGCTGCTCCTAGCTTCGAGCGAGTTGTCGATAGAGAGACCGGCGTCCTCCGACACTGTGTAGGCCATTATCATGAAGCAACGTCCACTAGAGTCTGCGGCTCGCAACTCTGTTCCCCGCGTCGTGATAGGCGATATGGAGGGTGGGTGGTCACGGGGAGGACTGGATAGTCCCCCTTGGAGGCGCTGCTCCCCGCAAGTTGAGCCTCGCGATTTGAGGAGCTCCGGCTGTTATCTTGGTGGCTCCATCCTTGGCACTTTCCGAGTTGAGCTCTTGCCGCATATGGCACTTGGGGGTCATGAGGGCAACCCCATGATGCGATATCCCAGCGGAGGTGGCCGAAGGTCGTGGTCGACGCGTCTTTGCGCATGGCCAAAGTCGACTGCCTGGTTTCGAATGGGTAACTTGGATCATGATTTGGTGCGAGTTGCTTACTTTTCCCAGCTCATCCATGGGAAATGCCGCATCGAGGAGGCTCTCGCCAGGGCAGGCAAATGTCCGCCGCCAATCATCCACCACCCGTGGCCGCGCTGCCAAGAGATTCCGCGACCCAGTCGCGGCACCTGCGATGATCAAAGCGGGGGGACCGGCCCTCCGGCACGAGCCTGGGATGAAAGCCCATTTGAGACTTTGCCATGAATGGCTCCTTGGGGGGGTCGAAGATGCGCCGCTAGCGACCACCTTCCGCATTGATACAGACGCAACGCTGAGAATGGACGGCCTCCATGGCGATCCTCCCACATGCCTCGAAGCAGGCGATATGGGTGGTGGAAGCGCCAGGCACGCCCTGATATCGCGTGCCTCGACATTTCTATAAAGGAGGAGGCTGTGTCGAGCATCGGGACTCACCCTCACTCGATACGATCACTGGCCATCCGTCCACCAAGATATCAGCATGCAACTGTCCCTCGCCTCCGTCCTCGCGGCCCTCGTGGCCACGGTCAGCGCCGCACCCGCTGACCTGGAGCGCCGTGCCGCGGCCACCTGCGGCAGCCAGTACTACTCGGCCGCGCAGGTCAACGCGGCGTCCGTGGCGGCCTGCAACTACGTCAGGAGCGGCACCAAGGCGGGCGGCTCGACGTACCCGCACCGCTACAACAACTACGAGGACTTTTACTTCCTGGGCCTCAGCGGGCCGTTCCAGGAGTTCCCCATCATGGCCAGCGGCAAGGTCTACGCCGGAGGTACGTGGACTCATGCCAAGAGGACCCGTTTGTAGCCGTGGATGCTGACCTTGACCCCGACAGGCTCGCCTGGCCCGGACCGCGTCATCATCACCCAGTCGACGTGCAGGCAGGCCGGCACCATCACCCACACGGGCGCGAGCGGGAACGCCTTTGTGGCCTGCGCGGGTACTTCGTGAAGGAGTTAGCAAGTCGACAGACAGAAATGAAACCAAGTGAAATCTTCAGAGTGAGCCCACGAAATGGGCCATGCGGTGCACGTGCTGTGATCGCTGGTGCAGGACACGGTGGGGATGAGCAGTAGACATTGTGCAGAACCGTGTGAGATGCCAAGGACGCCGCGTGAGGCAGTCAAGCCTCCAATTGTTGGTCGATCCCAATCAAGGGAACGCAAGGCGCCTCCCATCTCCAGTACAACTCACTTGCGGTCATGATATCGCGCAAACTCCGCCAACAGCGCACCCGTGTCAACGTGGGCTGCCCGCCCCCTCTCCATCATCCAAGCACCTTCTGCATGTCTCTGGTGCGCAATCTCCTTGCCGGTGGCGCTGTGGACGGCGGCCCGCAGGCTCTGGGCGATGCCGGCGCTGGAGTAGGCAACCAAGCCAAACATGCCGGCGCTGGTCTTGGTTGTCATGTTGATCACCCCCTTGCCGAAGCCCTTGACAACCCCGAGCGCGCCGTCCTTCTTCCCGTCCCTGTACGGCTGCATGCCCAGGTCGCCAAAGCCGTCAATGAATCCCCAAACAAACGTCTTTCCCGCGACCGTCATGCCGCTTCGGAAGCCGGTCACGGGCCCATGGTCGCGGACGCCGCCATGGTAGTAACCCGGCACGGATCTCAAGCCCTCGGTGATGGCGAGCGGGAAATCAACCATGGCGCCCTTGACCGCTGTGGATCCGATCCTGCCCAAGCTCTTAGCCGACGCCCCGACCATCCTGCCTGCCAGTGTGCCGGGCTGTGTGTTGGTGCTTTGCACAGCCGTGGTAGACATGCGGCCGCTGACGTTGGCGTCCTCGCCCCGGGCCGTCTCCGTGGATGGTGCCTGTGCGCCGAGGCTCTCTTGCTCCCGAGCCCGTCGATGGCGCTCATCTCTGTACGCCTCCACGGGCTTGGTAAACACACCGGTGACAGAGCCAGTCAAGTCTGCTGCCGTGGCCACAATCGAAGACGCCCCGCCCGAGATGGGATCCCATCGCGTAGTTTCCATGTGGATGGGTTTGCTTTGGTACGGCCTCAGGTGCTTGGCCACGGCACAGTCGTTCCTGAGCAACATCTCCGCCGCCATCTTCGAAAGCTTGAGAGGTGGCTTCACCTTGGTGTACAGCCACACAGCTGGCTCGCGAGGGACCAGGTCGCACGCAATACTGTCCAGGGGCAGTTGACGATGGAACGATTGCACCGCGGCTTTCACGCCCGCTTCGGACTCGATTTGGGCGGAAAGAGATGCCGCGGCCGCTGCGGCCTCGGGCGAGAGGCAGTACCGAATCGCTTCGGCGAGGTTCGTCGGTGTCAGCGTCGCGTGCGGTATCGGCTTGGGACCTGCGCCCGCTCTGGCCACCATGTCGCCCCAGAAAGGTTGGCTAGCAGGAATCCAAATTAGCCCAATGATAACTAGCGACCAGGCCATGTGCCTGGCGTGGCGTGGCATGGACAGACGTACTCCCCAAAGAAAGGCACAATGACGGTGGGCTTGCCGTTGCGCAGCCCGCACGCTGTTGTCCCCGCGCCACCGTGATGTACCACGGCAGCAACGTGCTCAAAGAGCCACTCGTGTGGACAGTCCCCTACCCAATAGACGTCATCATCGCTTGCGCCGGCGAGGTCGGACCAGCCCTTGGAGATGATGGCGCGGACACCGGCCGTCCGGACGGCCTGTAGAATTGTCCGTGTCAGCTCGTCGGGGTTGCTCAACACTATGCTGCCGAACCCAATGTAGACGGGTGGAGGGCCATCGTGGAGGAACCGAGCGAGCTCGGGCGGTGGTATAAACTGGGGCGCATCGCGGAAGAAGAACCCGGAGACGTCTAGCAGCAGTCAGCGACACCCGGACCATCACAGGGGGCGCAATCTCGTGTGCGTGGAGCAGACCAATGTGTGAAGGCCAGTCGGCCGGTCTCGGGACAAGAGCAGGCGACCAGCAGTATGTAAACGGTATCTTGAGACTATGCGCCAACGCGGGTCCGTCAAACATGGCGACTTCGTCCAGGTCGATTGACCTTCGCCACTTGTTGATCACGTCGCCCAGTCTGTTCTTTTGCATGAGAAGTGTTGCGCGCTGCACTCGGGGGCTGCACTGACCCTTGCCACGTCATCCACTCAACGACGACGAAGGAGGTGTAATTCGCCAGTCCACGATCGCCCTCGGCATTTTTGAGATTGGCGAGCGGGTGCGGGAAGGCGGTGGTCCTGCTCCAGGGCATGGTGAACATGAGGTGCACAGGTATTCCGAGTGCCTGAGCACAGTGAACATGCGCGAAGCTAGGCGGGTTAGCAATGATGGCATCCGCTACAAAGGGTTCCCCCGTCACGGGGTCAGGGCGGAGGCACGAGTGCCAGCACTTTTCGAGCATCTCGCGGACCATGCGGCGCTTCCGCTGGATTTCCCCCGTCGCGAGACTCTGCACGCCAGGGACCAGGCTCGGGTTCTTGACCATGTAGGCCATCAACTCGGCGGGGTCGCCCCCGATGGGGAAGAAATCGAGGCCCGAGCCTCGCACAAAATCCGCAAAGGCGTCGTGCGTTGCAAGGCGGACGCGGTGACCGCGTCGAGCGAGCTCTTTTCCCAGGGCGACAAAGGGCTGCACGTCACCTCGGCTGCCGACGACTTGGATCACGACGTTCGGTCTGAGAGACCATGAAGAATCTTGTCCTGCTGTTTCGGAATACCCTGGCGGCGGGGATGCGGGCGCTTTCTCGGATGGCGAGCGGTAGAGCGAGCCAAGGGCGCGTACCAGCGTAGAGTCACAGTCGATCTCAACCCTGACGTCTGGTTGCTTCCATGTCAGTCGTTGGAGAAGGGGAGAGTAGCACAAGGGGGGTGATATGATGGCTTTGTACGTGGCCCGTCCGACGTACCTCTCACCTCAGCGTCAGCTGGCAGTTCGACGGGGATTTCAGAGAAATGCCTCGAGACGAGTGGATTCGGTGCGCCTTCGACGACGGCATACGTTGGTGGTAGTCTGGGACATGGCGACTCGAGCTCATGTCGGATCGTTGGCCCATTCTCGTCCGTCATATTGCGATGGATTGTCGGGATATGAAGCAAAATGTAGGGCCCAATGGTCCATCTCTCGATTCTGCCACGACATGGCAGCGGACTAAATACAGCTCAGCTGCTTGGCCAGAGAGACAAGAGCTTCGTGTGCATGAACCTGTCGATCTGTACATGATTACGTGTTGAAACAAAGCTCGTTGAGCCATAAATCGCCGTTGTACGACTCATAGTGTGTGTTCTCGTCATGGAATACCGTGTGCTGTCAAACAATGTGATGGTAGCCACGTGGGTCGCCCCTGCCCACCGCCCCGTAGGAACATAATAAGCTACGCGTTGCTTCCACCGAATGCATTAGCGCATACGAGCCCGCGAATCACAATGGCCTGCCAAGCACGATCAGAACGGGTGTAAAAGAGCACAACTCTCACGGCCTCATCTCCCAAGTTGTTTTCTTGCTGTTCATCTGGCTCTGCAATTTCCAAAGGGACCTGGCTCGCTGCTCTCTTCTACTATTTTTTTTTCTCGGCACGCGCATCGCGATTCGTGGCCAGCATGCGGATTCGAGCGCTCGAAACCCTTTGGTGCCTGCAGTGGGTCTGCCCTGCGCTAGCATCAACACCAGTTACACAACCACCGTGCTCGCATACCGGCCACCAACAAGGCAACCTGACGAGGCCTGGCAATGCGTTCCCTCGCTTACTTGAAGCGGGCGTTGACGAACTCTCTGCTGGACTGGACGATGGAATGTTCACCAGTGTAGACCTTGTCAATGTAGGTGTTTCGATACTGGCCCGAATGGAACAACTGGACACACGCTAACGGTATCGAGGCGTACATCGCAAGGATCAGCGAGTCAGCCCACCTATCTGCTGTGACCGAGATCAACAATGACGCCCTGGCCATCGCCGCCGACTTGGACGAAGAAAGAAGGCAGGGCAAAACGCGGGGGTACAGACGGCTCTCCTCTCATGGCAGACTGCATCGACGTTCTGACAGTATCGTAGTCCCCTGCATGGCTTGCCGGTTCTCCTCAAGGCGAACATTGGCACGGCGGACAAAATGTCGACAACAGGTAAGCCGAACTTGCATTCTTTCTCGATCCCACGTCCCAGAAACCCAATGGGCAGAGCAGAGCCATGCTGAACGTGCTAGCTGGATCATATGCTTTGATGGGCTCCATCCTGCCCCATGATTCCACGGTCGTCTCCAAGCTCCGCGACGCTGGTGCCGTACTCCTGGGAAAAACCAACATGAATGAGTGGTCGAACTGGAGGTCGTCCAACATATCGAGCGGCTGGAGTGCGGTTGGCGGGCAAACCATCGGACCGTACGCAGAGCGTCAAGATCCGGGAGGTAGCTCCAGTGGCAGTGGCGTTGCCGGCGCTCTTGGTCTTGCGGCGGCTTCCTTTGGGACAGACGTAGGTTCCCCCTGTCGATCTTTGGGGGGGGGGGGGGGGGGGGGGGGGGGGGGGGGGGGGGGGGGGGGGGGGGGGGGGGGGGGGGGGGGGGGGGGGGGGGGGGGGGGGGGGGGGGGGGGGGGGGGGGGGGGGGGGGGGGGGGGGGGGG